>OX637533.1:81734955-81777455 GCA_951800035.1 Linnaemya tessellans | reverse complement strand
AATACTGCTCTTTGTTTTGAAATAGGGAGCTATTTCGAAAGATTCTAGCGTCATGCCAGCTTCCAGGGTGACCAACCACCACATGTCGAATTTGTCGTTTGTAGTCGCAAACTACTTGTTCTTTTAGGGAATATATGCGGTTTCTTGAGAAGTATGATTTATGACCCTCGATTGCAGATTCCGTCAATTTGATCTCGGTTCCATCAATGTAGCCAATACAGAATGGAAGTTCATCAAAAGTCTCAGATACGATTTGGGATCGTTCATTCTCGCTAGGTCAATATATATATTTTGGTTGTAGGCGCAAGAATACTTTGAATATTCTCTTCGTTATAATGGTTATGGTACCTCCATCTCCAATACCAAAAATAGTGGCGATTTTCTTTACTGATGCACTTTCTCCTGATGATCCCAACCTGTAAAGGACTATTGCAAGCTGCAATTCGACAGAAAATTGTTTGCATGAATGTGCCTTAGTAAATTCTGGTTCATTTTGTATTAGATTACAAAGGTTTTTGAGTTGTTTTCTATTAACTCTAAGCATCTGCCGGAATCTATCTTCGTCCATAGTTGTCAGAATATTATTGCGCCAAATATGTGATTTAGGTATTGTGCTAAAAAACCCACGGCGGCACTCCATCACAACAGATATATTTTCTACGAGCTCGTCCAGAACATTTTCCACAGCGTCATCATCACATTCCATACTTTCGTTGGATAAAATTTCTTCCGCAGCCTCGTCTATTAATAAATCCACTAGTTCTTCTTTAAAGGCTTTCTTTGACATTCTTTATTCTTTGGAAAAATTTTTTGGTAACGAATGAACTTTTTCTTCAAACGAATTTAGTTTTTTCTTCAAATAGCTGTTAATGTTTTTGCAATGAGTAATGCTATATGAGACTCAAAATATCGTTCACAATTAATGGCAAAAATATGCTTTACCAATTTGCTCATGCTACGATGCTAGACTACTTGCTCGAGATTCTGAACTGGGCTCATGTATTTCCAAAATAGCTTAAGCGAGATTGTTTTCGAAAACAGTTCTGTGACGAAAATCGATTATTTACGATAATTTCGATCATCTGCAAGAATTTCAAAATTGTGTCAAGTATCTTAAGTGCTTTTTTATACCCTTCACAAAAAAGTGAAAAGGTGTATATATGTTTGTCATTCCTCGTGTAATTTCCTGGATATTAATATGTGACCCCATAGTGTATATATATTCTGGATCCTTATGAATAGCGATGACAAATAACCGATTTCCGTCTGTCTGTACGGGAAATCGGGTTTCCAAGTCCCGAGGGAGTAGAGACTTCGTTCTTGGACTGATGATTTTGGAATGAACTTAAATAGAGTGGTCGCATGTAGATTCCAAAGACAACCCCGCCAATTTGGTAAGTCGAGGAACTCTCGGTAGAGATTTAATAGATATTGCTTTTTGGTGGCACTACCCTCTGTGGTTGAGGCAACCACGTGAGCGCTGGCCGCACCATACACCTATTGACCACCAACATTTTGAAATGAACACCCCTATTGTCCACCACAACCTTGAAGTTCAATCGTTTTCTGTTAATATCGAACGCCCGTATGACATTCTTGAACGTTTTTCAGATTTACCTCGTGCGATGCGAATTATTTCATATTGGTTCAGATGTCTACATTATTTAAGAGCCCGAACATGTTTGTATAACACTGAAGAGTTAAGCCAATCAGAAATTAAATCTACTCAAAATTGCTTGATTCTTTTATGTGAAATGAATTTTATATCGGAGTACGGCAATTTGTCAAAAGGTATGCCCTTGTCTTCAAGGAGTAATTTGCTCACTCTGAATCCCTTTATTGACTCTAATGGTTTTGTTAGAATAAACGGTCGTTTAGCTAGATCGCTCTGACGAGCGGTATCCTAAAATTCTACCCTATTCTGCCCGATTTACTGGTTGTTCGTTGAACATGTGCACAGATGCTCTGTGCACGACGGACACTAGTTCATGCTACGTTTGATTGGAAGTTAGTTTTGGGTTGCCAAACTGAGGAATCTGATTCGTAGAGTGATCCATAATTGTAAGGAATGTTCTATTTACCGGAAGAAATCCGGCCAGCAGATTATGGCATCGTTACCCCCAGAGCGGTGCCCTATGTCGAGACCTTTTACTCACACAAAGTCTAAACGACTTTGCGGGTCCGTTCGACATCAAGTCTTATGCTGGTAGAGGTTGCCGAATGACAAAAAGTTATGTTTTGGTTTTTGTCTGTTTTGCAACATAGGCAATACACTTAAAGGCAACTGGTGATATGTCGACGGAAACATTTCTTGCAGTTTTTAATCGTTTTTTCTCCCGTCGTGGTTGTCGTTCCCATTTATATTGTGATAATGGGACTGCTTTTGTCGGTGCAGCCAACTTACTCAAAGTTGACCGCAAGCAGTTTCTAGCTGAGGTCAAACGGAAGGTACTGGTGCGAAATAGTTTTCATCTTGTGGAATGGCATTTTATTTCCCCCCGGTGCTCCTAATATGGGCGGTTTATGGGAAGCCGACGTAAAAAGTGTAAAAACTCATTTGCGGAAGATTTCTGGTGTTCAAAAATTTACTTTGGGGGAGTTTATTACGATGTTAACCCGAATCGAGGCGTGCTTGAACTCAATACCATTAACTGCTATGTCTGATGATCCAGCCAATCTAGTCCCTTTGACACCAGCCCACTTTCTAATCGGTGCACCTCTTTTGTCACCCCCTGAGCCTGATCATTTTGAACTTCCTTTGAGTATTGCCAATAGGTGGCAAAAACTAAAGGTACTTTACCATCAATTTGCTCAGCGGTGGAAAGAAGAATACATCAAAAAACTTCATCGTCGAGTAAAATGGAATATCCCCACAAGGAATTCGAAGTAGGTGACTTAGTAAAGGTTCGTCAGGATAATCTACCCCCTAACGAGTGGCGACTCGGACGAATAGAGAAGACCTACGTAGGGTATGACTCAAAAGTCTGCCCGTGAGAACAGCTACCGGCATTTTCACCCGGCCTATTGTGAAGCTTGTTCTCTTACCCAATTCAGAAACTCACTAATTTTATCTTTTTTTTGTTTGTTTCTGTTCGTTTTCCGATTTTTAGCATCATGTCGAGAGCTTCACGTCGGCTTCAAGTCCACCGCACTCCCGTTGAAGGCCCCTCAAATTCTTCCGGCGAAAATAAAATCATCGAAAAAAAAACCGAATGCCGCCTCTGTAAAAGCGACCACGCACTGCGGGAGTGCTTGAAGTTCGGTAAGATGGCTGTGAAGGAACGGTGGGAAACGGTGAATCGTTTTAAATATTGTTTCAATTATCTTGCCCACTCCCACATGCGGGACAAGTGTACGAGCCGTGAGCGGTGCCTCGAGTGCAAAGGAGAGCACCACACCTTCCTTCATCGACACAAGCCCGTAGTCGTGAAGCACCCTCGAAAACCTAAGGCTTCGAAAAAGAAAAAAGGAAAGGGGAGTGTCGTGCATCAGTGTTGTCAACACAAACAACAACAACAACGAACAAATCCGCCCACACAAGGTGCAAAGTCATCATTCCCTGGCGCCAACCAGCCGGCGACAATAGTCATCAACGTGATGTTCGGGCTATTATTATTTTTATTCTTTCTCTTTTTTTATATCTATTATTATTATTTTTTTCTCTTTCTATATATTTTTTATATTATCTGGTTTTTTCAAAGCGATTTACATACATTTTCTAAATTAAACATGTACCTTGAAAGTATTTTAAATGAATTTTTATATACGTATATATATCCAATACCTTTGAGTTTATTACTGATTCGATATATATATTAGGCCGCGTCATCCTTAGCCCTCGTTGTTGCAGTAAAGGAAGGGGGCGGGCTGTTTACGAGCATAGTGTGAACGCCCACTGATTACTGTTCAGTGGACGATTCTATGTCTTTTATTTGTCATATTGTTGTCTTGAGATTTTATGTGAAGAAATCACTTTGCTTTGTGAACCAAATTGAGTACGGTACGTACAGAAAATAAAACCCAAAGAGAAAAAAACTGATATATAATTATTTTAATATATTTAGCCCGTTTTGTTTTTTCTTCCATATTTTCGAGAAAATATTTCAGGGAAATATTTTACGCCCACTGATTACAGTTCAGTGGACGATTCTATGTTTTATATTTGTCATATTGTTGTGTTTTTATGTACAGAAATGACTTTGTGAACCCAATTGAGTACGGTACGTACAGAAAAAAACCCCAAAGAGAAAAAATAAATAAAATACAATTATTTTTATATATTTAACCCGTTTTGTTTTTTCTTCCATATTTTCGAGAAAATATTTCAGGGAAATATTTTGGTCCTTTGAGCCGGATATAAACCCACCGAGTCCTTGAAATATTTTTTAAAGAAAACATCTTTATTTTGCAGAATCCTTCCCGGAGCAATTTATTACATTCAAGTAGAATACCTTAACTCTTATTTAAAGGTAAGTTGTGTGATTTTTATTTAATAAAGTGTAATAAAAAGTTTGTGACAATTAGAAATAACCTACCATTAGCTGAACTTTGTGTAAACTTTGCTGGCTGGGTTGTTGCATAATATCATTAATTTTTTCAAACAATTTTGACCCATTTATATGAGATGAATTGATTGTAGATATGTTTACTTTCATTGGATTTACGTTTTTTCTGTTTTCATCGACTACTTTTCTCTCAGATTCAAGAATTTCTTTGTTGCACTTTACCATCAGTTGCTCTAATTCTATTTTATCCATCCGTTCTTTAAAATTTCGCTCATGGTCAATGCGATCGATTTCCAAACGAGATAAGGCAATTCTCTTTTCTTCCTCCAATTCAAGCCGCAGCTTTTCCTCCTGAGTTTCGAGTACTTCTTTATATGCGTAGTAAAAGTCTGCCAACTATAAGAGATGATGTTACGTTTAACATTTTGCAATTTTTATTTAAATCAATAATAGATAATATATACAGACTAAAGCCGAAAACGCTTTGGCAGTTTATGAATGATAGTGCAAATATTATGTTGCAAAATGCTAGTGTGTTTTCGGCTTAATGAACTTAATAAACATAAAAATATTAATTAGGTCTAAAAGCGGTATTGCTTCGCAACAAAAACTACTTTCGATCTGTTCCAATTGCATACGTTATGGATATGAAAGAATGGAAAATATTTAACGTGGAGTCGAATACAAAAAATTTCAATGAATAATTGTTTTTAATTTAAAACCTTTAACAATCCTGTTAGGAATGCAAGGATATTATTCCTAAATTTCCATGCTGTCTTTGTGAATATCCCACCAGCGAAGAGCGAGAAGATTCTTTTTCACCCTTTGCACATGAAACTTAAAAAAAAGTATATGGAAAACGTTTGACCCTAATGGCTATCGCAGCAAATTTCCCCTAATTTGTGGGTGCTGTTGGCTGAAGTAGTAGAACAGGAGAATATGAAGCGGAGGGTCCTGAGTTCGAGCCCGCGCTGAGTCATGAAATATTGTGTTGAATTCTTCTGATCAGCACTAGTGCGTGGTTGTGTTACTTGTTGCCAGCCTGTTTCAATGATGAAGGCCTAGTCACTGAACATAATTGGCACCGACTGACACTATCATGTACTAAAAAGCAGAGTAACAGCACCCTCCTTCGTCGGCCCTGTAGCAAAAATTAGCCGGCGAAGTAAAAAAGGTTGAAATAGTTACAAAAAAACTGTCTATCTTCGCATCTTTCCTAATCTGTCCCCTCAATACTATCCGCTCGTTTTCAGTTCCGGCGCAATGCATTGCATACATAGGGGTCATCCCCTGACTGCTGGTCCAAGATAAAAAAACCAAAAAAAATTAACAGACAAAAAATGCTATTATATTCATTTTCAAACTGGTAAGCAAATAATCTCCCTGTGGCAGTGTTTATATGATCAGACCATGTTACCAAAAAATTTATGATCATGCCGATACTTAAATACGTTGAGATCAGTTGCAGAGAAAGTGAAATTAAGCAGCTTTGATAATTTATAACTAAGCATATGACATATCAAATGCTTTTGAATAATCTAAAAGAAACGAACAAGACAATATTTCCTCTATGAATATAGCTGCGAATTTCCTCGGTGAGTTCAAGAAGTGCAGTAGTACAAGTTTGATTGGGTCGAAAGCCAAATTGCATGGTTCTGAATGAATAATTTTCTTACAAGTTATCAACGATTTGTGTATGCAATAGCCTTTCAAAAACTTAGATACATATGAAAGGATAGCAATAGGATCTCCATTCTTTTTGGAAACAGCAACAATTTTCGCGTATTTCCAGTTTTGTGGATAAATGCTTTTGGTGATTATAGTATTAAAGATGTGCGTAATTTGTAGCAGAAAGTTTGGTAAAATAAGTTTTAGAAATTTGTGGTGGATTTTATCTGGATCAATAGCATTTAATGTAACATTATGGCAGGAAATACATCGGAAGAAATAAAATGGAATACATCGAAAAGTAAGTTTTGGTCTTGTGCTATTATATTTCGAGCTAGACGTAAAAGAAAAAACAAGTTTTTTAGAAATTTGGAATTTCATTGAAAAACTTATTCAGCAAATCGACATTTATTTCAGCAAGATATTTATCTCCTTTCTAATATCTACTAACAAAATGTTTATGTGTATCATCAGTTCTAAAACGCTTACTACGTTTATAACCAGACATACACACTAACACATCAACATTTTGAGTTTGGGAGAAAAATTTTGCAAGCAAACGAGCATTCTACCCACCCCTTATTTAATTTTGTTTCAACAAGTACCAAACAACCGTCTTGGTTAGATGCTTGTGATAAACTGAATTGTGATCCTCGAAGTATACAATAAGTGTCACCGATTAATAAGAAAACTGTTTGGTACAAACACCATATATTATTATATGGGCAAACAATATGGAAAATTGCCAAACTTTGCCACATATTGAGACGCTTACCTATTATTGATTTTTCAATCCAAAAAATTAAAAGTTTTGATTTTTGTTGATATATGCATGTACATAAGTAATAGTTGTTTGCTGGGATCAAGTCATGTTTTATGTCGGCTCCAATAAATCACCTTTAAAGTCTGTACTCAAAGTGTAAATACCTGCATAAATCGTAAATCGTGTGAAGCAACTTATAAGTAACAAGTTACGCTGTTGTTTTCCTCCACAAAAAAATGATTTTATAAGTTAATTGAAATTAAATTTATTTTATTATTTCACTGGAAGTTTGGTTGTTTGTGCTTGTTTCATCATATTACTCAAAGCAAGGCGAACTAAATAGATAATATCAAAGCAAATATCTAAAGCTGTTTCATTTTATCATAATACTGGGAATACTGCACGACAGTTGAATTATCACTGCTTATTCACTGCAATACCCCTAGTTGTTAATTGTAAACTGCATTACAATTTATCACTACCCAGTGAGCAAAAGTAATTGCATTCGGAGTATTCATAAAAACTCAAAATTATATATATATATATATATATATATATATATATATATATATATGATTGTTTCATCGTTAATTCCCAAGATGGCATGCTTGAAAAAGGGGTGTACTTTAGAAGGATCGGATGATAGAATGATAATCTGATGGTTATGTCACGGCTCATACCATTTTAAGTGCGCTGGCATTTCTGGCTTACTGGGCGAGTCAATAGCAAAAAACAAAAACGTTCATTGGCGTTGTAATAGTTTCCAGAAAGTCAGTGTTGAATTTTTTAAATTCTTCCAGAGCACTACAAACAATTTCCTGCAAATCCAGAATAACCTTGGCCATTTAATTGAGCAAATTAATGAATATGGAAAACTTTTTAGTGACTTCAAAACTTTAGATAGTCTACAAAAAGTACAAGCAAAATGCATCTCAACTGAATTATTCTATGTACTCCTCAGCAAGATCTGGATATATTGCTAATCAACTGGCTTATAGTGCTTATTTAAACAGGGTAAAAAATAACTTAAAAAATGATTCCAATTCTTTTTATAAGTTTATCAATTCAAGGAGGCGTGTGTCAGATTTCCCTTCTGTAGTTAAAAGATTGTGAAGTTCTGAAGTTTAAAGATTGTGAGTCTTCAGATGATAAAGTTATAAGTAATATGTTTGCTGACTTTTTTGCATCAACCTATTCATCGTCTACGTTTAGCAATATCGAGCAGTATTCTTACCATATTATATATATACCAACTTTCGCATGTTCCCGGTCCTGATGGTATTCCTAGTAGTATTTTAAAATACTGTCCTCATTTACTGTGTACTCCATTTACCTATTTATTCAACAAATCACTCAAATTGAGTTATTTTCCTCCAATTTGGAATAAATCGTTCATCATTCCGCTGTTCAAGTAATTATTAATGTTCAAGTAATTGAATTTAGTTGTCAATTTACAATGAACAAGTGCGCGTGCCCCCGCAATGTTTTAAATTATGCATGAATTTTTATTAGTCGAACTTTCTTATGTAAATTGTTAATTTTTTCAACGGGCTTAAGTTCGAATCTGCATGACTGCAAATGATTTTTTATTATTTTATTAATAAATGAATTTGTTCAAATTCTATTTATTATTTTATATTAAGATTGGAATATTAAGAATATTTTCAATAATCATCAAACCAGCAGAACGGATCAATACTGATTTCGAGGCCGCTACGCCATCTCATCAGCGTTCTTTGTTCAATTTTTCCACTTTTGCAAGTGGTGCTAATTAGTAGGAATATCAACTATTTAACCAATGTTATTAACGAAAATTGAATATGAGAAGTTCCCACATTCATATTTTTAAGTTATTACCTTTTTGGTTAGTACGGAATTCCCCAACCCTGACGATTAATATTCCCAATATTCCATGTATCTCTTTCGCTTTTTCCAGAGCCATCGGCTGCTGATAGTTAAAGCTTCTTTGTTATTTATGTTCAAGTAATTGAATTTAGTTGTCAATTTAAAATGAACAAGGGCGCGTGCCCCCGCAACGTTTTAAATTATGTATGAATTTTTATTAGTCGAACTTTTCTTATGTAAATTGTTAATTTTACATTAACAATGTAAAAAATTATATAATTTTATATCTCAACTCTTTACAAAATTGATTATAAATAAATGTTTAATTTGTTAAATCGACATTTGTTAAAGCTATACTTTTTGTTTTTGTTGTAACTTATCTTGTTACTATTGTAAAACAAAGCTTTATCGATTCCATTTATATATGTATGTACTTATCATTTCTGAAACATTGTTATATTTTTATTGGATCAGTCTGTAAGGATTAATCCATAATAAATAAAAGAAATTAAGGATATAACTTTTTAACAATGTCAAAATTGGAATAGTATAGTCAAGTAGGGTATAAACTATGATGAAAATGTTTTTTATCATTCGCGCAACAGAGATACAATTTTGAATTAAAATAAAGTTTTTTTTTAATATTGTACTACTTTAAAAAAAATTGTATACTAAATAGATTAACATTTTTTAAACTTTTTTAATAAAAAATTTATTACCTAAAACGCTATCTGATTAAAAGTAATTCATAAATTTTTTTCTAAACCAGATTTTTTGGATTATGACTCTCATGTACATACATATGTATATTTTTGCATACCTCTTTTTTTAATTATTGGATAATTTTGAGTGAAAATATGTGTTATACTAAATTTTTCACTCTGGTAACGCTGATGAAAAGATTAAATTGCTTTGTTTTTTGCGATTTGTGAGGAACTACAAATACGTTTGACTCTCAAGAGCGAATTTATATGCATAATCAAATTCTAGTCAATTTATTCATTAAACCATTGTTTCGTAATTCTATGTTTTGTAACTGTTGTTAATGGTAAATATTTTTCGCAAATTTCAACAAGATGTTGCTCCAGAAAGTCATCATCAACATCAGGCATAGAGTAAATCCGCTCGTAATCAACTGTTTCAAGCTTATTTATCATTGTACTATAATCTGTCCTTTTAAAATCATAATATGTATGTAGTAGTATCTTTGATACATTTATTGTTGAAATCGAAACATAAAAATATGAGGTCATGCTTTGAAAAACATGGTGCACAAATCAGATAATATAGCAGAACTTTGTTTAAATTGTTGACGAAGATAGATCAAGAAGTGATTGATTAGTTGCTGTTTGTATATTCGGGGAACATAAATATATAGATTCCATTGAATCGAGTAGTTGTATCTCACATAGAATTGAAATCACCACACAGAACAATACCCTTAATTCTGTAACTGTTAAAAATAGGACACTTCTGTACTCGTTTCCTTCAGCAATTCAAAATTTCTAACAAACTCTTGCTGTATTCAAGGCCTTAGATATTTGTTGCAGGTGTCAGCAGTAGGTAAATGTCCTATTTTTAATATTATATTGGCGTAACGTTGACAACTAGTTACAGAATAAAGCGGAATATTTCTATAGTTAACGATTATATTTCCAAGATTATGATGTAAGTATTCCAAATCTATACACTATTAGGCCTATAAATAAAGTCAATTACCAGTTTATTCCCCATAGATAGGATTTCCACAAATATGTATATTGTTAGGTTTTTGGAGGGTCCTGAGTTCAACACCGCGCTCAGTCATGAATATTGTGTGGAATTCTTCTGATCAGTATTGGTGCATGATTGTGTTGGTTTTTGTCAGCCTGTTTCAGTGATGACGGCATAGCACTGATCACTGAACATAACTTTCAGCGACTGACACAATCATGTACTAAAGAGCAGAGGAACAGCACTCTCCTTCGTCGGCCTTGTAGCAAAAAATTAGCCGGCGAAGTAAAATGGTTCAAATTGCTAAAAAATCTCTATCTTTTCTCATCTGTCCCCTCCTTTTCAGTTTCGGCGCACTGCATTGCATATATAGGGGTCATCCCCTGAGTGCTGGTCCTACTCCAAAAAAAAAAAAAAAAAAAAAACATACTCATCTCGCTCATCTCTGGCAGCGACTTTATATAGGCAAAGTAACGTCGTCCAGTAACTTCGCGAAGCATCTGGTCGTGGTTGTTGTTGGTTGTGCTTTACTTAACATGTAGCTATATACGTGTTTTTGTATATATGACAATGCAGTCTTGTGTGTTTTGCTTATTGTAACTATGCGTGGTTGTATGTATGAGTGTTGTGTAGTTTTGCTTCTTTTTGTGCTATGTGTGTATGTCGCTGTGTATATTTGCATACATGTTTAGGGCAGTGGTGTTCAGCCCATAGAACAATTGTTTAAAAAATTTACACACATTTGTTATGCTCTTATAAAAATTTTCATTCAGTCGTCGTTGAGCAAGCGATGAGAACGCATGAGTTACATACCCATCCCTGACTGTCATATTAACGGCTGGTAAAGTGTAGGGAGCCTAATAGTTTAAATTACAACTTTGTTTTTCGTTCCCACACCTTGCCAGACAGCAACGTAAGCATTTTTATTTGCGTTGCTTAGATTAAATTATACTTTAAAATACTATTAAAATTTAGTCTTAAGATTCAATTTAAATAAACTTGTTGGCTGCTCTCAAGAGCAACAACTAAAAATAAATAAAAACCGAAGTTTTATTTAATTGGCGCAGTCGGTAAACGGCCAAATAAAAAAAAAAAAACTATTAACAAAATAAAAAGAAATATAATTAAGAAAAGACATTTCTTGGCTTAAAGAACCGAGTGAAACATTTTTTAAAGAAAATGCAAGAAATTTCTAAATTGTGGTGCCTTTTACCTACCATTAATTAAAAATAAAGAAACTTTGTGATTTTTTTTTTTTTTTTAAATAAAGAAAAAATTTAAAACCTTGTTAAAATATATTTACAAAGATTTTTAGTAAATAACTTTTTTTTAAGAACTAAAAGCATAAGTTAGAAAAGTGCAAATTTAAAGACAATAATGAGCAGATTCGACAAAAATAGAGATCTGCAGCAAGCCGACGGAATGGAAGGAAAGATGGCTGAGTTAGAAGTGGTCCTACAGATGCAGGAACAGAAAATCCAACAACAGCAACAACAGATGCAGGAACAACAGCTCCAATTACAACAACAACAGCTACAAAATGAGCAACAAATACAACAGCAGCAGTATGTATACCCACAGCAACAACACAATTATCTCCTAATGGAACCTAAGGACATAATTCAACAGTTCCGTCAAATTAGGCCTCTAAATACCAATCACAACATCAATGGTTTCATAAAATCAATTGAGATGCTAATTGAGTTATGTGGAGATAACACCAATTTAAAAAGGTTTGGAATCCAGATAGTGATTAACGAAAAAATCACTGCAAACTTTGCAACTTACATAAGACAACTTGGTGACATATCTTGGGACCAATTGAAAGTGAAGTTGAGGGCACAGGCCAGACCGAAGACGTCATATGCTGAGATTTTCAATAGATGCAGATACGTTAAAGTAAGTAACTTAAGGGAACTCTTTAACTATTTTGAAATAGCAAAAAATGAAATAAGTGAGATTTATGAATTAGACGATAGCAAACCTATGCTGTATAGGTCAGACAATGTAGACAGGGACCTAGTTAACATTTTGATTGAAAAAATAGATGGACCACTCAGAGTTCATCTAGATGAAAGCCTAACATTAAATGACATAGTAAATAAATATACTAAGCTTAGATTGTTAGACGATAGTAGGGCCATTGACAGTAGGCATAAAGCAAATAAAAATTTTAACAATAACGTAAAATGTAATGGCAATGGATCTAATAATAGAAACTTTAACGATAGAGGAAATTTTAACAATAACGTAAATTATAATGGCAATGGATCTAATAATAGAAACTTTAACGTTGGAAAATATTACAATAATAGTAGTAGATATCTTAAGAATGAAAATTTTGATAATAATGGGTCTGCCAATGGAAGTATAAATAATAGTGGGAACTTTAGAAGTCACAATCTTAACAATAATGGACATTTCAATTATAATAATAGTGGTAGACATTTTAGTAATAGAAATTTAAATAGAAACCTGAGTGACAACAATAGTGAACAGCAACGTCAATCAAACTTCTCAGGCCAAGAAACAGAACCGATGGAAATAGGCACAATTCATGAGGAACGGGACATAAATTTTCACATACCGCCTCAAGAACCACCTTGCCCATAATAGGGAAGCAAAAAATTAGGTGCCTCATAGATACAGGCTCAACGACAAGTATCATCAAACAAAACAAATTAATTGATAACTACCCGGAACAGAAACTCGAAAAACCAATTATGTATCGAATTTTAAATGGACTTAATGAAATATATTCTTATTTGATTACACCTTTTCCCAAAGAATTCTGTTGTTTGGGAACACTTAGTTGGAAGGTTGTTAATTTTAAGAATGATAATTATGATGCCATAATGGGACAAAACTTCTTGAAACCACTCGGGGCAATAATAAATAGTAATCATGGTTATGTTGAAATTTTAAAGAAAAATATATTTTTTGAGGAAATGAGTTATCCTTTTTATATCGACAATATATGTTCTTTTAACTCTACTACATATCCGTGCTTCATTTTTCCACCTCTATTATCTGTGCAATAATTTGTTTCCAGTTAATTATTTAGATAGAGAATTCAAATTCGGTGATTCCCATATTTCTCATGTCTTCGTATCTTTTTATTATATATATTTTTCCATTACACAAATAAAAAATGATAAGATAACATCTTATAAACCTTGTTTTTTGTTATGGCTCGAGCTAGAAAAGTTCTTTCTAAGACAAAATTGCTTTAATTTATGACTATCGCAAAAACATATCGATTAAAATTTTGTCTGAGAAATATTGTGTTGGAAAGCAAACTGTTTGCGATTTAATAAAAAGAAAAGAAAAACTTTTGAAATAAGGTTCCAAAAGTGATTCAGTCAATGGTTTAAAGGGTAGGTATCGACTTAAAAGCTCCGAAAATCCAAAAGTTGACTCCGCAACAAGTAAATGATTTTGTCAAGAGATTCAAGGAAACTCCTTGAATCTACAGGTAAGTACATACAGTTATAGTACATAACTATTATGCCGACATCAACAAAACGTTCTTTTCGAACTATAGGAGAGATGATTATTCAAAAGGCAAAATTTGTTCATGTTAAATTAAACATTAATTCAGAGTGCCAATAATCATCCGGTTGGCTGGAAAAAAAGGAATTCGTAAGCAGAAATCAACAGGAGAACAGCAGTGTGCTAATTATGTATGTGCTACGATGTTTGTGGATGACTTAAAATAATACACTCAAGAGGAGCAACTTAGATCATCCAACAAATTTACAATACAGATGAAACTTCTATATTTTGGAAGAGTTTCCTCCAACATTCTTTAGTCAGTGAAAGTGAATATTCTATAGCAGGATACAAAGAATCTAAGGAAAGACTAACAGCTTTACTATGTACAAATGGGGCTGGGACCCATAAGTGTAAATTGATGATAATATGATAAAGCGCAAATCCAAGAGCTTCAAAACATGTTAAACATCTTCCAGTTATTTATAAGTCTAATAAGAAAGCTTGGGTAACACAGCAACTCTTCGTAGAGTCGTCAATAAGAATTTCGTACCAGAAGTTAGAGAACAAATGAATCAAATTGATCTCGAAAAGAATTGTAAAATTATTTTGCTGTTGGATAACTGCCCACCTCATCCAGAAGTTAAAAACATGTTAAACATCTTCCAGTTATTTATAAGTCTAATAAGAAAGCTTGGGTAACACAGCAACTCTTTGTAGAGTGGTCAGTAAAAATTTCGTACCCGAAGTTAGAGAACAAATGAATCAAATTGATCTCGAAGAGAATTGTAAAACTCTTTTGCTATTGGATAACTGCCCAGCTCATCCAGAAGTTAATACAATGCTGTCTGAGAACGTTACTGTAAAATACCTTCCACCTATCTGTAGATCTCCCTAATTCAGCCTACGGATGAATGAGTCATTCGAAGCTTCAAATGTAATTAAAGTACTAAATTTATTGTGCAAAAACTTTTGCAATCTAATAGTAAACATGAATTTGTTAAAACTCTAATTTCAAAATCTGAATGTGATTTACGAGTACCTAATCGTGTTGAAATCTGGCTGTATGGCTGATGACATCTCAAAGTGGATAGAGTGCGATTAGTGAGACACCGTTTGGCATTTCATCTGCAGACATCGTTAGGATGTTCAACCAAACCCAAGAAAGTGACCATGACTCAAGTTCCGAAGATGACAGCAATGATGGTGAAACTCCAACTTTGGTAGAACCAATAGGCACTAGTAATGTTCTTTTAAAGTTCTTCGAAAATTATAGTTCCCAAGGTACATATTTCAGAGCCATATCAAAGGCAGTTACATCACATATAAACTCATTTCATTAAAGAGCAATTAAAAGCAAAAGAGGCAAACTGCTCTAAAAGAATATTTTAAATAAATGAATATGTATGTATTTCTATTACATAAAATAATATAGTATATACGCATATACATATGTACTTAATAGCCTCATATTATATATACACCAAAACTTTGTTTTAATAAAAATATACGTCTGTACTTTTTGTGTTTCTATATGACCTCTATTAACCGTGTTTTTCGATTATCAGCGCTAAGCCAGGTCCCGTGAGAGCCGGATAATCGAGGTTCAACTGTATTAAAAAGGCATGCAAAGTCAAGGAAGAACGACAATAGTTAAGCATAAAATAAAAAATTGGTTTTTAAATACATACATCTTCTTAGCTTAATTGTAGTTATATATACTAGCATTTAGGTTGAATATAACTAAGATTCATTGTTAATAAAATTATTATGTGAGTTTTTACGTAAGAAGTCGGAGATAATCATTTTAATATTAAAACATTTTTAATAAATAATTGTTTTCTTTACTGGTTTTGGCTTTATTACATTAATAATACACATAAATACACAAAGAGCTTTTAATTTATTCACTTTCATTCTTCCTCCTCAAAAGCATCAACAGATAGTAATGAAAGAACTTCTTTTGTTATCAAACCTCGAACTCGAAAGGGAATGTGACGCAAGCTGAAGGATCCGAAGAAATTAAGAGTCGATTGAAAAGATCTGTATTTGTGTCTATTCTTGATGCTTTTCTAGTAAACAACTCTCTAAATTTCAAGCCAAACTGAATTTGATTTTAGGAAACGGTCACGATGTCTTCCACTTTTGATCCACTTTTCGGCTAGCTTAAAACATATGATATTTATTTTTGCCTTAAGATTTCTTTTCACGTCTTCTGGTATATTTTGAAGA
This sequence comes from Linnaemya tessellans, assembly GCA_951800035.1. Taxonomy (NCBI): domain Eukaryota; kingdom Metazoa; phylum Arthropoda; class Insecta; order Diptera; family Tachinidae; genus Linnaemya; species Linnaemya tessellans. Next base: position 81,761,237 of record OX637533.1, on the reverse strand, counting down.
CCATACCTAACCATTATTAATGCCAATAAGACCTCCTTGCGATGTAATTTACCCACTCTTCAAAAATTTCCTTTCGCGAAAGAGTGGAGTTCATACTGGAAAAATGAAAAAAATGTATGGCGGTCGCAAAAATGCGGCAAATGTTTTTGGTTTACCTTAAAGTGAACACTTGAAAGATTAACCCAAATATAGTTTTACACCGGAACAATCTGGAATAAACAGCTTTAACTCTACTTGAAAAAAAAAAACATTTTATTTTTTGCACTTTCTGAACTGGTCACAAAAAAAATTTTTAATACTTATAATGGAAATCTTTAAATGAAAATCTAAATATATTTCCCTGAAATGAAGCTTTATAATAATAAAAAGAAAATTTTGACAATAAAATCAACGTAGCCTTTTTAATCATAAACCAAAGTCACACAATAAATACCAAGGTATATAAATACAAGGTAGTGCCACTTGCTTTTATTAAATTTTAATAAGGATTTTTGAAGTTTATTTTTCTACATCATATTGAATATGACGTTGCCACATTATAAAAAATAATTTTCTTTATTTGGAAATTTTTAAATAAAATCTGTAATACATACATATATATGTATATATATATATATATATATATATATATGTATATATATATATATATATATATATATATATATATATATATATATGTATATATATATATATATATATATATATATGTATATATATATATATATATATATATATATAAATATATATATATATATATATATATATATATATATATATATAAATATATATATAAATATATATATATATATATATATATATATGTATATATATAAATATATATATATATATATATACATATATATATATATATATATATATATATATATGTATTTTAAATGAAATTTATTTGTTGGTGGTCAAGCAATGCCTATATGCATTTCATTCGTACTTTACCAAATCATCAGTAGACTTTAACCATGATTTGGTAAAGCAGCAATGAAATGCATATAGACATTGCTTGACCACCAACAAATAAATTTCATTTAAAATAGTATTGTGACAACAATATGTCAAATAAAAATTTTTATATATATGTATATAATTTTTCCATTTGTCTAGCAATTTAGTTAATTAAATTGTATATACTAAATTTCATTCATTGATCTCTAACTTATTTAAATTTCAAGCTGTCCAGTTCAGCAATTTAAAAAAAAAATGGCCTTTTTAGTACCAAGCAACATTTTCATGAGATCATGGACAAACCACCATTATAATATATTATACCATGGTATTTAGTAACTATTATTTTATCTCTCTTTTAACATATTTCATTGTATTACCTCATTTTCAATTTAAACATACTGAATCGTTTTTGCATATTGACAGAGAGAAAAATTTCATTTTGAGGTTTTGAACATAAACATTTTGCAATATTTTGTTAAAATAATTTAATAAAAGCTATATAAAATGTAAAGAATATTGAAAACTAAGAAAAATCCCAGTTTCTATGCATTTCCACAAGAAATGAAAAGTCATTGTGTTGCTTTGCATTGAACCAAAAACATTGAAACCATTACATTGATCAATAAGACAATTTAACAAAAAATATGTTTATTCAAGATTCACGACAAGATTTTTATAATAAATTAATTATTTTTATAATAATTAATTGGATTTTAATTATTGTTAATTATGACATCGATGCAATTAAAAATTTGAACAACTCAAATCAAAAGAAAAAACAACGGGTAACTTAAAATAATATGGTAACTTAATTTTTGTGGGAATGTCAGAATCCTTAAAATTGTCAGAAAATTATGTTAAATTTAGTAGCTCACAGTGGCAGTACCTTGTTTTATTATACCATGATAAATACGCTTCTCTTTGAAATCTGAATGCATGAGTTGACAACAACTGACTTTAAAGCTTACTTTTTCCTAATCAGAGTTTAAAACAAAAAAACCAAACATAAATTACAGTTACCTATTGTATTGAGAAGCTCATTAAACGATCATAAGGAATGTTTTTTTATTTATTTTTTTTTTATTTATTTATTAGGTCAATAGATATTTACATCCTTACTGACTAAAATATGAATAACTGAACATTATTACAAATATAAAAATAATTGGTTTAACAATTTAGATATAAAGTAAGATTTCTTTTCAGTACGTTATTACTCTCAGATAAGTTAATAATGTGATAACATTTATTAAAGTTGACACATGCACGACGAAAAGAATCATTATTAGCATATACAGAACGGTAATATTTTAATGACAAGAGTTCAAAATTGCGGGTAGGTCTTGCAGGAACGTTGAAGTTTATTTGTTGAAGCAGGAACTCCGAATGCCAGACATTTTTTTTTTTATTTTTTCCAGCTAGATTTGTAATTTACCACAGTGTGCGCCGTCGAGTAGTTGAAGCTCGCCTGTGGTCTTAGCACAATGACATCACGAAGAAAGACAGTTATCTGGGGATTGCAGAGAAAGACAAGGAGAAAACTGTCTTCAGCGACACTGGCAATTCAAAGTTATTCCATTCAATCTTTGCAATGCTCGGGCTACATTTCAATGCCTTATGGAAACAGTACTGAAAGACATTGCCAAGTGTACTTAGATGACATAGTTGTGATGGAAAAACTTTTGATGAGCACCTTAAAAATCTGGCAGAAGTTCTTCAACGAATATCATCAGCTGAACTAAAACTTAGCCTGAAGAAAGGTGCACTGTTCCAGAAAGAAGTAAACATTTTGCCGGATCGTTTTATCGCAGACGGAATCTTAATAGATAAATATAAAATAATAGCAGCAATGGATTGGCATCCTCCGAAAAATTTTCATGAGTTGTGTAACTTTCTGGGCCTTTGCTCTTTTGAATGAGCGCTCTTTTCCGCTCCGCTCACCTTACTAAATTAAATCATTCAGTTAATTGAGTAGCTCAGTTATAATTCATGAACTGAAAATGTCATGAAATAAAATGAAGGATGTAGTAAGAATTTTAACGAACATTTTTATATTGCTTTATTAAATTGAATTAAGATTCTATAGGCTAATTGTTCGAAATTTTTTAATTTTAAATCTAAGAAATACATGATAAATATTCCAAGGCACAAAGGCATCAGTCTTGATTATGAGCAAACGCGGCACCCATCTTGCGGAAAGTTTTCTCATACTCAAATTATCATTAAAATTGAAACCACTGAACAATGTGAGCTGCATATGGCATCTCACAATCTCTCTTACTTTCAATCTCTAATAAGCTAAAATCATATCGTGCATTTTTTCAATTGTTTCGGTTGTAGAGACGCCAACTGGGCATCCAGAACATTCGATATCTTCCATGCTTGTACGGCCAAACCTAAATTCAGTAAAATGGTGCTGAATCCCCATAATATTTATCAAGTTTAGCATTGGTTTTAAAATGTTTATTTAATGAGCACACGGAATTCACTTTTCTCCATTTTCTTCTCAAAATGCGCTTTAAGCTGGAAATTCAAAAAGTCCAAACTTATTGACCTGCCCTTGTATTTATTTCACAAAAGCGGAAATAAGATGAAGTACCATTTAATATTTTTGTGCATAGCAATTACAATAAAAATAAAAACAAAGATGTTTACTCAGCATAAGTAAACATTCAATAAAATGATTAGATTTACCTTTTTCTTCTTTTCGCTGTGTACGCAAAATGGATTAGAAACACGAAAGAAATGAGATCCTCCAATTACTAAACGATCGGCATGAAACATTTTCTCTTTACCTTTCACCAATTCTCCATTTAAGTATGTTTCGAAATCATCATTTTCCGGTGTAACGAATAATTCATTATTTATATTTTCAATTATACTGTAATTTGAAAGAAAATAGTAATTTTTGAAATATATGTAATATTTATGTAGAATAAACAAATATTTTATTCATAAGCATTTATTAATAATCATGCTTACATCGTCGCCGTTGTAGGAAATGAACTAATAAATTCACTGCCTTGCCACTTTTAGTGCCCTTTTCATTGATACCTAAACGTGCTACTTTTTGATGTGTTTTGCCCGTTTTTTGTTATATGGTACTTTTTCCTTCAATTTGATTTTTTAAGCATCAAACTTTTTTTGAATATAGAATGTACACATATGTGCATATGTCCAGTATTGTACGAAACCTAAGCAACTTTTTCTAAACAAAAAAGTTTATTTATTCGAAATAAATCAATGAATTTTAATATTATTATGTGCTCTCATTTAAATTACATTAACAACAATTTAATTGAATTTATTTACAATTAATAATAAACAAAACTAACTACATATTTTGCATAACTAATTACATATTTCTTTAGAAAAAAATGCTTAGGTTTCGAAAACAATTGTTAGTATATTTCATGTGGATTTCGTAATCAGTCATAATAACACTAACAGCCTTATGCTTGGTTTTCACAATATCATTTCACTATGTCATTTTTGTTGTCAAATTGTCCAAATTGTTGGCAATTGTATGAAAACGGGTTGTCATATGGCGTCATCTATGTTTGCATAACTGACCTGTGTGAAGTTAAATTTCGAAATATAAAACCCTAGACACAAACCAATTACGTTAACAGAGCTCTGTTAGCATGTTAACATAGCTCTGTTAAGATGAAAATTCTGAGTGTTTGTATTCCAAATGGAATACTGGCCACATTTCAGGACCAACCTCGAAAAAAATTAACGGAACAGACAACCATGTCCTTAGCTTTCATTATGTACTAATACTTTGGTATAAATATGCCGATAAGCTATGATTTTTCGTATACAAAAATGAACAAAATCTAGACAGGATAAGTCAGGATCCTGGAAAAATGGTGACATGTGGGCGACTAGAGTTTGTTTTGTTTTGTAGCTCTTGTGGTCCTCCATCACCTCCAATGGCCATAACCCTTAACAGTTGGAGTTTTAATGGAGAAATATGGATTTTAGTGAAATTTCGTACTTGGAATTTCTTTAGAGGATGCATTTCTAGAAAACGGTGACATGTGGGCGACTAGAGTTTGTTTTGTTTTGTAGCTCTTGTGGTCCTCCATCACCTCCAATGGCCATAACCCTTAACAGTTGGAGTTTTAATGGAGAAATATGGATTTTAGTGAAATTTCATATATGGAATTTCTGTAGAGGATGAATTTCTAGAAAACGGTGACATGTGGGCGACTAGAGTTTGCTTTGTTTTGTAGCTCTTGTGGTCCTCCATCACCTCCAATGGCCATAACCCTTAACAGTTGGAGTTTTAATGGAGAAATATGGATTTTAGTGAAATTTCATATATGGAATTTCTGTAGAGGATGAATTTCTAGAAAACGGTGACATGTGGGCGACTAGAGTTTGTTTTGTTTTGTAGCTCTTGTGGTCCTCCATCACCTCCAATGGCCATAGCCCTTAACAGTTGGAGTTTTAATGGAGAAATATGGATTTTAGTGAAATTTCATATATGGAATTTCTGTAGAGGATGAATTTCTAGAAAACGGTGACATGTGGGCGACTAGAGTTTGTTTTGTTTTGTAGCTCTTGTGGTCCTCCATCACCTCCAATGGCCATAACCCTTAACAGTTGGAGTTTTAATGGAGAAATATGGATTTTAGTGAAATTTCATATATGGAATTTCTGTAGAGGATGAATTTCTAGAAAACGGTGACATGTGGGCGACTAGAGTTTGTTTTGTTTTGTAGCTCTTGTGGCCCTCCATCACCTCCAATGGCCATAACCCTTAACAGTTGGAGTTTTAATGGAGAAATATGGATTTTAGTAAAATTTCATATATGGAATTTCTGTAGAGGATGAATTTCTAGAAAACGGTGACATGTGGGCGACTAGAGTTTGTTTTGTTTTGTAGCTCTTGTGGTCCTCCATCACCTCCAATGGCCATAACCCTTAACAGTTGGAGTTTTAATGGAAAAATATGGATTTTAGTGAAATTTCGTACTTGGAATTTCTTTAGAGGATGCATTTCTAGAAAACGGTGACATGTGGGCGACTAGAGTTTGTTTTGTTTTGTAGCTCTTGTGGTCCTCCATCACCTCCAATGGCCATAACCCTTAACAGTTGGAGTTTTAATGGAGAAATATGGATTTTAGTGAAATTTCATATATGGAATTTCTGTAGAGGATGAATTTCTAGAAAACGGTGACATGTGGGCGACTAGAGTTTGTTTTGTTTTGTAGCTCTTGTGGCCCTCCATCACCTCCAATGGCCATAACCCTTAACAGTTGGAGTTTTAATGGAGAAATATGAATTTTAGTGAAATTTCATATATGGAATTTCTGTAGAGGATGAATTTCTAGAAAACGGTGACATGTGGGCGACTAGAGTTTGTTTTGTTTTGTAGCTCTTGTGGTCTTCCATCACCTCCAATGGCCATAACCCTTAACAGTTGGAGTTTTAATGGAGAAATATGGATTTTAGTGAAATTTCATATATGGAATTTGGGGAATTTTCCATTAAGTTGAATGCGTCTAATTAAGCAGAATACTGTTGCATATTTACACCAGTACAAGTCCATAACATGAGAGAAGGACAAAAAATGTTAATCTCTTTCTCTGGATTTGCTAAGGTATGAGCAATAAAAAAATTTAACGGCCATTTCGAACCAGGGTGACCGTTGTGGCGACGAACTATCAAATTAACAATTTCTCTCTGACTGTAGCGTTGATCACTTTTTTGTCATTTAAAGAGTAATGTTTTTTGGAAGTTCTTCATTACATTAATAGCATAATTAATATACATTTTCTTTTGTATAAAAGGTATTATAAAATTTTTTACAAATATGATTATTGTATATATATTTATGTTGAATTGTTGACCTGTTGTTTTTATTAATATTATTTTGTTTATTGTTCGGCTAAAGGTCATGTTTTTGATAAAATTAATAAACATTAAACATTTTGTTTTTATTTAATCTTTATTTAATTTTAATATTTATTGCTGATCATCCCAATATTTCGAATAGCTTCGCTATTCATCTTCAGGGGAAACACTGTTGGATACAAAACAATGATAATAAAATAATTTTTTTTTTTTTTTAATTTAATTATTAAAAATTACACTAACAAAATCATCACTACATACATGTACAATTAAAATTTAATAATAATTAAATATTTTATAAATATTTTATAAAAAACTTCCATATACTCCGTGTCGATCGTCTTTGGCTGCGAAAAAAACCGATTTGATGGGGTTATTTCTTGTGTTTATTTATTATATTCCTATAAATCTGAGCGCTTTTCTCTGTGTCTTGTTTATAGTTAAGTCTTTTCTCTGCTGGAACGTCAATTATATGTAACATCTCTAAAGTGAATCTCCTGGAATAATGTTTTTCTTCTTGTAATATTTTTACGTCCTCAAAATTTGGCATGTGATTTTCTTTCGCACAGTGGGCCGCAAGTGCAGTTTTTTGCTCCAGAGGTTTGTCCTTCATTTTTATATCCGACTTATGAGATGCTAGTCTGGTCTTTAGTTTAGTTTTCGTTGTTCCTACATATTTTTTGTTACATGTGTCTGAGCCATCACCGTTGCAATTAATGCTATATATAACATTACATCTTTCTACTTTATTTATTTTTGTTTTAGTGTTACTATATAAGGTCTGTAGTGTGTTATTCGTTTTAAATGCAAGTTGAAACTTGTCCACGTCATATAAGTCGGAGTTTTTTAACCTCTCCGAAAAACCTTGTATATACGTTAGTCCTTTGTAATGCCGTGTACTTGGTTCTCTTCTTTGTACTGTATCGTCCTTTGTCAATAAATTGTTTATAATTGTTTTTGGAAAATTGTTCATCGTCAAAATTTCTTCTATTTTCCGTACATTTTCTTCATAATACATAACATCACTAATATTGAGTACTCGTCTGATGAAATTGTTCGCTGTATTTATTATAATCCTCTTCGGGTGTTTTGAATAAAAATTAATCAGACGACCGGATGCCGTGGGTTTTTGATACCAGTTGACCTTCATCCTATTTTGGTGTCTACTAACAATTGCATCCAAATATGGTAATTTATTCTCTTTTTCAGTTTCCATTGTGAACTTTATATGTGAATTAAACGCGTTTAAAACCTTAAGAACTTCGTCTGCTGTATCTTTATGTATAATAGCAAATATGTCATCTACGTACTTTATTAATAGTGTGGGTTTTAATGTTAATTTGTTTAAAGATTTGTCCAATAACTCTTCCATGACGATATCGGAAACCACTGGTGACACAGGTGACCCCATCGGCATTCCCTTACATTGTTCATAAATTCTTTCTTCATATTTAAAATAACGGCTATCTTTAATGCAAAATCTTAGTAGCTCCATAAAGAGGTATTTTGGTATCTTTGTGTGTTCTTGTAATTGATCCCACTTATTTTCTATTATTTGTACTGCTAAATTTATAGGTATGCTCGAAAATAGCGATACTACATCATATGATACCATAATTTCGTTCTTCTTTAATACCATATTATTTACTTTTGATTTAAATTAAATAAAGATTAAATAAAAACAAAATGTTTAATGTTTATTAATTTTATCAAAAACATGACCTTTAGCCGAACAATAAACAAAATAATATAAATATGATTATTGTAAATATGTACATTAGAGCGTCTCGAAAAAAAATTTTCGCCGTACACCACCGAATATTGTTGCACGGTGATTTCAAAAAAAGAAAATTTTTTTTTCCAAAAGTAGGGGTTGCCAAAATACATTTTTCATTATATTTTCTACATATATAGTCGGATCTCAAAGAGTGATATGTCGATGTTTTTGTCTTGAGGAGGCCAATATTTTGCTTTATTATTTACCCACCAGATCTTAGTTCCTACCACCTACTTTTTTAAACCCCGAGAATGTTTTGTTATCGATGATAACAGACCAAGATCCGCCTGGCTATGCTAAGATTTTACCGTGCAACAACGGTACGCATTTGTCAAATTTTCGGTCCACAAGTTCATAATTTCATAAAATTCGAGAGTGACTCATATTTCAATATGATCAATTGGACTAAACTTAAATTGACTGAGCCGCCATGCATTTCTTCTAAACTCGAGAACCGTCAAAAGTATAGCCAACTTGGATCATTTCAAAACATGATTGATTAAAATTTTTTGATTTTACATTAATTTTTTTAATTCTTAATGTTTCGCAACTTAATGTTTTTACACAACATATCAATTTTCAAAATTTTTGCAGGAAAATTATATAATAAAGCATATCTACCAAATGTGATATTACATCAGTTTCTAGACTACTGCGATATATATATTTTATACTGAATAAAAATGTTCACTGTTTTTATTTTGAAATATAAAAATTTTATTGTAAAATAAACAATTAACCTTATTTCGTTTTTGAACCAGTACCTCTCTGTCTTCACCAATCTCTTCTATCCCCTGCTGAAGAAAATTTTTGGAAATCTAAAATGGTCATACCGTTTAAAACTTTTTATAGATTTTCGCCTTAGCAACAATTAGACTATAGAGATTTTTACAAACAAAACAACTCTTTACAGACAAAGAGTATGTCTGTACTGCATGTTAACATATAGCATGTACGTCTGTATGTTAACAACATGAAGTTTTAACTTGCTCATACCTTAGCAAATCCAGAGAAAGAGATTAACATTTTTTGTCCTTCTCTCATGTTATGGACTTGTACTGGTATAAACATGCAACAGTATTCTGCTTAATAAGAGGCATTCAACTTAATGGAAAATTCCCCAAATTCCATATATGAAAATTTACTACAATCCATATTTCTGTATTAAAAATCCAACTGTTAAGGGTTATGGTCATTGGAGGTGATGGAGGACCACAAGAGCTACAAAACAAAACAAACTCTAGTCGCCCACATGTCACCGTTTTCTAGAAATTCATCCTCTAAAGAAATTCCAAGTACGAAATTTCACTAAAATCCATATTTCTCTATTAAAAATCCAACTGTTAAGGGTTATGGCCATTGGAGGTCATAGAGGACCACAAGAGCTACAAAACAAAACAAACTCTAGTCGCCCACATGTCACCGTTTTCTAGAAATTCATCCTCTAAAGAAATTCCAAGTTTGAAATTTCACTAAAATCCATATTTCTCCATTAAAAATCCAACTGTTAAGGGTTATGGCCATTTGAGGTCATAGAGGACCATAAGAGCTACAAAACAAAACAAACTCTAGTCGCCCACATGTCACCGTTTTCTAGAAATTCATCCTCTACAGAAATTCCATATATGAAATTTCACTAAAATCCATATTTCTCCATTAAAAATCCAACTGTTAAGGGTTATGGCCATTGGAGGTCATAGAGGACCACAAGAGCTACAAAACAAATCAAACTCCAGTCGCCCACATGTCACCGTTTTCTAGAAATTCATCCTCTAAAGAAATTCCATATATGAAATTTCACTAAAATCCATATTTCTCCATTAAAAATCCAACTGTTAAGGGTTATGGCCATTGGAGGTCATAGAGGACCACAAGAGCTACAAAACAAATCAAACTCTAGTCGCCCACATGTCACCGCTTTCTAGAAATTCATCCTCTATAGAAATTCCATATATGAAATATCACTAAAATCCATATTTCTCCATTAAAAATCCAACTGTTAAGGGTTATGGCCATTGGAGGTCATAGAGGACCACAAGAGCTACAAAACAAATTAAACTCCAGTCGCCCACATGTCACCGTTTTCTAGAAATTCATCCTCTACAGAAATTCCATATATGAAATTTCACTAAAATCCATATTTCTCCATTAAAAATCCAACTGTTAAGGGTTATGGCCATTGGAGGTCATAGAGGACCACAAGAGCTACAAAACAAATCAAACTCCAGTCGCCCACATGTCACCGTTTTCTAGAAATTCATCCTCTAAAGAAATTCCAAGTTTGAAATTTCACTAAAATCCATATTTCTCCATTAAAAATTCAACTGTTAAGGGTTATGGCCATTGGAGGTGATAGAGGACCACAAGAGCTACAAAACAAATCAAACTCTAGTCGCCCACATGTCACCATTTTTCCAGGATCCTGACTTATCCTGTCTAGAATTTGATCATTTTTGTATACGAAAAATCATAGCTTATCGGCATATTTATACCAAAGTATTAGTACATAATGAAAGCTAAGGACATGGTTGTCTGTTCCCTTAATTTTTTTCCAAAATTGGTCCAGAAATGTGGCCAGTATTCCATTTGGAATACAAACACTCAGAATTTTCATCTTAACAGAGCTATGTTAACATGCTAACAGAGCTCTGTTAACGTAATTGGTTTGTGTCTAGGGTTTTATATTTCGAAATTTAACTTCACACAGGTGCATAACTGACTGCAAACATAGATGACGCCATATGCAGAAAAACTTAACACAGACTGTTAAGCAAAATTTCTTAAATTATCATGCAAAAACGTTTGTTAGCTTAACACACGTGTTGTAAACCGATGTTAACATCAAATAATTTAAAGTAGCTACTCATGTACTTTAAAGCGGTGTTAAATATTTTTTTTTTTTTTTTGGGAAATGTTTTGTGAAAACTTTTAATTAAAACATTTCAGTTTTGTGTATTTTTATGTTAAAAATGGATACATTAAATTTAATGAACAGAATCGGTAAAATTATTTATTTGGATGTGAAAATTTTATTCAATGTGTAATTTTTATTTAGAACGTATAAACCAAATAGCGGGCTATTATCGGGCAAGCACTTATAAAAGAGAAGTACCGTTTTAGCAAGGAAACAGTGAGGAAAATTGTAACATTCGTAAAACAAGACATTGAAGTAGACAACAGCAGGGTATGTGGAACATCACCAAAATACAATTTTGCTAGCCATCCACTGATTTTTGAGCTGTGTTATAGTGCGTTGACTCCCGACACATTAACTGTTGAACCTAAAAAATTCAAGAAATTTAAAAAAAGGAAATGATCATGTGGTTGTATATATTTATATATATATATATATATATATATATATATATATATATATATATATATATATATATATAAATTGTTAATTTTTTTTGGGCTTAAGTTCGAATCTGCATGACTGCAAATGATTTTTTATTATTTTATTAATAAATGAATTTGTTCAAATTCTATTTATTATTTTTTTTTTTATATTAAGATTGGAATATTAAGAATATTTTCAATAATCATCAAACCAGCAGAACGGATCAGTACTGATTTCGAGGCCGCTACGCCATCTCATCAGCGTTCTTTGTTCAATTTTTCCACTTTTGCAAGTGGTGCTAGTTAGTAGGAATATCAACTATTTAACCAATATTTTAACGAAAATTGAATATGAAAAGTTATCACATTCATATTTTTTAAGTTATTACCTTTTTGGTTAGTACAAAATTCCCCAACCCTGACGATTAATATTCCTAATATTCAATGTATCTCTTTCGCTTTTTCCAGAGCCATCGGCTGCTGATTGCTAAAGCTTCTTTGTTATTTATGTTCAGTTGATATTCCTACTAACTAGCACCACTTGCAAAAGTGGAAAAATTGAACAAAGAACGCTGATGAGATGGCGTAGCGGCCTCGAAATCAGTACTGATCCGATCTGCTGGTTTGATGATTATTGAAAATATTCTTAATATTCCAATCTTAATATAAAAAAAAAATAATAAATAGAATTTGAACAAATTCATTTATTAATAAAATAATAAAAAATCATTTGCAGTCATGCAGATTCGAACTTAAGCCCAAAAAAAATTAACAATTTACATTACAAAGTTCGACTAATAAAAATTCATACATAATTTATATATATATATATATATATATATATATATATATATATATATATATGTATATGTGATGTACATAACTTTCTGCCACTTCCACCCATGCTTTTTTCTTTAAATGGTTGGTATTGTTGTCCGCATTTTTGTTTTCAATGACTTTTACCTTCTTTCTTATGAGTTCCTTAAGCAGCATCTATGACGGTAAATAACATTCAAAGTATTAACACACATAATGTAAAAACTAGCTATCAGCAGCCGATGGCTCTGGAAAAAGCGAAAGAGATACATGGAATATTGGGAATATTAATCGTCAGGGTTGGGGAATTTCGTACTAACCAAAAAGGTAATAACTTAAATATATGAATGTGGGAACATTTCATATTAAATTTTCGTTAATAACATTGGCTAAATAGTTGATATTCCTACTAACTAGCACCACTTGCAAAAGTGGAAAAATTGAATAAAGAACGCTGATGAGATGGCGTAGCGGCCTCGAAATCAGTACTGATCCGTTTTGCTGGTTTGATGATTATTGAAAATATTCTTAATATTCCAACCTTAATATAAAATAATAAATAGAATTTAAACAAATTCATTTATTAATAAAATAGTAAAAAATTATTTGCAGTCATGTAGATTCGAACTTAAGCCCGTTGAAAAAATTAAAAATTTATAATGTAAAAACAATAAAATTTATATGAAAATTTTTATTTGACACATTGTTGTCACAATACTAATATATATAAATGAAATTTATTTGTTGGTGGTTAAGCAATGTCAATATGGATTTCATTTGAAAACTTTGGTTAAAGTCTACTGACGATTTGATAAAGCACCACCAATGAAATGCATACCTTTTCAAAACTGTGGTTAAAGTCTACTGACGATGTGGTAAAGCACCAATGATATGCATATCTTTTCAAAACTGTGGTTAAAGTCTACTGACGATTTGGTAAAGCACCAATGAAATGCATATAGACATTGCTTAACCACCAACAAATAAATTTCATTTAAATAAAATTTATAGTGATGTACATGCAATCAACACAAGTAAAGAATGGTTGTTTTTTAAATAATCCATTTAAACACTTAACCAAAAATGGCGTATTTATTATTTTGCACTATTATAAATATCGTTAGTTTATGTTTTTTCTGTAGTATATATATTATTTTGCATATACAAAATTAAAAATGTTATTTTATGTTGAAAATATACAAAACATTGTTAAAATATTCGACTATCAGGATGAATTAGTACTCACTATTTTGCATCGTTAACTACAAAGAGACAAGAGGGAATGATGACGTTGCCAGTATCAACAAGTAAAATTATTTGAAGTATGCAATAGTTAACGCACTGTTTTCGCATATAATTTTTTAACATAGGTATGTTGGCCTTAAAGTAGCTATTAACTGGCGTGAACTTCAAGCATCAATTAAGATTTTTTTTCCATAAGACCGTATATGTTTATTATGCATAATTGTTACATATATTTTAACAACTATAGGAGTACATGGGTCGATTTACGGCATTCGATATCGATCAAAATTTCAATACATTTTATACACAAATTTCCATCGATATCGAATGCCATAATTGACCTCCGTTACATATTTTATATTTAGTCTATACATACAATATTATAAACATAATAATTATTTTATGGAATAAATGAATACTTTCATTATGTTTATGCATCAACGTTCAAATTTGCAGGAACTGCATCAAAGAGAAATTAAAATTTTTCCTAATGAGACTTTCTTGGTTTGTTCTTATTTTCATCTTTGAGTTGCATCGTATTTTATTTGCTTCTGATTCACAGAATAGTCAAAAATTTTTTTGAAAATTTTACATATCCAACATGTTTCATCACAAAGATATATTCACAGTATGGAAATTCAATATAAGGAGACCTAAATGTAGTAAAATTTTAACGAAAAAGTTGTGGTTTAAAAATGAATTTATTATAATGGGCAGAGCTAAATTGTGAAGAATTTTATTATAGAGAAGTTCGACTGTACATATATTATATTCATAAAAATGAAGAGGTTGATATAGTTGTTTCCTTTCCCTTTTTTCGATAAATTCCCATTTCGGTGCCATTTCTTTTTTCTTAGAGATTTGTTTCTCTTATTGTATTATCTTGAGAAAAATCACGATCAAAACAACACATTCTCAACCTTTTGAATGCCAGTTGCTATAACTTGTTGAGGAACATTGGGGAAATATATTGTAAGTGTATTGATATTTTTAATAGGCGGTTGCTTCAGCCGTACTCGGGCAAATCATCTTCAATAAGACAATAGTTTAAGATCTGCAAGCTCGAAAAGAGAGTACAAATTTTAATTTAAAATCTGAAGCAACTAATTCTGTAGAAAAACAAGAGGCAGATGACATTAATAGATATATAGATCAGACACAAGTCGAGGACGAATCTTACGAAAAAACGTTGTACGAACAGTGAAAGATATGACAAGACCAACTACAACCATGATAACAATGACGAAGTTCATAGCTTAGATCAATTTCATCCACACTTCTATATTTCGAATGTAGAATGGACAGAAAAAATTTGAATCGATACTGGATTGAATAAAAATTATATACGCTATTTCAAACAAAGCAAATTTTATGCAAACATTATTGCGGGAAAAGTAGAAATCCGATTTCATACTAATACCGTTTTATTTGGACGAACGGACGTAACAATAAAATTCTTTATATCGTTACAATTACAGACTTTTCATGCTATCATCGGAAACTACACGCTTAAACTAAACATAATTAAATGAAAATAGGAGACGAATAGAAAATTCGGTTAAAAGAATTTCCAATAGACGACATTAATATGACCTCAATTCAAAATAGTCGCATGATAATACGACAAAAATACAGAAAGGTGTTAAAACAAATATTAATCTTTTCATCACCAGACGATAAAACTTATACCACGAAAATCTCAGGACAAATACGGATGAAAAATTAAGATCCAATCTATTCTAAAACTTGTCGAAATCTCCCTACTAATCACGATTATTATTGTTTTCAAGAAAATCCAAGCAAGTGGAGAAAAAAAAGTGTAGAATGGTGATTGATTACACGCTCTACAAATTGAACTTTTTGCACGCCCTTTGATAACCACTATTTTTTTTATTTGCTATGGTCCCCTGAGTATAAAAATGGTTGAAATTAAATATTTTATGGATACGATTTTTTTTTTAATTTGTTTTCTAAAATTTGAAATTTTTGAAAAGGGTGATCCATTGATTATATCATATGTCTGGAATGGGCTGTCCGATTTTGTTCAGCGAAACAGCATATTAAAAAAAGCAAATTAAATTGCCTTTAAGTCATTTTAATACTATTTCTTTAAATACTTACGGTCTTATGCAAAAAAATCTTAATTGATGCTTGAAGTTCACGTCAGTTAATAGATACTTTAAGGCTAACATACCTATGTTAAAAAGTGATATGCAAAAACAGTGCGTTAACTATAGCATACTTCAAATAATTTTACTTGTTGATATTGGCAACGTCATCATTCTGTCTTGTCTCTTTATAGTTAACGATTCCAAATAGTGAGTATTAATTCATCCTGATAGTTGGATGCTTTAACAATGTTTTGTATGTTTTTAATATAAAATAAAATTTTTAGTTCTTTATATGCAAAATAATATATATATATACTACATAAAAAACATAACCTAAACATATTTATAATAGTGCAAAATAATAAATACGGCATTTTTGTTAAGGGTTTAAACCGATTATTTAAAAAACAGCCATTCTTCACTTGATTTGATTGTATGTACATACATCACTATCAATTTGATTGTTTTTACATTATGTGTGTAAGTACTTTGAATGATATTTACTCTCATAGATGCTGCTTGAGGAACTCATAAGAAATAAGGTAAAAGTAATTGAAAACAAAAATACGGACAACAACATCAACCATTCAAGGAAAATAGCATGGGTGGAATTGGCAGAAAGTTATGTACATCACATATACATACATATATGTATATATATAAATAACCACATGATCATTTCCTGTTTTCAAATTTCTTTTAATTTTTTAGCTTGAACAGCTTATGTGTTGGGAGTCAACGCACAATAACACAGCTCAAAAATCGGTGGATGGCTACCAAAATTGTACCTATTCTAATGATGCTCCACATCCACTGCTGTCTACTTCAATGTCTTGTTTTACCAATGTTACAATTTTCCTCACTGTTTCCTTGCTAAAACAGTACTTCTCTTTGAATTGGTCATCTGCAAGAGAGAAGCCATCAAATTTTGTTTTATAAGTTCGTACCGGATAATATCTCGCTATTTGGTTTATAAGTTCTAAATGAAATATTACACATTGAAAAAAATTTTCACATCGAAATAAATAATTTTACCGATGCTGTTAGCTGAAGTAGTAGAACACGAGACTATGAAGCGGAGGGTCCTGATTTCAACCCCGCGCTGAGTCATGATATATGGTGTTGAATTCTTCTGATCAGCATTAGTGCATGGTTGTAATAGTTTTTGCCAGCCTGTTTCAATGATGAAGGCATAACACTGGTCACTGAACAAAACTGGCAGCGACTGACACTATCATGCACTAAAAAAGCAGAGCAACAGCACCCTCCTTCGTCGGTAATTTTTTTTATCTTGGACCAGCACTCAGGGGACGACCCCTATATATAAAATGCATTGCGATGGAAATGAAAACGAGGGGATAGTATTGAGGGGACAGACTAGGAAAGATGAGAAGATAGACAACTTTTTTGTAGGTATTTCAACCTTTCTTTTTTTACTTCGTCGGCTAATTTTTGCTGAAGGGCCGACGAAGGTGGGTGCTGTTACTCTGCTTTTACTACATGATAGTGTCAGTCGCTGCCAATTATGTTCAGTGACCAGTGACTATGCCTTCATCATTGAAACAGGCTGGCAACAACTAACACAAGCACGCACTAATGCTGATCAGAAGAAATTCAACACAATATTTCATGACTCAGCGCACGCCCGAACTCAGGACCCTCCGGATCATAGTCTCGTGTTCTACTACTTCAGCCAACAGCTCCACACTAACGAAATTTAAGACGTATTGATTCTCCTACGTATCTGTTCTAATCTGCGAAGTTCTATTAGAACTAGCTGTACCAAATTACACACGCTGGTCCAATTTAATAAGGATTCCAGAATGACCGGTATTATATTCCCCGTGCTGATCGTACGCCCCAATCCTTCTTCTAAATACGACCTCCAGTTGTTGAATCGTGAGCAGACAAAGACGACATACTTAGCATCTTCCAACCACATTCCCACTGCAATGTGGACAGAACGAGGAATCGTCGTGCTTGAAACGAAATATATGTATATGACCTAAGGCACCCATGTCCAGACAAGAACTGTGTTAGGTAATAGTTTAAATCACCATGTTTCCTAGTCAGCCATAATCTGATGTCGGGTATTAATGCATAAGTCCATCTTCCCTTTCCAGTGGTTCATCAGCGTTCCTGCCACTCTCGTAAACATAAGTCCGAGTTATCCCTATTTATGATCTCTAAATCGATTGGAATTATACCTGCAATGGCAAAAGCCGTTTCGTCCGACACTGTCCGAAATGCACTACATACTCTCAAAGCAGCTAACTTATACACAGGGGATACCAACCCCACATATGTGGAGTATCTAAGTGAATCTGAGCATACTGGGTGTGCATATAGGATAATGCTCCTTACTACTCCAGCGATCAGTTTCCTCTGAATATATTTTGGCCATCTTCTATTTGGCATAATCCGAGATAGTGCCAAGCAGGTTTTCGATGGTTTGGATGCCATATATCGCAAGTGCTCACGAAAAGATAGACGTGTATCAATTATCACGCCCAGATATTTCAGAAATGCCTTCGATTCTATGGAACAGGTGCCAACATTGAGGGTAATAGTTTCCCTAGCCTTACGGCTACTATTGTCCCTTGGTATTAACACCAAGTTTTGCCTCTTCCATCTTGTTGGAAAAGTTCCTTCACTTAAGCATGAATTCACCACTCTCAAGAACTTCTCGGGACACAGCTTAACGGCCTGTTTCAGCACTATATTTGGAATACAGTCTAGGCCTGGTGCCTTTCTGTCCTTAAACGTGGAGTAAACGTCTTTGATCTCAGTTATTGTAACCGAGGGAAAGCTTAAAGTTTCGTTAGGAGGGTTGTGCTCCCAAGGTGGTGCCTCCTGATGGGGGAAAAGGTGGTCTACAATTCCCTCCAGGATTGGTCCTTCACTCGGTTGGAACGGGCCTAGGCATTTAAGTTTCTTTGTGACCAGCTTATATGCAAGACCCCAAGAATTATTATTTACCTCATCACAATTATTAAGAAAGCACTGCCGTTTGCTCCTACGAATTGCAATTTTTATGGCCCTCCTCTTATCGCTATAATTCCGTTGGTGTGCATCATTCTCCAACCTACCTCGAGTTCTTGTATATTGCCTTCTGTCACGTATACACTCAGCCCTCAAGCTAGCAATATCATTATTCCACCAATAAACCGGTGATCCCCTTGCGGATCCTTTCCGCCTCATCATAGATGCATCGCACGACCGCGTGATATGAGTTACCAATTGTACCGCCATATCTTCAGCTGAACCATTCAAGTCCATACCCTCCATACAGATGGCAAAAATATCCTTATCAAAGGTATTCACTTTGCATCCTGTCAAACCTTGTGCCCGGAGGGTGACACGACGTATATCACCCTGCACATGTATAATAATGGCACTGTAATCGCTGTGAGTATAAAGATCAGATACTCTCCAGTTTACACGTTTTATGATGGTTTCACTGGCAAACGTAACGTCAATAACTGATCCACCATTTCCTCTTCTGAAGGTTTCCTCATTCAAGAGTACAACACTCAACGCAGAAAGGACTTCCAATAGAATCCTTCCCCTCGCATTTGTCGAAGGGCAACCCCATTCAACAGTCCACGCATTGAAATCTCCAGCTATTATAACAGGACTCCTGGCTGCAGCGTCCATCACTATGTTGTCTACAATAACACGAAAGTCCTCTATAGAATACCTAGGAGGAACATAGCAGCTGTACAAACATATGCCGGAAACAGTGGCCCGCGTGTACCCGCATTGTGGTGCTGACTTCTCCCTCAATGTCAAGGAACCGGTAGTCCATATAGCCGATGTATCTGTGTTATCAGCAACCCAATTTGCAGATACAATCCTCTTATATGGCTCGCTAAGTACAACGACGTCTACATTTAAATCTCTTACGCTTTGCTTAAGCAACTCCTGTGCTTCTTGGCAATGATTGAGCTTTAGCTGTAGTATGCGCATTTTGATTCTTAAGTACTGTTCTAACCCTTAAGCCTTTGCAGTGCTCTCTTGTAGTACGGACAAACTACACATCCGGTAACATGGTCACCTTTAGTGTTTGTACACTTCCTACAGAGCAAGCATGACGGTTTATTGGAACATGTTCTAATCCTGTGG
This sequence comes from Linnaemya tessellans, assembly GCA_951800035.1. Lineage (NCBI taxonomy): Eukaryota > Metazoa > Arthropoda > Insecta > Diptera > Tachinidae > Linnaemya > Linnaemya tessellans. The sequence continues at coordinate 81,740,996 of OX637533.1, read as the reverse complement.
CCAGTTTCCCCACACCGCAAGCAGTTCTTGGATAGATCCTGCCCCTACAATTTGCCGCCCTATGTCCATAGTCGAGACAGTTGTAGCATCTTTTCGGTGCATTCTTTTTCCGCATTCGATATACGACACAGCCGATGCGTATCCTCGACATCTCAAGAAGACGTCTAGCCAGAGGAGCACTCAGGCGAATCGTGGCAATTTGTGTGCCCCCATACGCTCTCCTCAGTGATTTAACTGCAGTCATCTGCAGTACCTTAAATTCGTCGGATCTGCTAACTATGGCATCATAGATGTCCTCCTTAGAGGTCACCTCATCTATCTCCCTAATTTCAATCCTAACCTCCTAGGATAGGGCCCACTTCTGACCTGAAGACGCCTGTGTTTTGGTAAGCAGGTCTACTCAGCTCTAGTAGCAGCTCACCTCTCTCTGTTTTCCGAATGCTCTTTCCATTCTCCCCCAGATTGATAAGCTTGGGGTCCTTATTCAAATGCCTGAGAGTATCAGCATAGGAAGCGTTTCCACACGAGCATCCGAACGTGACACCTGCTTACTTCTTATCCGGTTTCTATTTTCTGCCCTAGAACGAACCTTTATCCAATCAGGTTCCTTAATTGTCGGGTTCGGCATAACTTATATGGCTTACCTTAATTGTTTAGCCTTGATTAATGAAAAGTCTCAATATTTAGAGGTTAACACGCCAAAAGTAAATGAATCTTCTGTTAAAAACACATACTCAGGCAACTCATAACATAATTTAATATTACCTCCTTGTGATGTAAAAACATTTGAAGGAGATTATATATCATGGCCTGCATTTAGACATTTATTTACAGCCATATATATAAATAGTTCGCGTCTCAGTAATATAGAACGTCTTTGCTATTTAATACGTAAAACCGCCGGTGAAGCGAATGAAATCGTGTCTCAAGGTTTGATGTTGCTTGGCGAAACCTTAAGGAGGCATATGAAAATCCTCGTATGTTGGTTAATAACCAATTGAAATTATTATTTAACCTTCCCTCCGTTGATAAGGAATCTAGTGCCGGTTTAAAAACTTTGCAGCGCGGTATTAATAATTGTCTCACATCGCTTTCTGTTGACAAAGTTTCAACAGACAATTGGGATCCTATTTTAATTTTCCTTTCGATTTAACGTTTACTCACTTCTACCGTTAGTTTATGGGAACAAAGTGTTCGTAGTAAATCGGTTTTGTCCTCCTGGAAAAGTTTCGATGAATGTCTGACGGAAAGGATTCAGACTTTAGAGTGCGTTCATGATCTTATAGATTCGCAGCAATCTGTAAAAAATTCGGGTCATAGGGTCAGGGCTCATGTTGTAAACTCTTTTTCTGCTTCTACGTCTTGTGTTTTATGTCGGAATTCGGGACACCTCTTGAGAGGATGTAAGCAGTTTAGAAATTCTTTAATTTCGGAACGATTTTTAACGGTGAAAAAATTTCATTGTTGTGTGAATTGCTTATCACGTAAACATGAAGTAAAGAGTTGCAAGAGTGCTTTTAATTGCAGTATTTGCAATAAAAGGCATCATACTTTACTACATCGAGATAATGCTACATCGGAAGTTGCGCCTAGGGACAATTTTGCTACCACGTCTGGCAATTTGGCCCAGAATGCTCCCTGCCTTCTACATCGAGTGGCATATCTTCGAGCAGTAATCCTACTCGACAGGTATTTCATGTCATTTAGAACCGAAAAGTGCTTTTGGGAACAGCTATGGTGAATATTGTTCACAATGGTATGACTTACCCAGCTCGAGCCTTGATTGACCCAGCTTCAGAGTCATCTTTCATCTCTGAGCATTTACAGAATCGCTTGAAACTATTTGCACATTCTACGAATGTCAGAGTTTCAGGAATTAATCAAACTCTTTCTGCAACTACTAGAAAAGTTTGTAGTTTGAAAATTGGTTCTCCCTTAGATTCATCTATCCTATTGGAAACCATTGCCCTGGTACTACCTAATATATCAGGCCATCTGCCTTAGTTCATTGTAGGCTCTAGTTATCGTAATAGTTTTTCGAATTTACAGCTAGCAGACCCTCGTTTTTACCAAACTCGGCCTGTTGATGTACTTTTAGGCGCTGATTTGTATCCACAGATTATTTTGAGCGAAATTAATCGTGATATTTTCGGATCTTTGGTGGCGCAACGGACCGTATTCGGATGGAATGTTACAGGATCTGATCAGGAATCACGCGTTCAGGTTTATTCGACCACAATAGAGGCGTCTCTGGAAGACAATTTAAATAGAAATCTTCTTCGCTTCAGGGAACTTGAAGAAATTCCTAAAAGGAAAATTGTTTCACCGATGGATAAATTTTGTGAGGATAATTATAGGAAAACGACGCGGCACGACTCCGACGGTCGTTATGTAGCGACGATACCTTTTAAGCCGGAATTTCCTCATTCTATCAGTTTGGGCTTTTCGAAACAGAATGTCATGGCACAATTCTTGAGAAATGAGTCCTCTTTGCTGCGTAAACCTAATGTCAAGGAATTATATGTTGAAGAATATTTAACTTTAGGTCATATGAAGTCAGTATCGGATAATTTTACTACACCTTCTCTTTCGTGTTACCTTCCTCATCACCCAGTGATTAGGTCTGACAGGAAGAGCACAAAATTTCGTGTGGTGTTTAATGCATCGAACAGAACCTCTAATGGAAATAGTCTAAATGATTACCTCTATGTGGGACCCACTTTACAATCAGATCTAATTCTGTCGATTTGCGTTGGAGGCTGTGTCGATATGTTTTTAACTGCGAAATTACGCAGATGTATAGACAAATTCGTTTCGATCAAGCTCATACGCCATTTCAGCTATTCTTTTTCGATCTTCTCCCGGGGAAGAGGTAATGACGTATGAGTTACAGACAGTGACGTTTGGTGTCAACTGAGCTCCTTACTTAGCCATTAGGACATTATAACAGTTGGCAGGAGATTCGCAGGCTGAGTACCCCTTTGCTGCTGATATTTTACGCAAGGATATGTACGTTGACGACGTATTGACGGGGGCTCACGATATTTCGTCTGCTTTGAGGGCCCTGGATGAATTAAGAACTGTTTTGTCTTCAGCTAAATTTGAATTGAGGAAATGGACATCGAATGAAATCAAAATTGTTGATGATTTACCGCCAGATTACTTGGTGGATTCAAAGCTTTTGACCTCTGTGGAGTGTAGTACTTCGAAGACACTGGGTATTCAGTGGAATGCTCAGTTGGATTAATTTTATTTCGAAGTGGAGCCCATTATTGAAAGGTCTAGGTATACAAAAAGAGAGGTTTTGTCTACGATTGCAAAATTATTTGATCCTGTAGGTTGGTTAGCTCCAGTAATTGTTGTCGCAAAAGTGATTATGCAGAAGATTTGGCTCGACAATATTGATTGGGATGATTTCTTGGTCTCGTTAACGGAAAGGGAATGGAGAAAATTCGTTGATTTTTATAAGGATGTAAACAGTATTCGGATACCGTGGGTACATTATTCTTCAGATACTGCAGCGGAAATTCATGTTTTTTCCGACGCCTCGGAAAAAGCATACGTGGGGGCAATTCACATTCGCTTTGAAGAATTTGGCCAAATTTATGCACATATACTGTCTTGTAAAACGAAAGTCGCAACTATTAAATCTATTTCTTTGCCTCGGCTGGAACTTTGTGGAGCAGTTTTGGATTCTGAGCTTTAAAAAACAGTGAGTAGCGAAATTGGTGTTCCAATCAGACAGGTGTATTGTTGAACCGATTTTACTATTGTGCTTTGTTGGTTGAGGAAAACGCCAAGTAGTTGGACAACGTTTGTTGCTAATAGAGTGTGCAGAATTCAGGAGAATGTCGGGAAACATAACTGGTATCATGTTAGGTCGGAAGATAATCCAGCGGATTTAGCTAGTAGAGAAGTTTCACCTTCGGATCTGGCGGGAAGTGATATCTGGTGGCATAGACCGACGTGGCTGAGTAATGCTAAGTCTAATTGGATTATAAAGGATATTTCGCCTATGGACAAATATGTCGACGCCAGAGCTGTTAAGACGCATGCAGTGTTCTTTTCAGATTTCGAAGATGTGTTGAATAGATTTTCTAGGCTTGATCGTGCTCTCAGAGTGATATCATATTTGTTTCGTTTCTACTATCGGAAACATTCTGTACATAGGGGCAAGTATACTTTTGAGTCGACAACGATTTCAAGTGAGGACATATCGAAGGTGAAATTGGGATTGGCGATTTTGGCTCAAAAAGTTCATTACCCTGAGGAATATCAGTGTCTTTTTTGTTGAAAAAATCGATTTCCACAAAAAGTTCGTTATAGTCCCTTAATCCCTTTTTGGACAGCAATGGAGTAATGAGGTGGAATGGTCGTTTGGTGAAAGCTCCCTCTTTATCCTACACTGAAAAACATCCAATTATTCTACCATATTCAAGTAGGTTTACGATTTTGTTGTCAGATTTTGTACATATGATTTCGATTCATGGCGGGAATCGACTGATGCTGCGGATTATACGAATTGAATATTGGGTCCCACGGCTCAAGGTGTTGGTTCGCACTGTAGTAAACCGCTGCAAACGTTGCATTTTGGATAGGAAACGCACATGCAATCAGATTATGGCGGCACTCCCTCCAGAGCGAACTACTTTAGATCGTCCTTTTACCACTACTGGCGTAGATTTCGCAGGTGCCTTTGACCTGAGGAGTTTTACAGGTCGATAATGTCGACTAATGTCTGTATCTTTGTATGTTTCTCCACCAAGGCAGTCCATTTAGAATCTACGACGGATTTCTCATCGGATGCCTCCTTGGCTGCTTTTCATCGTTTTATTGCTAGGCGAGGTTATCCACAAACAGTATTTTCTGACAATGGCACAAATTTCGTAGGTGCTTCTTGGGAGATTGAAAAGGATTTTCGCACTTTTTTGAAGGAAAGTCAGGCTCGTATGTGTTCAACATTTGGAGTTCAGGGTCTTTCGTGGCGTTTTGTCTTAGCTGGTGCGCCCCATATAGGGGTGACTCTGGGAGGCGGCTGTCAAAAGTTTTAAACATCATTTTTCCAAGGAGGCTCAATCTGTTAAGTATACATTTGAGGAGCTTTCGACTGTACTCACGAGAATAGAGGCGTGCCTGAATTCGCGCCCACTATGTCCTATGTCAGATAATCCTAATGAGCCAGTGGCTCTTACTCCGGGTCATTTCTTGATAGCCGGGCCAATATTGGCGCCCCCTGAACTTTCAATATATGAGTCAGAAATAGGTTTGATAAATAGATACCGCAAAGTTAAGGCGCTTACGCATGATTTCTGTCGCCGATGGAAAGAAGAATATTTACAGAATTTGCATAAACGTTATAAATGGAAATTTCTTGAGCGTGATATAGCTGTAGATGATTTAGTTGCTATTCGTCATGAGCAAATTTCGCCCACTACCTGGAAGTTAGGTCGGGTCGTGAAAACATATTCAGGTACTGATGATTATGTTCGCGTCGCCGACGTTCGAACACAAAATGGGATTGTAAGACGACCAATTACAAAACTGGTCATTTTGACCACCTAATTTTATCGGATTTACTAAACTTCATTATTTCCTAGTAATATGGACGCTTTACCAATTTTTTTGGAAGCTGTATTGCTAGAGGAATATGAAGAGGCGATGGAAGTATCGAGCCCATCATTAGAGGCACCGCTGTCTGAAGGGGCTTCTGCGGTTATTACCAAGGAGAATGGTCCTGCCTCTTCGGCGAATACCGCCGGAAAACCACAGCCTGTTGACAACTCCGACTCATCGACGTCGCCGAAAGTCGTAGAAAAGGTTGAGGCCAAGCAATGCAAACTTTGTAAGAAACCGCATCCCTTACGAGGGTGCCTTCGGTTCAAATGCTTGGTCCATGACAAAAAATTGCGGCATTTGGTTACTACTTGCGCTGTTTGTCAGAGCACCACACGAGGAAAGATTGTCCTAGCACTTGGAAGTGTAGTAAATGTCAGGGTGAACATAACACTCTGCTGCATTCTCCGGGTTCGAATGACAAAAAA
>OX637533.1:81709955-81729955 GCA_951800035.1 Linnaemya tessellans | reverse complement strand
AAAAACCGAGGATTGTTCAACCCTGGATCAAATTTTTTTATTTTTAATACATATTTACTTTTTCCTGAAGTATAAAGTAGTACACACGGAATGGCAAACCTATATATGTATCAGAGAACTGCAACAAGTGTGATCCAGCCGACTAAAGCGGCCCACCCACTTGCAATATACATAACTGTGAAATTTTTTGTATTGTACAATCATATCGCCAAAGAGTATTCAAAGGTGGCACAATATATTGGTAGAAATCAAAAGACTTGATTTTTTATTGTACTAACCAAAAGAAGTGCAATATACTGTGAAATGTGTTGGCATCATTGTACAATAAAAAGAAGGTTTTCATCACTCATGTCGCTAAACATTTTTATTTATAATTAATTAGTAATACATATTTTTATTTTAAATTGAACCAAAACTTTTAATAAATGCAATCTCGCAATTTACTACTTCATATACTTTTGTTTTGTTTATAGGTTATGTTCACTTTTTATTGTAAGAAAATTGCGCCATATTTTATTTGAAAATATTGTGCCACTTATTGCATAATATAAGACAAAATGGAAATAATATCACGATTAATATATACAATTATATTGTATAATGGATTGGCCGCTTAAGGTTGAATCTTAAAAACAAATCAAACTCGTTCGCTTTTTATGAACAAACAGAAAGTTAATCAACAAGTACAAAACATTTCCAACATTTGATGCGTATAACAACGAAAAAGTTTTGTTTACACACAGCCACTTAAAAGTATGAGATTGTTAGAAAAATATGAAAACATAAAAAATCTACAGATGCGCGTTTATTATCTATTTAACATGGGAATTTTTTTATTTCATCGAAAGAAAAAAATACATATTTGACAAAGCAATGGTAAAATTTGTAATATGCACGTACAAACGTTCTTCCATCACCTCATATTCAGCACTTCGCATGGTTTTACGTTTGCCTAGCCCACCCTCAGATTTTGAAAAATACCTATCAAACCGATAATGTTATTCATTGGAAAAATAAACTCTCTGTTTTAACTTACCTATCGATTTTAAATCCATTTGATTTTATGTCTGATATTGTAGATTTTCCTACGTTATATTCTATTGCTAGTTGGCGCAAAGACTTTCCTTGTGCTAATTTTGTCAAAATGTCTTTTTTCTGATCAATGGTTAAAAAATTATGTTTCTTTTTATTAATTGGTGGCATGTTGAATTTAAATAAGCGAAGTAGAAACACAAACAAAAAAATCTTTAATGATGTTTGCGCAGAAGTAAACATTCCGTTTCTTTCCACAAATAATAAAAACTGAAGGTATTTCTTGATCTAATTCGCAAAAACAATGAAAAACTAGCGGTAAAAATTCTTCAGAAACAAATCAAATGTAACGCAGTTGAATTTTTGTTACCAAAGCAACAAAAATAAATGCTGGCCGAATTATTGAGGTAAAAAAAATGCTGGTGTCCGGATTATAGAGTAGATAATGGTAAAAACTCAAGTGTCCGGATTACCGTGCTGTCCGGATAAGCAGGTGTCCGAAATATCGAAATTACACTGTATAAGAAACACTTTACGCGTTAAAATAAAATTTTATAAAAAAATTTAACGAGCAACATTTACATAGGTATGAAATATTGAAAATGTTGTACCTATGTTTCATAAGTTTTATTTTTTTAATGCGAACGAAGTAGTGCATACTTTTCGAAAATTCACAGTTTTAAGTAAATTCACAGTCCATAAAATTTTCACAAAAAAGCTTTTATAACACCATGGGAAGAAATCTTCGAGTGGAAAACTACTTTAACAAGTGAGTAAAACACTTGTTTTGCTAACAGCACGTTGGCTTCGATGCAAAATGTGTTTCATACACATAACGACACAGTCAGAACATTCATATTCGCACAAACAACAAGTGAATAAAACTGAATGTTTGAAACGGACGGTTGATTAAACAAATGTTCTTTCTTTTTGAACAAAAACGATTAGATCATAAAAATCAATCTGACTGATCTTGTATATTCGAAAATTTAACACTTGTTGAAGATGTCTGATATGTATACCCTTGGACTTTTTTATGAAGGGTATAAAAACATAAGGGGATTCAAACTGTAGTCATAAAGTTATATGTCATAAAATGATAGCACGAAAATACACGATTGGGGTAAAATAGCCGATAAGAAAATAAGTATTTGGGGATTCACACTGGAGTTATAAAATAATAGCACTAAAAATATGACTAGTGTGAACAACCCGTCATAGCTTAGTGTGCTATTTCAAACATCGATCAGCTGATAAGATAACAACACATTTGTAATTAGCTGTTATCAAAGCAGAAGAAAATTAATACAATTAAAGATGAATCGTCTAAAAACTCCATTTCTACTTAAAATTATTAAATTTGCCTTCTGGTGCACAAGAATATCTAAATGAATTTGTATGTATACACTAAAACAGCTGCTGCCTTGATATGAGCTGAATAATTTTTTTTTTGCGGCGGCATACGGAAAAACGTTAAGTGGCTGTCACCTACGAAAGTTAAAGGAGAAAAATTTTCGCTTTTAAATATTTAGTTTTTGCGATTTAGTTTTCTTTTAATTTTTTTCATGTTATAAAAATGGATTTAATGTACAGACATATAGGAATGAATAATTTTTTAGTCGTGAATCATATAAAAGTAACGGCGGCAAACATATACTATCGCCGTCTCGCCTAAAGATTTTCAGCCGTTCGACTCAGATCTCTTGAGCTATTTTATGACAAAACAAAAACATACCTGAAGAGTGCTATTACTTTATGACTTTTTTGTATGCAGCACAACACCATTTTTAAGCTGGTCTAAAACATTATGACTTTATCACAATATGACTAAATAGCACACAGTGTGAAAACACCAATTGTGTTTAGATGCAAAATTAAAGCATTTGTAAAATCTTTTGAAACCTCCATTTTTATTTAAAACTGTAAAATTCGTCTATTTCTGCATAAGCTTCTCGAAATCAATTTGTACGTATAAACAAAACATGTGCTGCCGGTGACATCAGCTGAATAAATTCTTTGGCGGTGGAAAAATTTTCAGTGGCTGCCAGTTGTAAATTTTTGACTGTTATATTTTGTAGTTTGCAGTTCAATTCTTCTTTGTTTTTTTTTTTTTTTTTTTTTTTTTTTTGTATAAAAAAATATTTAGGTAATGTAAAAATATAAAAACATGAACAATTTTCAAACGGTTGCTTATTTTTGTATCATATATGTATAATACCACCGCCTCGAATAATGACATTCAGACGTTCGACTCAAATTTCTAGAGCTATTTTATGACAAAACAATAAACAGAGATCAAGTAAAATAATAACATATTATGATAATGTAACTAAATAGCACATTGTGTGAATTAACCAAGAACAACTTAGATTTTCTCATTTTTGTTATAGAAAATCTTAACCCAAATGCTTCTTTGCATTGTTGGATATCGAATAAGTAAAAAATTTGCACATTCGAGTGAAAATTCGCTCGTATAGCATGCCAGAATTAGCCCCTAGGTCACTTTTTAAGTTTTATGAAATATATTCAATGAAGTCCTGTATGCCGTCATAAACAAAAATATAAGCACATAGTTTGTTTGTTTTTGGCCACATCATTTGTGCAACAAATGACATTTAAGTATTAGTATTTCATTTAATTTTAATTTCTAGCTACCTTAATGCCCTTCCTTTCAACCTAACCTAACCTACCTCAAAATACGTTATGAATAAAAATATAAAATAACATCAAAAGCAGCATTTGGACCACTAAGCTAATTATTGCACATGACAAAATAATATGCTTGCGCGGCAACATACAAAATAAACGATTGGTGTTGCAATACTTCCGCTAAATGAACTGTCCCAATACTTGTATTATATATTTGAAACATTGCTGGTGTTGTTTATGTAACATATATTAATTTATTATTAAGTTAGAATTGTAAAAAATTTTGAGTCTGAAGTTACTTATTCAAAACAAATAATTTTTGTTTAACTGCCGCTCGAACGGGGACACGCGTTGTCTTCCCCGGTACGAGTGAAAAGTAAAATATAAAACGTCTAAATCGTTCACCAAGATCAGCACGTTGCTGTAATTAAAAGAAAGGAAAAAAAATTGAAAATTGTCCTGCAGAAGCGTGGTGCTGAAGCGGCAAAATAAAGGCCGCTTATTAAGTAGACTTTGTAAGGACATACGAACAGGCGTTGGGAATACCAACAGTAGTAATTTTTATTTGCCAATTACTGCAATACAATAAGCAAGTCAACATACAGTTTAAAAGTTATAATCAATATAAAATCCTTGTTAAAACCAAGAAAAAAAGGTATTATAATTCTATATTAAATTTAATTAATATTCATAGGCTAATTATTCGAAATTTGTTTTTAAATCTCAGAAAGACATGATAAATATTACAAGGCATAAAGGAAAGTCAAAATCAGTTTTATTCAACTTACACAGCAGAGCAGAACAGTTGTTTTCGAAAGGCGCAACACTTTCATCATCAGTGCTCATGTGTATTGTGTTTGCCACCACTTATTAGGTGGCTTAGTTGAATGTGATAACAGTTCCTATTTACACAAATTTTATTGTGAAAAAGAATCCGAGAACTGTATCAACCTGATGTTAACATGTTATTGTTTTAATACCCGTGTTACCGTTTGATTATTTTATTCATGTCCCACTTTCCTGAATTTTTTGTTCCATCATACCTAAATCAAACTTTTTTGGTTTGAATTTTCTACTTAAGTACATGTGAACGTTTTTCCAATTTTATTATTGGTAGCTCAAGCCATAGCTTAAATTTGTATGTAGTAAGTAATTTCACGAACATTTATATTGCTATATTAAATTGAATTAAGATTCTTTCTGAGATTTAGAAACAAATTTCGAACAATTAGCCTTTTTTATATACTTTTATTGTTTGCCAACGGCAGACTAACTGTATGAAGGTGAAAAACAAAATAGATTTATATCATATAAAATTTGTTTGTTGTGTTTTCTTGAATTTCAAATCCTAAGGTTTTGCTTGTGTAATTCTCAATTAATTTTTGGGAGTTTATGTATAAGCTTAGAGGTTTTGTTATTTTGGAATTAGGTTGGTGTAAGAACCAATGAAATGCAGGCATATAGACATACTTGACCACATAAACAAAAAGCACGAATTATATATATATATATATATATATATATATATATACATATATATACATATATATATATATATATATATATATATATATATATATACGTATATATATATATATATATATATATACATGTGTAAATATATATATATATATACATATATATATATATATATATATATATATATATATATATATATATATATATACATATATATATATACATATATACATGGGAAATAGAGCGTCTCGAAAAAAAGTCTCCGTACACCACCGAATGTATGTAAAGCATTGTTGCAAGGTGATTCCGAAAAAAAATTGTTGTTTGCCGAAGGGTCTTCAAAACACATTCTTCATTATATCTTCCACATTTATAGTCTGATCTCAAAGAGTGATATGTCGATGTTTTTGTCTTGAGGAGGCCAATGTTTTGCTTTAATAGTCATTGGCCTCAAATATACCGTTCTTGTATTTACCCACAAGATCTTAGTTCCTACCACCCTAATGTGCCCCATAATATCAGAAAATTGAAGTACGCAAAATATGACTAAAATTTTGCTCAAAAAGTTTTTTGATAATTCCAACAAAACTATTAAAAAAAAATATTTTCTCTCGCATTTTTTTACTTCAATAATCATTGTACTTACTTACCCATCATATCCCAAATAGAAATTACCCATATTATCCTAACTTATATAAAAGGATTAAAAAAATTAATTTAAAATAACAAAATTTTAATCAATCATATTTTGAAATGATCCAAGTTGGCTATATTTTTGACGGCTCTCGAGTTTAGAAAATATGTGGCCCATGCGCAGATTCATACATATATGTATATATAGTATATATATATATATATATATATATATATATATATATATATATATATATATGTATATATGTATATATATGTATATATATATATATATATATATATGTATATATGTATATATATATATATATATATATATATATATATATATATATATATGTATATATATATATATATATATGTATATATATATATATATGTATATATATATATATATATATATATATATATATATATATGTGTGTGTACATATATATATATATATATATATATATGTATACATATATATATATATATATATATATATATATATATATATGTATTCATATATAAAATATGTATATATATATATATAAAATATGTATATATATGTATATATATATATATATATATATATATATATATATATACACACATATATATATATATATATATATATATATATATATTCATATATATATATATATATATATATATAAAGGGTCCGCCATCTAACGTTTTTTTTTGAACTAGTGCTTATTTCGTCAATGGTAACACTTAGCTCATGTCTGATTTGACAGATAATTAGTTTTATCCTTCCGCTCAACGAATATGGTTATGAATATGAAGCTCATTTTGATCTTGGCGGGTATGTAAACAAGCAATTGTCGCATTTGGGGCACAAAAAATCCACACGCATACATTGAAAAGTCGACGCACTCAAAACGAGTCACTGTTTGATGCGGATTTTGGTCCAGAGGCATAATTTGCTAGTTTTCTTCGCAAATGAGCAAGGAGTGGCCGTTACAGTCAATGGTGATCGTTATCGGACCATGTTGAACGAATTTTTGTTCACAAAAATTGAAGAGGAGGATATTGGCAACATTTGGTTTCAAGAGGACTGCGCTACGTGCCCTGCACTCGATGTTTTGCGTCCTGTTTTTGAAGATCGCATTATCAGCCGCAGAGCTGATGTCGTTTGGACACCTCGGAGCTGCGATTTGACACCGTTGGACTATTTGTGGGGTGCCGTCAAAGATAAGTGCTACGCCGACAAGCCAGAGACAATTGACGCTTTAAAGGCCAATATTCGTGAAGCCATTAGTGAAATACAGCTGCACACAATCGATAATGTGCTTAAAAATTGGACCGATCGTATAGGCTTCTGCATGGCCAGCCGGGGCAGCCATTGAATTAAATTATTTTCCATTATTGACCGGAAGGATTGTACTTTCAAAAAAAGGGCGTACCCTGTATATACGGTGATTCAGTAGCAATATAGGCGATGTAGGGGGATTTTGCAATTAAATAAAAATATTAATCGCAAATAAATTATTATGAAATTTTTATTTGACACATTTTTGTCACAATACTATTTTAAATGAAATTTATTTGTTGGTGGTCAAGCAATGTCTATATGTATTTCATTGGCGCTTTACCAAATAAATTTAATTTAAAATAGTATTGTTACAGCAATGTGTCAAATACAAATTTCATAAGTTTAATTTAGATTTTATTTTTCATTTTGCCTTATAAATATTTTTCTTGTTATCCAATGGATTTCTAATTGTATAAAGGTGTAGAAAAATAAAATAGATTCATATCGAATATAATTTATTTGTTGGATTAGGTTTGTATTAGTTTCACGGCCTATTATGCTTATTCTGTTGTGATTTTTGAAAATATTTTGTAATTTACATATTGTGAATTCTCAGATGGTTTTCAGAAGTATTTGCATAAGATAAGAGGTTTTTAACTTGTCAAAACCGTGAATAAAGTCTACGATGATTTGGTAAAGCACCAATGAAATGCATATAGACATTGCTTGACCACCAACAAATAAATTTCATTGCAAATAAATTATTATTTTTTTTTAAATTGTGATAAAAATACACAAATTTCAAAATCATTTCTTAAGAATTATGTTGTCGAGATGTCGACCATCACGCTGCAAACACTTCCAATCTTAAACGAAAATTTTTCATTACGTTTGAACAAGTTACTCTTGAGATTGCTGCCATTTCTGGGCTGAAGTTATGTTGCACTTGTGCCAAATTGGTTGCTTTATTGTCGTATATCTTGAGGTAGCCCCACAAAAAATAATCAAGAGGGCTCAAATGAGGACTTCTTGGTGGCCAGTTAATGTTGCCTCTGCGATATATCCCTTATTCGGAAATAATTCATGTACTGCATGAACTGATTGGTCAGATGTATAGCATGTGGCCCCATCCTGCTCGAACCATGTCCTCAAATTATAGCCATCAAGTTCTTGTAGCTGGGAGGCTAAAAAATCCTGTAGCATTTCATAATAACGAACTCTATTGACAGTAACAACGCGATATTCATGATAAAACGTGCCAATGGTGCTTTTAGCCGACATTGCAGCCCATACAATTACTTTTAGTGAACGAAGTGGTCCTCCATTATTTTGTTTCGGGTTATTTGAAGACCAATAGTGGCAGTTTTGTTTGTTCACATGACAGTTTAAGTGAAAAGTAGCCTCATCACTAAAAAGTTTGTGAATCGATTAATCACATCATTTGCGAAATTGACTCGACCAACGAAGTCTACATCCTTTAGTACTTGAACTAACTGGATTTTATATGCTTTGAGATGCCAGTCCTTCTTCAAAATCACATGTAGCGACGATTTTTTAATGTTTAATTGGTGTGCTCGTTTTCGTACTGAAAGTGAAGATTTTGACCAACTGATCCTCTCATTTCTTCAATTATTTCTTCGTCTCTAACAGCTCTCGAACGACTTGAACTTGGAATGTAGATAGTGGCACCAGTATTTTAAAGCATGTGAATCCATCTCCTGATGCTATTTTCACTTGGAGCATTACGTGTTATATTCTGCACGATATAACCTCTGAGCAGTAGCGATAGAGTCACCGTTTCGGTAATAAGTGCATATATATATATATATATATATATATATATATATATATATATATATATATATATATACATTTACATAAAAATATATACATATACATAAACATATCCATATACGACGTCTGATCAAAAAATAAAGTATTTATTTATTCATCAATAACTATTTTGTCCCCTTCAAAGTAATCCCCTCAGATCTAATACAGTTATGCCAGCGTTTTTTCCAATCCTCGAAAATCTTCTGAAACGCGCTTTTTGGTATCGCCAACAGTTCCTGCTTCGATTTTTCTTTTATCCTCAATCGTAGCAAAACTCTTTCTTTTCATCGGCGTCTTCAGTTTTGGGAAGAGGAAAACGTCAGCGGGGGCCAAGTCCGGTGAATACGGTGGTTGAGGCATGACAACGGTTTTGTTTTTGGCCAAAAACTCCCGCAAAAGCATCGATGTGTGAGCTGGTGCGTTATCAATTTTGGAACAATCTTCGCTGCCGCACGTTTCATGCTTAAAACATTCGTAAAAATTTTTTGGCATGAGCCGAACGATATGCCAACATCATCAGCAACCTCTCCGATAGTTATTCGACGATTATCCAAAATCATTTTCTTCACTGCTTCAATGTTTTCATCGGTTGTTGACGTGCTCGGGCGACCAGGACGAGCATCGTCATTGACATCTTCTCGGCCTTCCTTAAAGCGGTTATACCACAATTGAACTTGTGTTCTGCTCATAGTAGACTCGCCAAACGCCACAATCAACATTCCAAATGTTCTTGCGCATTTAATTTAATTTTTTACACAAAACTTTACTTGATCCATTTTTTCGAATAGTAAAAACCCGAAGAGCACACCAAAACACGACTAACCTTTTTATCTGTCAAAAACAAACTGGCAATCCAAAATGGCCAACATATATAACAGACATGTGTACCAACATAACAGAAAAAATGAGATAATCTAACATACGTAACTCACGAAAGATGAAAATAACAGTTTGTAGTAAGTATTTTCACGAACATTTATATTGTTATATTAAATTGAATTAAGATTCATAGGCTAATTGTTTGAAATTTTGTTTTTAAATCTTAGAAAGACATGATAAATATTCCAAGGCACAAAGGAAAGTCAATATCAGTTTTATTCAACTTACACAGCAGAGCAGAACAGTTGTTTTCGAAAGCCGCAACACTTTCATCATCAGTGCTGATGTGTATTGTGTTTGTCACCACTTAATAGGTGGCTTAGTTGAATGTGATAACAGTTCCTATTTACACAAATTTTATTGTGAAAAAGAATCCGAGAACTGTATCAACCTGATGTTAACATGTTATTGTTTTAATACCCGTGTTACCGTTTGATTATTTATTGATTTAAGCTATGGCTTGCGCTACCAATAATAAAATTGGAAAACGTTCACATGTACTTAAGTAGAAAATTCAAACCAAAATAAATCTCTTATAATAAATACAAAAAACGCTTTTAAATTGAAGAGAAAAAAACTCTTTCTTTGTGAGAATAAAATATCCTTGGCAAAAACACGTAGAAGCCAAGGTGCAAAAAAGAACAAAATTATTTGTATACAATGCAAAACAGAAGTGTTGGAAAGTGAACAAGTGTGATTCTTGCAAAAAAAAAACTCTACATTCTGTATGCACGAAGATGGACAAAAACAAAATTGAAAAATTATTAAATGATGACTCTCTCGAATATGACTGTCACTTCTGTTTACCAATTCTCAATGATTCAATGTCAAACGATATAACTGAAATAAAAATAAAACTGAAACAGCTGGACAGTATTGGGGAGAATTAAATTCATGTCCGCCCAATATGATCAAATATTAAAAGGAGTTGCAAAAAATGAGAAAGAAAGAAATATGTTAAAGAAAGAAAACAAGCTACTCCGCAAAGAAGTTACAGAATTAAAATCTTCAGTTAAATTTTTAAATGACATTAGAAAACAATTGTATTATTAATAATGTCGCAACATCAAATGATAATGCATTAACTGTTGTTTTAGACTTAGCAAAACAAACTGATGTTAATATTTGCGAAAATGACATTGAAGACTGCTACTTTTTAAACTCTAATAATAAAACTAAAAATAACGTTAATGAAAAGAAATCAATTGTTGTAAAATTTGCAAACAAAAAATCCAAAAAAGTTTTTACGGATAATAAAACTAATTTAAGACAAATTGATGACTTAAAGCAGGAAAAGGCAACATATACTATTACATTTTACGATTGTATTACCTATATACTCTATTCGCTCTCACCACGAATCGTTCTTGCCAATCAACATTCGTCATTTCTCCCCAATTAAAACGTTAAAATCTCCAAAAGCAAACTTAATTTTGTTATGGGTAAACAAATTGGCAATTAAGCATTGCCTTCTTAATGTTTGAAAAGATAAATGCACTTCGAATAATTGTTCGAGCGGATAGGGGAATGTTATTTATAATTTTTCGCATCTCTTCGCCAAAGCATTTCAAAACATCAATGCTAAGCTCCTTGAAAAACTCGCCATCGTCAAAAGCACGATGGCAACAAAAGATGCATTTCTTAAAAAAAACTCAGTTTTCCTGGTGATATGAGAGAAAATGCCTTTGCATATCATGTTTCTTAGTGCGTGATAACGTACGTTGGCAAACCAAACATTTTGGTTTGCCAAAATAATTTAAAGAAAATAAAAAATACAACTCATATTGTTCATCACACATCTTTTCTTATCGTATATTTTATTGTACCTAAAATTTTTTTCTCTGGCAACGCTGATTCTTAGAGCACTGCTACACGTTCAATATATATTGTGATATTTGGATCGCGATCCATTGTAATGGATTGATGGATCACCAGAGTATACTACATGTTCAATATTTATCGCGTCAGTATTTACGTCATTTTTGTGCTGTGCAGATCCTTTATTAAAAAAAATTTCGCGAGAAAACAAAAAAAGTCTGTATAGCTTTAGAAATTATTTCCGCATGTCTAATGATAATTTTAATATCATTTTGGAATTAGATAACCCATTTTCATTGAAGAAAGACATGGTGATTATGAACGTATCGCGATCTAATATCATGAAAATGCTACAGGTTCAATATTTATCACGCGATCTGGAATCCGTAATTTAGGCCATTGGGTCGCGATCCATCAATACTGCATGCTACACGTTCAATAAATATCGCAATACTGGATCGCGTTCAACATATATTGAACGTGTAGCAGTGCCCTTAAAGTATGCGATACACACAACCTGTCTGTTTAAAAGCTGAAACTAGACTGATTAAAGTTGTTTATAGCTCTACAATGCGTGTACACACGTACGTAATAGAAGAGTAAATTAAAAGGCGCCGAGCCCTGCATGATATTGATGATCGTAATGATGATGAGGAAAACTAATATATGTACATTTTCTTTTTATCTTTTTCAAAAACTTTTTTTGTAGCAAATAGGTTTAACATAATTTACTATTTATGAATTCTAAATATTTCACAGATTTTAATTCTTATAGTGCAGTAATTAGTAAATCTCATACTGAAACATTAAATATATTGTCTGTAAATGGTAGAAGTGTTTCTTCACTTAACAAGTTCAACAAATTAAAATATAAAATTAGTCAAATTGCAAGACTTCCTCAAATAATAGCTCTGCAGGAGACATGGTTCCAAGACAAGTTGTCAAATTTGTATTCTATACCAGCCTTTGATGTTATTTACTGCTGTAGGAAGGATTGTTTGGTGGAACGTCTATCAAGTCAGTTTAATGTGTAAGTAAACTGTAGTGCAGATTTTGTTGAAGCTGTGTCAATAGAGATATATAGCATATAGATAATGAATAAACCATTAGTTATCACATCTATATATGTATATGTAGATCGCAAAAATGTACCTTTAAAAATTTTTTGGAGAAAATTGCAGATATGCTAGTAGGGTTTAATGGTGCTCCGAATGTAATTGTTGGTCTTAAGTAGTAATGAAGTCACATTCAATTATTAAATTTTTTTTACCGAATTTAATATGTATTTTTTCCACGATCTGATCACAAGGCCCGAGAGTTATTCGTCTATTGATCTCGTTTTTACTAATATTGATCGCGATATTTTTGTTCACTCAATTTAAAATAGACCATAATTTTATAAGCTGTGGTTTTGAAACAAATTTAAGGAAAAGAGATATATCAATAAAAAGTATAACTAAGATTGATTATGAAAATTTTGAGCAATATTTGGATACCAACATGTCAAATTTCAATTGCACTGGCACTTCCTTAAAAATTTGCGAACATTTTATCAATCATTTTTCTTCGATTAGCTACAAGAATACTTTATTGAATACTCGAAGAAAAACGGGCTAATAGTATAATATCCGAGCGACTTAAGAGAATAAGCAAGGTTATTAAAATATGTAATATTTACCTAATGAATACATACTATTCAAATAAATTAAGATTGTTTAGTGGAGATGCAAAGAATAACAAAAACTGATGTTGACTTGCCTTTGTGCCTTGGAATATTTATCATGTCTTTCTGAGATTTAAATTAAAAATTTCGAACAATTAGCCTATAGAATCTTAATTCAATTAAATATAGCAATATAAAAATGTTCGTTAAAATTCTTACTACATACAAATTTAAGCTATGGCTTGAGCTACCAATAATAAATTGGAAAAACGTTCACATGTACTTAAGTATAAAATTCAAACCAAAAAAGTTTGACTTAGGTATGATGGAACAAAAAATTCAGAAAAATGGGACATGAAGAAAAATAATCAAACGGTAACACGGGTATTATAACAATAACATGTTAACATCAGCTTGATACAGTTCTCATATTCTTCTTCACAATAAAATTTGTGTAAATAGGAACTGTTATCACATTCAACTAAGCCACCTAATAAGTGGTGACAAACACAATACACATGAGCACTGATGATGAAAGGGTTGCGTCTTTCGAAAACAGCTGTTCTGCTCTGCTGTGTAAGTTGAATAACAAAAACTGATTTTGACTTGCCTTTGTGCCTTGGAATATTTATCATGTCTTTCTGCGATTTAAATTAAAAATTTCGAACAATTAGCCTATAGAATCTTAATTCGAAAACATGGCAATTTTTGAACAAGGAATTGGGTTGAAATTCTCAGTATACGAGGACCATTGTGACCGAAAGCGGAAATATTTTAAGCGATGATCACGATAAAGCTGCAACATTCAATACTTTCTTTTACAACACTATCGAAAATATTCATTCGGGAAACGCCACAGCCCTTGATGGTGACATGAATATATTTCGTACCTTGATTCCGGAGCAAGCAACTTTTGATTTACAAAAAGTTAATAGGAACCCAGTTGAAAAAATCTTGGAGAGTTTAAATTGTAATAAAGGACCTGGCTATGATAATATTATACCAAAAATTTTGCTAGTAAAAAACACTTTACCGCTAAAATATTAAAATGTATTTTCAATATGATGATTCCAGATGCTCTCAAAATACACAAGATAATTCCAATACCGAAAGCAGAGGTACAAAATATATTGAAAACTTTAGACCAACATCAATATTATAGATTGTCGATAAGTTCATTGAGAAACTAATATTCGAGTAAGTCTCTGATTATATTGATACTAATAATATTTTATTTGAAAGACAGTTTGGGTTTAAAAACGGTTCTGGAACTTAGGATGCTGTTATAAATGTTATCGAATATATTTGCGAACAGCTTGATAGTGGATATGGTGGTGTTGCCGGAGTTTTTTTTTGTTATTTAAACGATTTTGGAATACCCAAGGTCCACTATTTTTTTAAATTTTTATTGATAATCTGAAAAATATTGGCTTTAAAGGAAAATTATTTATGTTTGCAGATGACATATTCATGTTTTATTCCTATAAGTACGACCAAGTCTTAAAAACACACATCGAATATGATGCATCTATCTTAGCTGAATTCTCATGACCTAATAAATTGATCTTAAACTTAAGCAAAACTAAATTCATCAGATTTAAGTGTACAGTTTGAGAAATGATAAGCCCATGTCTGTTTATATCGATGGTACTGTTATAACAGAAACTGACGAAGTTAAACATTTAGGAATAACTTTCAATCGCAACTTATAATGGGATGAGCACAAACTATGAAATTTAAAATCCAAAATTTCCACTGGTATTGGGATACTTTATAAATTCAGGAATAAACTTAATTGCAAAACAAAGTTACTGATTTACCAAGCACTAGTGCATTCACATTTAAGTTACTTTCTATCGATATATGGATGCAGAGCAAATAATGTACTAAAATCCATACAATCAGCCCAAAATAAAGCCTTAAAACTGGTTTTCAACCCTCCGTTACGATATTCTACTCTAAATTTATTTAAACTTCATGCTAAAAATATACTACCCATTAGAGGATTATATAAAAAAAGTATTAATATATGTATTTAAAACTTTGAAGGAAACTGGGAATAGATTGATACAATTTATTCAAAACATATTTCGAACAGGAATGCTTACCAGGCAATCTTATAATCTCCGGTCTACAAGGTGCCGACTATAGTTACCAAAGCAACGTATATCATTTTCCGGACCCCATGAATACAACCACCTCCCTGACAGTATTCGAAGTATACAAGTAATATAATCATTTAAAAATCAAATAAAACATTTGTTACTGCAAAATATTGAAACACTTCTAACATAATTATTAATAAAATATTTGCATATCTCATATACCTACATATACAAATTTTTGCATAAACTCCCAAAAATTAATTGAGAATTACGCAAGATACCATAGGATTCGAAATTTCAGAAAACAACAAACAAATTTTATGCGTAATTCTCAATTCATTTTTGGGAGTTTATGTATAAGCTAAGAGGTTTTGTTATTTTGGAATTAGGTTAAAGTCTACTGATGATTTGGTGTAAGAACCAATGAAATGCAGGCATATAGACATACTTGACCACATAACAAACAAAAAGCACTAATTTAATTGAGACAATATGTCGAATAAACGATTTAAAAACGTTTTGTGTAGATTTTGTTATTTATTGTGCCTTTTTTATGTACTTTTATTGTTTGCCAACGGCACACTAATTGTATGAAGGTGGAAAAATAAAATGGATTTATATCGAATAAAATTTGTTTGTTGTGTTTTCTTGAATTTCAAATCCTATGGTTGTGCTTGTGTAATTCTCAAATCATTTTTGGGAGTTTATGTATAGTATAAGCTGAGAGGTTTTGTTATTTTGGAATTAGGTTAAAGTCTACTGATGATGTGGTGTAAGAACAAATGAAATGCAGGCATATAGACATACTTGACCACATAACAAATAAAAAGCACTAATATATTAATATTAGGGAAGTAGCCGATACCGATATATCGGCGATACTTCTGATTTGCCGATGTATCGATATCGGCGATATTTTACTGTCGATACGACGATACTTCTTACAAATTATAGAGCTGTTTTGAACAAAAAATTCAATTTTCAACGCATTTCTTTCGCATCCTTTTTCTTGTTTGAAAATTTGAAGCTTAGACTGTTACTTTGTTAAAAAAAATAATTTGTTTTTTGTTAATTTCAGAATGAATTCAAATATCAAATTTTATATATTAATAATCTCTTACACTGTAATTTTGTATAATAAGAAAATTACTCTACTTGAGTTTCGTTAATTTTAACTTGAGTTCAATTTCAATATCCGTATCGGTATCGGCGATATTTCTTTTTGAGTATCGGTATCGGATCGGCAGAACGGCGTATCGTTACATCTAATATGATTACCTTTTTAAGGTTAAAGTGCGGCACACATGCACAATTACTAGCAACGCTCACATATAAAGGGTGTTTTTTTATGAAGTTTTATTTTTATACGAATCACTCTGTTGTGTGACAGCTGTTTTGACAGTTTAAAGTGACGTCTCTACTCAGTATTGTTTGGCAAATCATCATGAACAGGTTAACTCCAGAACAACGCTTCCAAATCGTGGAAATTTATTTTCAAAAACAGTGTTCAATTAAAAATGTTTATCCGCTTTTTTACTGCAAAATTCTCTTCAGTGATGAGGCGCATTTTTTGTTGAATGGATATGTCAACAAGCAAAATTGCCGTATTTGGCGCAAAGATAATCCACACGCCGTTCAAGAATTACCAATGCATCCCGATAAATGTACTGTTTGGTGCGGTCTATGAGCTGGTGGAATCATCGGTCCTTATTTCTTTAAAAATGAGGAAGGACGACGCGTTACCGAGAATGGAAATCGATACAGAATCATGATCAATGAATTTTTGGTGCCAAAACTTCAAGATATTGATGTAAACGAAATGTGGTTTCAACAGGATGGTGCCACTTGTAATACTGCGGGCGAAACAATGGACTTATTGAAAGAACATTACTTCGAGAAATGGACCGGCGAATTGGCCTCCGCGTTCGTGTGATTTGACGCCACTCGATTATTTTTTGTGGGGATACCTGAATTCATTGGTTTACGTGGATAAACCAGCAACGATTGACGCTTTGGAAACCAGTATTCAACGTGTCATTGCTGAAATACGCCCTCAAATGCTTGAAAAGGTGGTCGAAAATTGGACCTCCAGAATGACCTTTGTGCAAAATAGTCGTGGTGGCCATATGCCCGAAATTATATTTAAATGTTAAATGACAAGAAATTATCTACCAAATAAACAATTTTTTTTGGCCATTTCATAATTTGGCATATGTTTTATTTAAATTTCAAATCAGCAAGCTCTTATAAAAACATCCTTTACAACCACAACAAGTATTTATTGTACACAAAAATTTGACATCAATGTACCCAAGTAATGGTGGAGCAAAAAATTGCTACCACCTTAATTTTTTTTACCATGGATGCTACCACCAAATTGAAATTAAATTCGGATTTTATAAAATGATTTGAATGACACATGTGGCTCATTTTACTTGTAACGGAAAAAGGTACCAATATTTAAAATGAATTTTAAGACTTTGCTACAAAATTATTTTTTAGTATCTCAAACGCTATTTTACTCTCTATCCTACTATTTTTAATAACTCAATCGACGAGCTATTTCTGGACTAAACGCAAATTAAATTATTCAGCTTTCTCTTTTTCCACATAATGAAAATATCAAGAGCCAGACTCATATTTTACAAAAATGAGGTCCAGTATGATATGCGCACAAAATTGTATAAGAAATCTCAGGCCATTGAATTGTTGAGCTATCTAATGGGACAGCAGTCTGAGACCTAAGAAAGAATCGATTGAAAAATCGAGCAGATATTGTAATAACTTTATAAGTTGCAAATAACATTTTCAAAACAATTTTGTCGGAGTTTTAACATTTTCAAATTTAGTTAGCTACTTGTACTCTAAACCATAGATGATCAAGCTTCTCTTGCCCTATAACGCGTTATAGGAAAGCAAGAAAAAAACAAATTCTGCTTGCGCAGCAAACAAATATGTATACGAAAAAAAAATGTTGTTTCTCTCGCTCTCCTTAGGTTTTGGCTTCTCTTTAACATAGAGCAGGGATGGATAACAAGTACTTTTAAATTTTATCTGTATTCTGAGTTGAAGGGCTTGTTGCTACTACTCGTATGTTTTGCATTTATAATTGTATTTATTGCATATTACACAATATTTTTATTTATTATCATGGAACTGATGAAAATTTTATTTACTTTGTCAACTCGTTTACAATAAATGTTTACTTCAAATATATATATATATATATATATATATATATATATATATATATATATATATATATATATATATATATATATATGGCCTGGTTACTCTTTTGTTCTTGCGTACTTAGATTAGAGTTATTTCCATGGCAGAAAATGCTGCTTCACAATTATATGTGGTACCAAACATTGAATACAATTTGTAGATATCTGTCTTCAGTTTTTTTGATAAACAGAAAGTGATTCAAAAGCATTTCCACCCCTGTTAAAAGTAAGCAGAGGTGTTTCTCTGAGCCACACACAAGCGCAACTGTGTTTATGATGTAGTGCACATCACTGCTCTAAACCAAGAGTACCCAAGCCCTATGCTCTTGTTGCTCATTTGTTTTTGTAAGAGCGCTTAGCTATAGGCTGTGTGTTTTAATCAGTGATGTCAGCGTCATACACAATTGTGGAAGCAAAATTCACATGTACGCTTACGCTCTTTTATTTTGAGAGCGTAAAATATAATTGTTTACTGAAGAACACTCTCATTCAGCGAGAAGTATCGCAAGTCCTGTTTTGAGGCCTCTAAACAGAAATAATATATTTATATAAATATATATACAATACATATAAGAGGTTTGAAATAAGTTGGAGCCACTGTATGTAGGTACATCTTTTCGAAAATTTCTTAAAGTAGCTTTTAAATTAATTCATAAGTAAGAGTTTTTGTAAAAATTTTTTCTCTTGCATATAAACTAACCAAATTTTCAGCTTAAAAACGGAGAAATATTTTAAAATTAAATATCTGAGCACTTGGCAATTTTCGAAACCCTTTTTAACAACTTATAAAATTACAAGATATTATTGGTAAATAAAAGGATACTCTTAGAAAAGGCCACTAGTTAGGCCTCGCAACCAAACATTTCTCCCGCTGGGAATGTAAGAGATAAGAGTGATCTCACCAACACAATCACATTTGACATCACTGTTGTAAACATTAACGACAGCGACCATCAATGAAGATTTTGTTTTTCTTTATCGTATGATATTGCTTTGCATGTATTTGTTTTCACAACAACAAAAATATTGAATAAAAATTAGTTTTTCTTTCAAAGTATTGGTGTTTGGTCTTCCATAAGTAACTTTTGGGCACCCTTACTCTAAACCTACCATATTTTAAACGTATGACCTTGTGTTTGTTGTGATGTGTATACATTGATACTAAAATATATTCATACATACAGTCATACACAAAAAACACATATACATGAATATATGTATATGAATGTACTTCACTGATATGTATATAACATTTATATTATAAATAAACAAAGTAAGTCACGTATAACTAACTACAAGCATAATGCATTAGTTAAATTGAAGACATCGCTTAATAAAGAATAAAATTAATCGGTGAACGATATTTTTTTGTTGTTGTTAAATTTTCGCTAAACATACCAAAT
>OX637533.1:81654955-81704955 GCA_951800035.1 Linnaemya tessellans | reverse complement strand
TATAATTAACTCTGATTTATTTAATTGCAATTGTAGTACTTGCAATAGCGTACGTGACGAACTTAAAATGCTTATAAAATTTTTATAACACTAAATTAAAAAAAAAAAACAATTTCGGTCAATATTTACTTTCGACAAATATCTTGCTTCAAACTTTTATTTTGAAACAGTTGCGACCGGTCAAATTCAAATGACGTAGACAAATAACATTTTTGCACCGCGTACGTAACATTAAATAACAACCAAAGCAAAACAAAAAAAATACCCCTAATCGAACTCTATATTTTTTCTTTCTTCATGAATCTGGTCCATTGTTGTTGTAACATTAATTTTTAAGTATAATTGCAATGTTACAAATGGCTGAATCCCCCTAGTTTTATGTTTCATTGTAAGTACCTAAATTAATCAAAGGGATGGTAAGCTTTTACTGTTAAAAATTTTTATAAGCTACATATACATATATACCTAAAAAACACTTTTGAGGTTTTTCGTTTTTTCAGTCGCGGTCGCAGTCGGATATATATATATATATATATATATATATATATATATATATATATATATATATATATATATATATGTATATATATATATATATATTAAGTTACTCATTTAATCGGGCTTTTGCGTTAATATTTTTGTTTCTTTATATTGCTTCTAAAAAGTTATTGGGGGCACCCAATAACATTGATGAAACTTGGCAGATATACGTATTATGGTCATAGATTATTTCAGCTAGAAAATAGGAAAATTCGGACCCATGGGGGAAAAAGTTCCGCTTAGAAGAACAAGTCCTACCTCTGAAAAATGAAATTTTGTTTAAGTTCTCCCATTCTTTTGTTTAGAAAACGGAACTGTTAATGTCGGCGAAAGTTCAGAAACCAAAACATTGACCCAGGATATCATAAAATGCAATTTTTTTCCTGCCCCTTTTGTGGACGGTGACATAAAATATTATTTGCAAAAATAATGTAAATATTAATAGGAATGAACTAGTTACGCGTTATTACCACAAAAATTAAATTTTTCAGCTTTTATAGGAAGGAGAGGTATCCCTCTAAACCGATCGAGTAAAATCAAATAGCTAAAATAAGCATTTTATTATTATTATTTTCATTATTATTTTGCACTGAAAGAATAATATGGAATGATAACTCCCCCTATCCTTAGATTGATTGTCCTCAATCAATAGTTAATATAGTGGAATTTCTCTGGATTCCGATTTTGTATTTCTTCTTTAGTCCTTGGGGTTTCAACAATTGGAGTGGAAATATTTATTGTGGAATTATTTCTCTTTTTATGGACTATTATTATAATAAGAAGGATAAACAATCTATAGATTTTAATTTATCAATGTTATTGGTGTTTGATTCTTTTATTAGCTCTAAAGAGTATATTATTAAATGGAGCCTTTAATATGGCTGGATGATTAGATAGATTTTATTCTTACATCTAATTAAGTTTTCATGTTCAATTTTAATTATAGTATTGTTTTTTTTAATTGGCTTAACTAATAGTTTTTCACAATTGTTAGAGCAACAGCTGGCAAATTTATTACATAAAGTATAGATGATCCGTTTGAAGCTACCTTTATTGTTGTGAATGCTAGAGCTTCTTCAATATTATTATACGGAAAATTTTCGGAAAAAACATTTTTGTTTTTGCTTCAATTAATTTGTTTCCCGAAAGTATAAAAGAGTTTATAACTCCCACTTTTGCCCATTGCAAAGCATAATCTATGTTAACAATCTCCTCCTTAAGGATCTTTAACTTATTATAAACTGTGTCTTCGATTATTTTGCGTACGTCATCTAAGGATTGTACTGTCTTCATTATGGTATTTGTGTTGTCTGTCAATAAGTTAATTTGGTCTATAATATTTTTATTAATAATTCGTTGTCGATTGTTATTTTCTACTAGCCCATTGACCTGTCCGACAAGTATTTCATGATCTGCGTGGTCTGGTGTACCGGCGATCCACTTCCATATGGTGCCTAAAGAATCTATGGATTGCTTATTTCTAGGCTTGATTCTTCTTATCTGTTCCTTTAGCTTTTTAATGTCATGAAAAAGTAAAGGCAATAATGTACTATTTTTTAGTATTTTGTATTTCTACTTCCAATTTGTCGATAGTTCATTCATAACACAGTACAACATTTTTAAGGTGATTGATTCGGGACTCAATTCTGATAATTGCTTATGAAAGTAGTCCCAAAAAGAAGAACTTCTGCACCATTCGCTTGGTCATGGTACATCAAGCTTTAGTTATCAGCAGCCGATGGCTCTGGAAAAAGCGAAAGAAATACATGGAATATTGGGAATATTAATTGTCAGGGTTGGGGAATTTCGTACTAACCAAAAATGTAATAACTTAATAATATGAATGTGATAACTTCTCATATTCAATTTTCGTTAAAATATTGGTTAAATAGTTGATATTCCTACTAACTAGCACCACTTGCAAAAGTGGAAAAATTGAACAAAGAACGCTGATGAGATGGCGTAGCGGCCTCGAAATCAGTACTGATCCGTTCTGCTGGTTTAATGACTATGAAAAATATTCTTAATATTCCACTCTCAAAAAAAAAAAAAAAAAATTAATAAATAGAATGCAATCACGTTCATTTATTAAAAATAAAAATAAATAAAAAATAATTTGCAGTTTCGCAGATTTGAACCTATAGCCTGTTGGGAAATTAACATCCTGTAATACAATTTACATAAACAAAAGGTTCACTATTAAAATAGAAATTCATACATTAATTTAAAACGTTGCGAGGGCACGCGCTCTTGTTTACATGTTCATTGTAAATTGAAAACTAAATTCAATTACTTGAACATAAATAACAAAGAAGCTTTAGTTATCAGCAGCCGATGGCTCTGGAAAATGCGAAAGAAATACATGGAATATTAATTGTCAGGGTTGGGGAGTTTCGTACTAACCAAAAATGTAATAACTTAATAATATGAATGTGATAACTTCTCATATTCAATTTTCGTTAAAATATTGGTTAAATAGTTGATATTCCTACTAACTAGCACCACTTGCAAAAGTGGAAAAATTGAACAAAGAACGCTGATGAGATGGCGTAGCGGCCTCGAAATCAGTACTGATCCGTTCTGCTGCTTTAATGACTATGAAAAATATTCTTAATATTCCACTCTCAAAAAAAAAAAAAAAAAAAATTAATAAATAGAATGCAATCACGTTCATTTATTAAAAATAATTTGCAGTTTCGCAGATTTGAACCTATAGCCTGTTGGGAAATTAATAATAATTTTAATTTTGTATAAAATTATACCAAGCATTTATGATTAGAGTTTTATGACTGCCGATTTCTAGCCTACCCTCTCCTCCCCCTTTGCCACCTAAATGACCCTATAAAAAAATTAAAAATTTTGTTTTATATATAATTATTCCAAGCATTTATTTTTAGAGTTTTATGACAAAGGTGCCCACAGCCCTTGCAAGTAAATATGTATATATTTTTGGATTAGTGATGAAGTCTAAGACAGTCTAGCAATGTCCATACGTTCGTCTATGGAAAAGATGATTATGTCTATTTGTGAACCCCGCCCCCTTTAGTGGGCGTTGCCGTACGATTTTATATAATGGAACTCTGTCCCCCCATCTTAAACAGTTTAAATTCACTTACTAAATATTAACAGGGTATTTAAGATTCGACCCGGTCGAATATAACGTTTTAACTTGCTATTTTTAATTCATAAAAAATCCAAAACGGTAAGAAACTGTCAAGTCCTATTACTTTCACGTAAAGTCGCATAACCATAAGATGGAAAGTGACAATAATTGAAAATTTTGTTTCCATGCATACATAACATATAAAAATGTCATATTTTCTTTGTAAGAATAGCTGTAATATGAATCGGAATGTTTATTTTCATGCAAAATAAAGAATAAATAAAAAAGTCATCAATGTTTTTTTCGAAATTCATACCTTCACTTAATTGTACATAAAAGCGAAACGCGTTCATCGATTTTGATGATTTATGTCTCATTTTGTTCAAAGGTTATGCGACTTTAAGTGAAAGTAATAGGACTTGACACTTTTTTTACCGTTTTGAATTTTTTATGAATTAAAAATAAAAAATTTAAATTTTTTCGGAAAAAAATTGTTTTTTTCTTCATACATTTATTTATAACTACGAAAATGTTGCTTATGCAGCGAAACGTTGTATGAACAGATTAAAGGAATTGTAATTCTTAATTTAATTAAATTTTTTTCGGCTTAGTCGGACTAGTGCTGCTCGAGTTATGACAAACAAAAGGGCCTAAATTTTTAAATTATTATTTGATGTACGATGACCAAACGAATGATGCAGAAGTTCTTCTTTTTGGGGCTACTTTCATAATTGAGTCCCGAAATCATGCGTTGTACTGTGTAATCATTTATATCCAACGAGTGAATTAATTTGAAATTTCCATTTTGTAGTTTTGCTCGCCTTGGTGCAACGTTATTAAATGTGAATGGGTATAATCCAGTAGTTGTACTTCTGCTTGAGAAACTGCGACAACAGTCAAGATTATCAATAGTCCAGTCATTTTGATTCTGTGAAAAAACGAATATATCATGTTTTTATGTTTTCCTTATAAATGAGTCTGTTTCTATATTCTAACTTTTTTTCCAAGATCTTTTTTTATTTTCTTTTTTTTATACCTTTGGTCTAGTTTATTTCTTTGACCTATTATTTTTTCGTAAATTTTCTCATTAGGCTGAAAGTTTTTAAGCTGGGAAAATTTGTTTCTTTGTAACATTTCCGTTTCCTGGCAAATCATCGTGAGGGATTTTGTTAAAGAATACTTCAAAGGGTTTATTATTAGTTACTGAATGAACGGTCATGTTATATTGTTGGGCTGCCCGGTAGAAGTTCTCTGTTGTGTTTACTACGTGGTATTCATTATTAGTACATCGAGCTATTTCTACTAAAATTGAGTGTGCTCTTTCTATTTGGCCGTTAGTTGAACTATTCCGGGGATAACAATAATATAATTTTATACCTAGTCTTTGCATTAATGTTTTGAATTGCGGTGTTGTGGATCCTGGTTCATTATCCAATGTTTCTAGCTGATAGAAACGTTTGTAACATGTCTAAAATCTTTTCATGTAAGTTCAGTTTGTCCTGAATATCTTTAATAACCATATATTTTGAGTAAGCGTCGATACATGTGATAAATGATAAATTTTGGGCAGAAAAAATATCTATATGATACTCCAATTGGAAGTTTTACTGGTTTCCTATTATATTTCGCAATGGCGAATAAATTCCTTAAAGGTCTTTAGCATTTTAGGCTAAAGACCTAAGAAAAAATTTTAGTGTAAACAAATTTATTTGTGAAAATATTTTTAATAGTTTCATGTATTGTACAGTTTCCTTGGGTAAGTAAAATCTTCTATTTAAATTCATTTAATGGTCTGAATACCTGAGGGATAATAAATTTTTCGCTGCTTTCGGCGGAATGTTGCGTACTATGCAGTGAATCAGCATCATAGTATTTAACGTCCGCCTTGAAAGTGCATCAGTAACTACGTTTTGAGGTCCTGGTTTATATAGAATTTTTGTTGCGAATTCTTCAATAAAAGCATGCCACCTTTTCATCTTAGCATTTGGGTTTCTATTAGACACCGCAAATGTCAAAGGCTGGTGGTCTGTATGGATCTGAAGGTCCGAAACACCATAGAGGTAGTTCCTCAAAGTTTTGAGTGCCCATACAATGGCATAAAGCTCCTTTTCGTTAGTTGCATAATTTTTCTCGGTGGATTTTAATGTTTTCGAAATAAAGGTAATTGGTTTTCCACCTTGGCTTAGAACAGCGCCTATTGCGCCGTTAGAGGCATCTGTAGTTAAAGTGTATTTTTTGTTTGTCTGATTGTACCAGCTCCACTTGATTTATTAATAATGCTTTTACCTTTTCAAAGCAATGATGGCTTTATCTCTCATTCAATAGACAGATAAAGCCATTTTTTTTTTCATTTGAATGGGAATATAGCTCACATTAGCAATGTTAGAAAATGGCTTTATATCTCATTTCAGTTTTGAAGAACTTATGCATTTTACATTGATTAACAGTTTTCTTATTTTTACAATTAAGAGGTAATGATTTTCCATTTTACAAAATGTTTAATTTAGATGTAAACATTCCGTAAAAGGTAAAATCAATAGTTTTATTTTTTAATTAAGAAGTAATGATTTTCCCTTTTACGAAATGTTTACATTAGGTGTAAACATTCCGTTAAAGGGAAAATCAATAGTTTTCTTATTTTGATAATTAAGAAGTAATAATAATAATAAAGCAAAATTTGCACACCTTTGTGTAAACAAAGCACAATAAATTTTAGCAATTATATTATGAAGGGGTGCATTAACACAAACGGCAATAAGGCAAAATTTGCTTTATTTCACTTTTATATGAGAAATAAGACAAAAAAATCGATTTTGCTTTATTTCCAAGCAGGATTGGTAATAAAGCAAATTTTGTTTTATTTCCCATTCATAATTTTTAATATTGTTTGACTATCTGCATACGAATTCTTTCTTTAACAGTATGTTTCCTGTTCATTGAAGGAAGAAAATCTAATAATATTAACAATAATAATAATAACATTCTGTAAAAAAATTTCTTCCCGGAGACACTAAAGTTAAGTAACGAAATCTGGCTTCGCATACTAAGGTTTTTCTGCGTGGCGGCCTGTGGCCGCGCTTAAGCGTTTTCTCCTCCAGTAGGACGCGATAGGTGGCTTCGCTGCATAAAGTTTCCCTGCGTGCGTCACAAAAACCAAAAAAAATGTCTTTTCCCAGAAACACTAAAGTTAAGTATTGAAATCTGGCTTCGCATAATCTCTCATTTCGCAAAATTTTAAATATGACCTTACCTCTCAATGATTGGGAAATAAGGCCATGATGGCTTTATCTCCCATTCAATTGAGCACCAAAACCATAATGGCCTTATTTCACATTGTTTTTAAGTCGTCTATGTAGATATGACAACATTTCTGAATGAATTCCCTCAAAATGGTATCCATAGCACCTTTTAAAATGCTAGGAGCGTTCCTTAAGCCAAATGACAAATACACAATTTCCATTTTTAACGGAAAATGCCGTTTTCTCAATATCTTGTTCTCTCATTAGTATTTGATGGAACCCTGATTCCAAATCTATGGTGGAAAAGTATTTCGCCTTCCCCAAGTTTGAAAGTATGACGTTGCAGTCAGGTATAGGATATTTTGCTGCAACAGTTTTCTCGTTCAGTTTCTTATAATCTATGACCAGCCTTAATTTGGATGATCCATTTTAATTTGTGCCCTTTATGGGTACAACCCATATTAGTGAGTTATACGGGCTCCTACTTGGTCGGATTATTCCGTCCTTCAACAGACTTTGTATTTCGTCATTCACGAACTCATTGACTGAAAATGGATATGAGTACTGTTTACTCTATATGGGAGTTTCAACAATTGTGCGCATTTCCGTCATTTCTGAATGGTAGTCCAATATTTATATTTGAATGAGACCGTTCTATCTCTTTAATAACATCATTTCTTAAATTATCGATTCTTTTATCATTTTCAATATAATTCAATTAAGGATTTCAATTAAGGAATTTCCGCAATATTTTTTATCATTTAGACTCCTTCTTTTCGTAATTTAAAAGTTTCTCTTCGTGAGTTCCGCATTCTTATATTCCTTCTTTAAAATTCAGTATAATGTCTGCTTTTTAAAAAAAATTACATCCTATAAGGATATCTGCTTCTAGATTTGGGATTTCATAAAATCGCTCCTTAACCCCAAATATTATTGCTCCATAACAGCTATTTATTATAGTGTAACCATTAATCATTTTTACTCTTTTTCTTATAACTAATTTTTTCTTATCTGGTAGTGTATTCGGGCTACAGTAGCGCCACTGTCTATCAAGATTGTATATTTTCTACCACTTGATCCTGACTTGATAATGTAGGGTAATGATGGCCGTTCTCTAAAAAAGTTTCCTCACTAATACTGTTGATGCGCTAAGTCTTGGGTTGTGGTTGGAGACTTGATTGTGGAAAATTATTAAATCCGTTTTGCCTTGGCGGATAGCGTTGAAAATTGTTATTCCTATTAAAATAGTTTTGGTAATTTAATCTTTGAGACTGATGTGGCATTAGTGTATATGGTCTAACTCCTGAGCCTTTGCCAGTACGTTTGGCAAATCGGTAGGAGATAGTGAAAAAAGGATGTTGAAAGTGGAGTGTTCGTTCAGACCGGCAATAAATACTCTAAGAGAATATTGTCGATTTTTATTATTTAGTTCGTTAGTCAATTGTGTGTTCGTTCCGTGGGTCATTATAGTTTTATTTATCAAGGGGGTAAGCTTTTTATTTCTTCATTGTAATAGTCTACTATACTTAGACTTCCTTGTCTCATTATACTAAGTTCTTGTTCTATAATGTGTGTGGGTATTTTGTCTGCGTAGGCAAAATCTAGCCTACCTATTATCGCGTCTAAGTTTAGAACCGTTCCATGGTTACTGAGCTAATGATATAGCTTCTTCTGTGATTTTATTTCTTAAGATTGCAAGTGCTGCATAAAACCTACGACTGCCCTTGGCATATAGTTTGATGGAATTGTTAGCGGCTTCGCGCCAGCTCTAATGACTTTGAGTGATTCCTCGCAACGGATTTGATCGTTAATTGTTTGTTCCCTATATACTGAAACTGTATCACTCATTGTTAGTCCTGCCAAACTCCTGCTTAATTCTTCAATTTTGCTAATGGGAGGTGAAATAGCGACCTATCTAGCAATGATCTCTGGGTTAGCCATTTCTTCACCTGCATTCAATGTACTAAAACGAACGCCTAATTGTTCTATTTCCTTCTCTAGAAGATCTATCTTTCCTTTTGTAAGTTTTAACAATGCCTTTAATGGAACACTTTTAATAATAATTTTATTGTAAAATAATTATTCGATAGTATATCTTATATTTTTAAATTATTAATTTTAATAATATTTTTATTGTTGTAAAAAATTATTTTGAATAGTAATTTTAATGATTTCAGTAATTTGATTATAACTTTTATCTTAACAAATTTATTTTTCCTTAATAAATTTTCATTAATATATATCTCACCAACGTATGCTTCTACAGTACAATACGCATATAAGAAACACGTGTATAAGAAAAAGTCGGTTATAAGAAAGACATCTTCAGACACCATGCACATTTGTATATATCTGCGTGCTAAATAATCCTCATATAAGAAACTCGCTTATAAGAAAAACTCTTCTATAGGAAACAAATTCTGAAGAAAAATTATACTCATGTCATAGAAAATGGTACATTTCTTATACACGTACTATACGTGTATATATTCTCACAATTGAATTTTTTTTAACCTCTGTTAAAATAGATTTATTTTGTGTATAATTTACAATTATCAAATGTGATTTTAAGTGAAGTGCAATCAGCTGTTTTGTTTTTGTTATGTTTCTATCTTTTGTTGTGTACTTACATATTTATATTTGTACAACAAATAAACGAAATATAGAATAAAATGATGTGTAGTATGTATTATTAAACAGTTTTATTTCAATCATATATTTCTATAGGAAATTTTTTATATTCTGTTACTGATGTACATATATAAGAAAATATCTTTCTTATATGCGTGTAACAGATATAAGAAAGTATTTTTCTTATATGCGTGTTATCTTATATGCGTGTTTTCTTTATAAGAAAGCTCGCATATAAGAAAGAAAATCGGTGCATTTTTAGACTTTCTTATATGTGTATTGTACTGTAGTAGAATTCGATGATTTGGATATTATAATAAGAGTGGAAATGCTTTCTGTTTGGGTTTCCTTGTGTTTAAATATTTCCTTCCTCGAGTTCAGATTCATAAGGTTTTTAGTTGAAGTAATTTCACAATGCTTTTAATTTGTTTTCCAAGCTTATTGTCACCTTTTACACACTTAATGCCCAATAACATTATTATATTAGTCAATTGTTAATTTGAATTTATTTGCTCAATTTTTGTTTTTAGTTTCATTGAGTTCAATGTGTTGTACAGTATTTTATTGAAGTAAGTTTTTGCACAATTTTTCTGCAGCGACTGCTCATTTTTCACACTTTGCGGATGGCACCTTTTCCACCACCGTCTTGTACTTCTATTTGTTATTTCGTGAATGACACTTTTTTCTCCGTCTTATACGGGTACTTTTTTTTTTTTTTTTTTTTTTTGTAGGAGTAGGACCAGCACTTAGGGGATGTAGGGGTTATCCCCAGAAAACGAGGGAATAGTATTGAGGGGACAGAATAGGAAAGGTGAGACTATAGACAAATTTTTTTTTTTGTTTGTAGCTATTTCAAACTTTTTTACTTCGTCGACTAATTTTTGCTACAGGGCCGACGACGGCGGGTGCTGTTACTCTGCTTTTAGTACATGATAGTGTCAGTTGCTGCCAATTATGTTCAGTGACCAGTGGCTATGCCTTCATCATTGAAACAGGCTGGCAACAACTAACACAACCACGTACTAATGCTGATCAGAAGAATTCAACACAATATTTCATGACTCAGCGCGGGCTCGATCTCAGGACCGTCCGCTTCATAGTCTCGTGTTTTACTACTTCAGCCAACAGCACCCACTTATTTTTTAGTTTGATGGATAACACTTTTTTCTTCGTCTTATACGGATACTTACTTTTTAGTTGGCGAATGGCACTTATCGAGTGCTTACTTTTTCTTTTTAGGACATTACAGGATAGGACATCCCGGTTGAGCACCCAATTAGTTTTATTCTCTTTTCAGTGAATACAAAAAACATATTTTATTTTTATGTTGTAAGTATTTTAACGAACATTCATATTGCTATATCAAATTGAATTAAAATGTATAGCCTAACATGATAAATATTCCAATGCACAAAGGAAAGTCAAAATTAGCCGGAGTATGGTTCGGTTATCTTGAGTTATAATTAACCATTGTCTTGAATTGCAAAAAGCGCGATTTTGTATGATAAAAATACATTTTAGTTAAAAGAATTGTGCGAACTTTAATGTTTTCAGAATTTGCTGATAACGCGTCTGTGTTTTGTAATGCAAAAACAATATATTGAAATCTAACACCGGACAGTCTCTTTTGTTCAAGTAAAATCAAATAGTTAAGCTAAGCATTTTATTATTATTTTCATTATTATTTTGCACTGAAAGAATAATATGGAATATTAACTTGCATGGTTAAAAATCGGTCCTTTTTTGTTGTGCTAAATGCCAATATATTTTGAAATTTTTTAAACACTGCTTTACTTCTGGTACATCACCATCTCCATGACATTTTGAAATTTAATAACTCTATCCTTGTATACGCTTTTTCCATTTTACTCTCGAACTTTGTTCAATAACCTCAATATATAGGAAAAACCTTAGTACCTGCAGGCCAGATTTCTTTATTTTTTATATAGTTTTGGCTTTGTTTTAAATAATAATAAAAAATTCAAATAAAACAGGTACATTTATTTTGCTCCATCAAATAACGCCAATTACAACGCAGCTGCACAGGTAGCTAATATCCGGTACAGGAGGATGGAGAATTACTGTTTTGCAAGTTTCTTTTTTTACACATTAACAACAGTGTTTTTAATTATTAAAAACTAAAACAGTTTATGACTGACAAAACGGTTTCTTACTCATATATACCTATGCA
This sequence comes from Linnaemya tessellans, assembly GCA_951800035.1. Taxonomy (NCBI): domain Eukaryota; kingdom Metazoa; phylum Arthropoda; class Insecta; order Diptera; family Tachinidae; genus Linnaemya; species Linnaemya tessellans. Next base: position 81,693,251 of record OX637533.1, on the reverse strand, counting down.
AAATGATCACAAACAGAAAAAAGGTGAAATTTTCAAAAAAAAAAAAAAATACCCCAAAAAATGCGCAAGGGTTTTTTTCCTGTCTAAAAGTAGAGATTTCATACTTTATAGTGCACTATACAAAATTTTTACGAACTCGATGGAACTCGCTTTCAAAACCCTTTTGATATTTTTTTTACTACAAAATTTATTTTTTTAATTTCGAACAAATTTTCTTATCACAAAAATTTAAAATAAAATGTTTTTAAAAATTAATATAAGCAGCAAACATAGCCTTTCGTAGAGAAAAAAAATCAATGTAAAATCTTTATTCATTTGCCACAAAAAAATATATTAGCACAATTCACAATCTTGTGCAAATAGTCTTGCATCATTGCATTTGCAAAATATTTGTACTCTACACCAACAAAATACATTGAAAATGTTCTCAAATGCTCTCTCAATTTCCGAATGCAAGAGTGCAACAGCATTTGCACAAGATTGTGAATAAGGCTATTGTAAATGTCTCAAAATCGTAAAAATTCAGTAAAAGCGCATGCAATTTACTCAACTTTCCTGCCTTTAACAATGTCGCAAAACGACAAATCTCAAGCAAAAGCCTTGAAAATTTTTTGTCTGAATTTTTTGTCTGTCGAGCTGCGTACTTAGTTTTTAATTTTAAGTTTAAGCCTAATGTGCGGCTAGAATGGCCAAAGGGGTATGTGAGCCGTTTAATTTTCTTACTGCTCGGTTAACCCATTAATAGCTTTTTTTATAAATTAAGTAATTTCAGTAAATAAAATGTTTATGAATTATTTTAATTTTATTTGTATATACATACATCTATATACATATATACATATATATATATATATATATATATATATATATAATTATATCTGTATGTATACATGTCTATACATACACATCTATATATATATATATATATATATATATATATATATATATATATGTATATATATATATGAATACATATCCATATATATATATATATATATATATATATATATATATATATATATATATATGAATACATATCCATATATATATATATATATATATATATATATATATATGAATACATATCCATATATATATATATATATATATATATATATATATGAATACATATCCATATACATATATATATATATATATATATATATATATATATATATATTGTGAATAAGGCTATTGTAAATGTCTCAAAATCGTAAAAATTCAGTAAAAGCGCATGCAATTTACTCAACTTTCCTGCCTTTAACAATGTCGCAAAACGACAAATGTCAAGCAAAAGCCTTGAAAATTCGCTATGCGATGCGGAATTTTTTGTCTGTCGAGCTGCGTACTTAGTTTTTAATTTTAAGTTTAAGCCTAATCTGCGGCTAGAATGGCCAAAGGGGTATGTGAGCCGTTTAATTTTCTTACTGCTCGGTTAACCCATTAATAGCTTTTTTTATAAATTAAGTAATTTCAGTAAATAAAATGTTTATGAATTATTTTAATTTTATTTGTATATACATACATCTATATATATATATATATATATATATATATATATATATATATATATATATGGATATGTATTCATATATATATATATATATATATATATATATATATATATTTTTTTTTTTTTTTTTTAATTTGTTTATTAATTTATACTATTGAAAAAAAAAATTTCACGAAACTATAATAAACAATAGTTAGTAATTATAAATATTTACAATATACACACAGTCCCTTTCTAGAGCTCTCAAGTACAATAATTATAATATAATTTTACATTTTAAATAGATTTTTGTTTTTGATTATTTCTTTACTTCGAATGAAGAATATATTTAATATTCTGTAATGAAAAATTTTCTTAAAAACATTACTTTGATATTTTGATATGTAAAAGTCAATAAAAAGTAAAAACAAGGAATTAAAAGCAATAAAAAAATTGCTTATTCGTTTAACCACCAAAATTTGTTGATACTTTGCCTTTGACAAATATATTTATCATTATTGGAAATACTTGTTTCATATCTTAAATTATTTTGTTCTATACTGCAATCTACAGCTTTAATATTTGCCCTTCTAAAATTGTGATAGAATATTGGAACTGCATTTTCATTTTGTATGAATTTAATTTTATCTAGGTACAAAAATGCTTCAGGAGGTACAAACCCGATTTTCAGAGTATTTATTATATATTCTTCATTTACGTAATACGAAGCCATAATGATATTATTTTCAATACAAGACATACATCTTAGCATGTGATTTCTTATTAAATATATTATAAAATTATCAATTCGTATTATATTAGATGAATTGTATAAAATTTTATTTGAGACATATTTTTTATAATTACTAGTTTTCGACCTAAATAAGGATGTACAAGATCTTAAGCATTTTCGCTCAAAGACTCTAATTTTTTCCATGTAAGAAGGTGATATGTTGAACCAAATCTGGCACCCATATGTAACAATTGGTCTAATTAATGCCTTATACATAGTGAGTTTTACTTTAGTGTTGATATATTTGGAATAGAATAATCGCTTGTACATAAAAAATGCTTTCGTTGCCTTTGTTAGCGTTTGAGTTACATGTGTATTAAAATATAAAAATTTATCCAAATAAATACCTAAATATTTTACAATTTGTTTGTTCGGTATATTAGTGTTATTTTTTTTGGATTTAATTCCGAATAATTTCCAGTTTCTTTTTACATTATTATTACATTTGCCTACTGGAGGTCTAAATAATATAGTTTCACATTTTTGTATATTAATTTTCATCATCCAGTTTACTGTAAACTCCTCTACGATATCAAATAGTTTTTGTAAATTGCAATTGATTTGATCAATGGTTTTATCAGCATGATATATAATAATATCATCAGCAAAAGAAATTACGTTTTCAACTTTATCAAGAAGATCTAAAATAAATAGATTAAACAGAATGGGTGAATTTACAGTACCCTGCTGTAGACCATTTATAACTTTAAAGGTTTTGGTGCTAATATAATCTTTGTGTGAAACAACAAATGTTTTGTCTGATATCATATTATAAATTAGTATAATCAGGTGCATTGGGAATTTATATTCAATTAATTTAAATATTAATCCAGATATCCAGATACTATCGAATGCTTTTTCCATGTCAATAAGACATGCCCCTGTGCATAACCCTCTGTTCCAATTCCAGTTAATGTGTGACGTTAGAAAATGTACGGCATTCACCGTAGAATGCTTATATTTGAATCCGAATTGTTTATCGCTAACTAAGTGTTTTTCGTTACAAAAACTATTAATATTATTGTTTACGCACATTTCGAACACTTTACTAATATTTGGCAGTAAACTTATTGGTCTCAAATTCTTTGGATGACTTACGTCTTTATCACCTTTAGGTAATATAACTACTTTAGCTACCTTCCACGTTTTTGGGAAATATGAGTTATTCAACATATTATTGAATAAGTTACAGTAACAAAAGATTAGTTTTTTTGGAATTCTTCTTAATATTATATTTGGTATTTTGTCCATGCCAAATGATGTTTTACTTCTTAAACTGGAAAAAATATAGACTATGCTATCTCTAGTAATGAAATAATTTTCTGCCTGTGATACACTTAGATTATCAGATTTCCTTTCAAAATCAAAGTTAGTAATTGTTGTTTGAGTTGATTCAACATTGTTCTTTATTTCTAAGAAGTTTTTGATTGAATTATCTATTCTGACATGTAACGAATTTTCTGTATTTAGTTGTTTGGATGAATGTACTTCTTCTAAAAAACTACCAATAGTGTTGAGTATTTGTTCCTGATCTCGCACTATAAATTGACCAGAATTATCTTTTTCCAAGCTATTTGGGTCTATTCCTGCATTACTAATGTAATGCGCGGAGTTTTCGTGAATTTTAATATTTGTAAGATCTAGAGATTTATATATATACATATATATATATATATATATATATATATATATATATGAATACATATCCATATATATATATATATATATATATATATATATATGAATACATATCCATATATATATATATATATATATATATATATATATATATATATAGATATGTATTCACATATATATATATATATATATATATATATATATATTCATATATATATATATATATATATATATATATATAGATATATATTCATATATATATATATATATATATATATATATATATATATATATATATGTATTCACATATATATATATATATATATATATAGGTATTCACATATATATATATATATATATATATATATATATATAGGTATTCACATATATATATATATATATATATATATATATATATATATATAGGTATTCACATATATATATATCTTATATATATAGGTATTCACATATATATATATATATATATATATATATATATATATATATATATATATATATATATATATAGGTATTCACATATATATATATATATATATATATAAGATATGTATTCATATATATATATATATATATATATATATGAATTCATATCTATATATATATATATATATATATATATATATATATATATATATATGTATATATATATATATATATGTATATATATATATAGATATGTATTCATATATATATATATATATATATATATATATATGAATACATATCTATATATGTATATGTATATATATGTATATATATATATATATATATATATATATATATATATATATATATATATATGTGAATACATATCTATATATATATATATATATATATATATATATATATATATATATATATATGTATATCCGATGCATCTAAGATATTATAAAAACCTACCATAAACTTCAATTGCACGCATCATACGAATATGATTGACATGAATGATGGCTCAGTCATATTCGACCACCATTTACTCTAAATATTCCTCATGAATATCTAGAAAAACATCTATAAAACAGTATTCCACTGATATCTGATCCGAAAATTCCATTACATATACAAGAAACGGAAAGACACGTTCAGTTGCTGGCTAGCGTGTCCAAACGAGTTTTGGAACAGAATCGAGGAGTTATGGCTTTGACCCTAGAAAGTCGCGAAAAATACCCTAAACATGACAGCAAGAAAGACTTTAAAAAATAATTTATTTTTTATTATTTTCTAAAACTTTTATTTCTGCTTCTTTTATTTATTGCTGAACTCAGTTGATTTTTTTTTAATTTATATTTTTTAAGTTGAATTGTTGAAAAAAAATAAGAAAAAAAATACTTTGTTTCTTTGTATAAATTAAAAGAAACCAATATATGTAGGTCATGAATGAGTTCCCCATCCCACATCTCCGCAATCTTTAACGCAAAATATTTTTGGCTCTTAAAAATTTGAGATTGCATTCTGAGAAAGCCAAATTAAAAAAAGAAAAACTTAGAGAAATTTTGCATGGTTATTTTCTAATTTTAAAGCCTTTGACCAACCTAATTATTCTAACCAAAGCTTGTGGTATCGTTGTACTGTTGACAGTTCTTGTGTTATTAGTTTAGAATTTGGATGTCAATAAATGTATGAAATTATAATATAATGTATACAAATTATATGACAATGGAAAGATAATTTTCTCGTCTTTTTACTGCTGTAAATATTTTTAAAATCTGTGGCTCATTTTTATTAATAAGGGTTCAATGATGCAAAATGCCATTTATGATTTTTTCGATTATTTTGTTTTTTATTATTTTAAAGCCTATGTCTAACCTGATTATTCCAACCAAAGAATTTTTGATACCGTTGTACTGGCAGTTCGCAGAATCCAAAAAGTATAAAAACTTTTATTTGTTACTTAAAACAGCTTAGATAGGAAAATTTGAAAATGCAACTTTTTTTTCAAAAATTGGCCATAATTTTGAACGGCACTTTTTATAATTTTCAAAGTATCAACTCCACGATCAATTTAAAGGAAAAAGCTTAAATGTACTAAAATTCTAGAGACTTCACGCAATCAGAGGAGTATAAAGACTTTCCCATACAGCTTACCGTTAATTTTATATTTGGGATTGAAAATGTATGAAATTTTTCGTTCAAATGGTTCAAATCTCATAAAAAAAGTTCGGCGCAAATTCCGGAGGGTCAAAATTCGTTTTAGACCTATGGTTTCTTTGGGAAACTTTCTTGGAATGACCCAAAGAATAATAATCGAGATGAGCACTTAAGGAAAAAAAATTTACCCACCCTAATATACATATACATATATATGTATATATATATATATATATATATATATATATATATATGTATGTATATATATATCTATGTATATATAAATTAATCTTTTCGGAGTTTTTTTTTGTTTAAAAAAAATTTAAGTTTTTTTGGGGAGTGAGCTCCTTTATTGAAATTAAAATTAACACTAAATTAAAAGTAAACAAAACTATATTATATATTAAATTATTATTTTACTGTTGCCCAACATCACCTGATGTTATTTCTGGAATTGTAGGGAGTTGTAGAGCGAATGTTCCCACAAGCACCAAATATGTGTGCTTTGTTTATTATTTTGTATCGTTAACTCCTCCCCTCTTAAGAACAATTGTTTTTAGAAATATGGGATATCATTCACCCTCATGTTTGATGTCGATTTATTACCAATGGGCTGAATATTAGTTAAAATTACAGGTGGAGGTGAGGGTAAGTATGAATCAGACAGAAGTATGCCGGGAAGTTTGGTTTTGTTTAGCGTTCTGAACATGTGGAATATTAGGAGGCCAAGTACGGTAAATTTGGATGCCGAATTCATTCTGAATCATATGGTTCGTTGCGGCTGAATTAAACGATTCTTCGTTATCCACAACTACAGTTTATGGGATAAGGAAGAATAGTATATCTCGAGATTGATTACTTTCGCCACTGAGAATTTTGAGAACTTATCGATTGGTGTCAAGACGGAATGATTGTCTGTAATGAAAATATCTAAGTGGACTATTTGTCGTATTATGTGGTCCTACTTGTTTTCTCGGCAAATGACATATGTTTTAATGGTTCGGTAAATTTTTCGGCTTATGGAAGGGAAATAATTTTTTCCCCCAAAATCTGAACCTTATTTTCGCGAGCATTTCTATGAGCTCGGTTATGGTTGCGCAGTATAATATGTTCCTGCTCTTGTTCATTTGTGAAGTCTTCAACCTGTTGTTGTGTAAACCATATTTTGTAATTCCTAAAATAAAAGGTATAAATCTCTTGAATTTTTCCCATGACCCTTTCGTCTGCTTTAAAGCAGTTAATCACTGAGGATTAAGATAACGATTGAGGAATCCTATAAGAATGTTGGAGTCGTAGGATGGTTCAGTAGTTATATGTCTATGATATGTGGAGAAAACTATTTTAATTTGATAAGAAGATTCAGACTGGGCGGTCTTCAGAAAAATTTGGTTCTTGAATACATTGATTGGTACTTCAACCGAATATATTAAGTTATGAGAAGAGCTCTCATCGCTATGCTCACAAGATGTTGAAGTGTTTATTTGCGTATACGAAACTCTTGACAGATCGTCAGCAAATTTTTACTCCTGCCGTACCGTGTAGGAAATTTCTTAATGAATTTAGAGTCCATATAATTGCCAGCATTTCGTTTTCGTTAGCGGCGTAGGATTCTTCGGTTTTACTCAAAGTTCGAGATATAAACATTACTGGGCGGTCATTCTGAGCAAGTACAGCGCCTATAGCGAAATTCGACGCATCTGTTATCAAGACAAAATATTTATCGTAATTCGGGTATGCCAACATTATGTCTTCTGACGCGAGAGTCGATTTTATTTTGTTGAATGCCGACATGGCTTCTGAATCTAAGCTTATTTTAGTTCTAGAAGACTGGTTTTTGGACACGCGGCCCTCCTTCCCTCTTAAAAGGGATGTCAGGTTTTGCAATTTTGCGTAATCCTGAACAAATCGGCGGTAATACCGTGACATACCCAGGAATGATCTCAATTCCTTTAGTGTTGTCGGTGGCGGAATTCTTGATATTGCCTCATTTGGCCGGATTAGTTTTTATACCTTCCGACAAAACTATGAAACCAAGAAATTCTACGGATTTCTTAAAAAAGTGTCACTTATCGAGTTGGACTTTCATGTTAGCTTCAAGTGTTTTGAAGAGTTTCTCTAAGTGGTTAAGGTGATCGGTTTCAGTGGGACTAAACACAATAATATCGTCAATGTAAACACAACAGAATGCACCTATGCTCATATTTTCCATTACCAGATTCTTTCAGCGGGATCTGATGAAAGCCGCTCTTTAGGTCTAGGACGGAAAAAAAATGTATTATTTCCCAATTGTGAAAGGACATCTGTAATATCCGGAATCGAGTATCGGTCCGCTATAGTAATTGCGTTAAGCTGCCTATAGTCGGTCACTACTCTGTACTGTTTATTATCCGTGGCATCGGGGGTTTTTTTGGCACAATCCAAACGGGTGAATTGTACGGCGACCTAGATGGTCTAATGCAGGGAAAGGCAACCTATACTATTACATTTTGCGATTGTATTACTTATTACTCTCTGCGCTCTCACCACGAATCGGTATTGCCAATCAACTTTCGTCACTTCTCCCCAATTAAAACTTTAAAATCTCCAAAAACTAACTTAATTTTATTGTGGGTATTTGCAATATATTAGAAAATTAGTATCGGCATGGCATTGGAGCAAAATGATGTTTGTGGCTCTGTATGCAGTGATGGTGTGTAAATAAAAAGGTTTTGTAGCACATTTGACAAGGAGTAATGCAAATACACATACGTACATATATATTTTTCATTGCATTATTCACCAACAAAAAGTTTGAATGTAATGAACACAATGAATTGTGGTTCAAATTGTTAACAAAACACCAGGTGGTCATAAGGGAATGTCATTCATAATTTTCCGCATCTCTTCATACTTTTCGCCAAAGCATTTGTCTTTCCCTGTACTAGAATCAGCAAACATTTTTTTCATAAAGATTTCTCAACTGTGATCGGACTCACATTGCTTTCTGGCAACGCTGATTCTTAAAGTATGCGATAAACACAACCTGCCTGTTTGAATGCTGAAACTAGACTGATTAAAGTTGTTTACAGCTCTACAATGCGTGTACACACGTACGTAACTAAAGAGTAAATGAAAAGGCGCCGCGCCCTGCATTTGCCTTTCCCTGGTCTAATGATACAATCCCGATGTTCATCTCGAATTTTTATTGTGTTTACAGAGTTAGATTTCTTTTGAAAAATCGTAATCTTCATTCCATTTTCAATTGTCATGTAATCCTCTCTAGTATGTATTACCGCTCCTAATCTTTTAAGACCATCATTCCCCAAAATCCCATCAAAGGATCTTAATGTGGGAAGTATATAATATGTAAATGTCGAATCAGGAATGTTAAAAAGGTTGATGAATGTATGTTACTTAATCTCTACATCTCCTGCCACTGATCGCGCAAAAAAGGTTTCTTTATTTTGGAATTCTTTTTTGTAAGAGGGTTGAATATCATTTTTTGTCCAATCTATTAAAATATTTAAAATTTGCCCACTCCTCGCTTTAAACTTTACGTATGGCAACGAAGAGTCCGTTAGCCTAAAAAATGCAAATCGCTAAAGTCTAGTGCTTGTTCTACCTGAGGAATTTCCTCTTCGGGGATGTTTTGGAAATATCCTTGAGCTTCTTCGAGGTCAGAATCTTTTGATAAGTCAGCAGCAGGGTTCTTTTGCCGCACAATATGCGTCCATGTGGTAATTTCTTTGTATTTTGCTTCTTTGTGCTTGGAAAGACGAAGTAACTGGTCTTTTACCGAAAACGTCATTAGGTTTTTGCCTATTCATATAATTAACTCTATTGGAGCGCATGCTCGTATCGACGTCCATCGGCTCAGGTCTTCCTTCAGGTTTTGGCCCTACTGGACGTGGTGGGAGGGACAAATCGCGTTTGCTGCCTGTGATTACCCGCTGTGTTGTAGGGAATTCGATTTTGATTTATTAGAAAATTATTACAGTGATAAGGGTTTACGGTTGGCCGTGACATATAAGCTAATTGTGGATAGAAGTTTGGCTGTTGGACGTTTCTCCTTGGTACTTGTGCGGAGATTTTGAAATTGTATGAGAAACATTTTGGGTGTTAGGTGCATAGCTCGTTCGGAAATTCTCGAGCTTTAAACACAAGTTGATAGCTTGTAGCAAATCCACTGATTCTTTCATGACCAAGAGGCGAGATAAATCACCTTTAAGGCCTCTAACAAATGTATCGAGGGCCTTATCACGGTAACTTTAGGTGAACAGTTGCAGAGGTTCTTCGGTCAAATCCATGCAACCAATTTTGTTTAGAATCAACGATAAATGTGAATAAACTTGCTGGTAAAATTCCTGCACGGATTGGTTTCCTTGTACCAATGATGTCATTTGGTACTCCAATGTGCGTATATCACGTTTATCTGCATAATGTAGCATGAGACATTTTGAGATAGCCTTCCAATTTAAAGGCGTATTGTAAGACTCAAAGGCTACGTCAGCGTTGCCCACTATTTTATTTCTTATCAGGCTTAAAATGCCGTAATAATTTGAAGTGCCGGCTATCGGCTTTTAGATCTGAAGGATGTGATCCACGCTCTTTTTCCAGGAGCTAAATTCTCCTGCGTTTCGCGCAAGCACCGAACAACATCCGGAATTCTATCTAGTTCCGAAATATTGATAGCGTGAGATGGATCGATTGTTTGATCCGAATAACTGGCGAAATTCTGATTCAGGTTCGCGTTTGCTTGAATCAGTCCTTGGAATTGTGTTTCCAGGACTTGTTGCACTATTCCCGAAATCATTTCGGACATTTGTGGCAAGGGAATGTGTTGTACGGTAGGTCGTTGTATAGGCTGTTTGTTGTGTCGAGGTTTGACATTTTATTAATGTTTTATTTCCTTAAACTTAAATTTACTCAAATGTTATAAAAATTGTGTACTGAAAACTGGAGGGTCCCGTACGAATCGCAGCTTCCATTAACTTAATCTTAAAATTAAATAAATACAATTTTTGTTAAAAAATATTTGATAAAAAAATGATTATTATCGTTTTTCTCTTTTTTTATATTTCATGGGATTTTTACTATTAAATTTGCCATAAGAAAAAATAACTTACAATTTAATTTACAAATAGTATAGAATATGGATCATTTGAATATACTGCTGCCAAAATATCCTTGTGATGATAGAACGGAGACTCCTTATGATTGAGTAACGTTCCTTTCCTTTGTTGTTAAAAATTTCAATGGCGTGCAATCCTTTAATTTTCATTTATTAGTCAGCTTTCGATGATTTAAACTTTTATTTATTAGTCAATTTAATCTTCACTTATTTGTCAGCTTTCAATGATTTAACTTTTCACTTATTAGTCAATTTAGTCTTCACTTATTTGCCAGCTTTCAATGATTAAAATTTTTACTTATTAATGCGCATGACAGGCTGCGACATAAGTACGCCTCTTTTCGTTTTCTACTAAGGAGCCTTCGTCAAGACTTACCGTAGGATTTATTAACCCAACTTCGGCTCGTACGTTCACTTTACTTTGACACGTTCCCGTTGGGTCCCTGCTTGGGCGCCAATTAATCTTTTCGGTGTTTTTTTTTTGTTTAAAAATAATTGAAATTTTTTTGGGAAGTGAACTCCTATATAGAAAGTAAAATTAACACTAACTTAAAATTAAACAAAACTATATTTTATACTAAATTCTTATTTTACTGTTGCCCAACATCACCTGATGTTACCCCTGGAATTGTAGAGCGGATATTCCCACAACACGTTTAAACGTTGCAGACATATCGTCAGCAGAAATGTTTGGTTTGTTTATCCCACTGCAGCTGACTTTTGTATCGTTAACTTACATAGACATACATACATATATATATATATATATATATATATATATATATATATATATATATATATATATATATGTATATATATATATATATATATATATATATATATATATATATATATGTATGTATATATATATATATATATATATATATATACATATATATACATTGTAGTGTATCATACAAGTATACACTGCACACCCTAACTAGAACACACACATGCATAAGTATACACCAAGGGCAGTGCAGTTGATCGAACTAACGATTGCATGAATCATTACAGTTTGAGTGACAATTTATGTATTACAGTTTGAGTGACAATTTATGTTCGCACAACAAACATTCCTATTGGCCAATGTAACTAGAGAATAGCGGAAATGGAGAAATGCATGATATTGAAGGAGACAGTTATAATTATATGATAATCTAGAATAAGTTAGAGAGGTTATTTCATAAGTAGTATATAAACCACGCATTTTTATAAATAAAGCAGACTTTATCTTAATTCATAAATTCGGCAACAACTTGCCTTTGTTTTGGTTTAAAGTTTCTACAACTATTTCGGCAGTTCAGTTGAGCTGAATACCCTGACAGCTGTATAAAATAACCAAGGGCTATAGGCAAAATTTCTACAACCCAAACTTCACATGGCGATCCTCCGAAAGGACCAGATCCTCTGATCCTCTAATCCTCTAACAGTCAAAAAAAAAATTAATATTACTATTTAAATGACGGACAAAGAAATAGAAGACAAACGCTGGGAAGAATACCTCCATGAAGAGCACGCACCAGTTCCCGTCAACACATCAGCTCCAAAATACCAGGCTACACCGCTAAACGCTGGTCCAAGAGCAATAAACTAAGAAGAATACAAGAAGCGTCAAAAGAAACAAGGCCAAGAAAAAAAGGAAACAGTAGAAAAAAGGGCTATTAAAAAGAAGAGAGCTGGAAATAAGTTCCAAGCAAGAAAAGAGATTGCAATCCTGTACAAGGAATTGATGCTCGCTACTTCAAAGGAAACACAAGAATAAATAAAAGACAAGATAAAGAATAGAAGAAAGCACCAATGAAAAAGGAAAAAAAAAGAGAAACTCCCACAACATTAAATGGTAGGTCCTATTTGGGGAAACCATCAGCATTGTGAAAGACAATCTAGGGTATCGGACCCAAACGCCAACGTAGTAAATAATGTAGAAGTATCTCGACAGTCTGATAACTCAACCTTAATTTTATTATTATTGTTAGTAGTTTTAAGCACAATAAATTTACTCATAAAATTGTATCAATTGCACAAAAGATCTTTGAGGAAGAAGTACACAAGTCGTACAGATAATGTAGACAGAATATAAAAAAATTTTTTACAACTATTTTACGGAATGGAATGACAAAATTTATGGTAAAAGTTAGATTAATAAAAGAAAAATTTGATAGATCTTACAAATGTTTAAATCTCGACAGGCCAACATGAGGTGAAACTGTTGAAAAACACATAGGAAACTTGCTGCGGGCTCTTGAAGAAATTAGAGTTATATTTAATGTAAATTATAACAGATTAACAAAAGCACCCAAAGGCTGCAGATGCATTTTTTTGGACATTAGAAACAAATTAATAAATATAGCTAACAAAAAGAACATATCATTAGAGTTACCAATATCTATACACGAGCAAATACCATTACATATTAGAACTGAAACCGAAACAACCATCACAATGACGTCATTCAGTTTAGAAACAGCTTCAAAAGCTATTCCACTATTCAACGGAAATTATCTCGAGTTAGAAAGCTTTGTAATAACAACTGAACTTTATAATAACTCTCTTTCAACTGAGGCTAAAGTAGATTTTCTCAAATACATATTTTGCGCAAAACTAACTTCAAACGTCAGAACTGCAATAGCAAGCTTTACAAAACCAGAAAGTTTTGAGTCATTAAAAACCCAATTAAAACAAAGGTACAAGAACAGGGGAACGATTCCAGAACTACAAAATCAATTGAGTACACTATTTCAAGGTAAAATTACCATTAACACGTACAAGGAGAAAATAACATGTTTAATAGATAAGTTAAACAATTTAGGGATACATGAACTAGGTGACGACGTTTCTGAAAACGAAAAAAATGTAATAACTAAACTTAACAATAAATTGGCGCTAGATACATTTAAAAAGGGCCTAAACGATCACTTTAAATCGACCATATATGCTTCTCGACCAAGTAATTTAGAAGATGCATTTGAATTATCATTAGAAATAGAAAATGAACATAGAACAAACAACAGTTCAATATTGCATGTTAGGACGTATCAACCACGGTATCAACACCAAAATCACTATAGACACAACACATACATGCGGTAAAATAACAACCCCAATTACAACAGATCATACAATACTAATAATAGAAATAATAATAACGTTTTTAACAACAACTCCAATAGAAACAATATAGCTAACAGCTCCAGAAGAAGATTTAACAATACTAACATTAATAACAATAATAATAATAGAAATGATCCCAGAAGAAATCATAACTACATAAATAGATATAATAACAACAGATACGTACACACAATACAAAATGCGGGAAACTAGATGGGCCAGGGATACATGGTCATCCCGGAGGGCAAAAATTAAAGATTCACAAAATATCGGAAAACAATTCCAATTATATCAATGTCACATATAAGAACAAAAATTTAACTTTTCTCATTGACACTGGCGCCGACATATCACTTTGCCGAATGCGTGATGAGTTCATAGGTGAACAGTTTAAACCAGAAGAAAAATGCAAACTAACAGGTATGACAACAGAAGAAATAGAATCGATAGGAACAATTGAACTTAAGTTAACAGCATCAGACAGAATATGCGAACATCCATTTCAATTGGTAAAACAAAATTTTCCAATAGAAGCAGATGGTATTTTAGGAAGAGATTTCTTTAAGAAATATTTATGCAAAATAGATTATGAAACATTCACAATTTCCTTATTTGTGAACAATGTTACCACTTTCAAACTATGACGTATTAAATTACTATTGCAACAATTTTCAACATAACAGTGAACGATTCAATAAAATAGTAAAAGAACTGCAATTACAAAATAATGACAACAATGCAAAAACAGAACTAATAAATATATTTAAAAAATATCAAAATGTTTTCCACTTAGAAGAAGAAAAATTACAGACTACCACATTCACATACAGACGTAATAAATGAACAAGTAAAATAAATGCTTGTTGATGACATAATAGAACCATCAGTTAGCCCATATAATGCACCACTCCTTTTAGTACCTAAAAAGAATGTAGAAGACAAGATGAAATGGAGATTGGTAGTAGATTTCAGAAAACTTAATGACAAGATAATAAATGACAAATTTCCTTTAACTAGATTGGAAGATATTTTTTACAAATTAGGTAGAGCAAAATGGTTTTCTACACTTGATGTGACTAGCTCATTTCATCAAATTAATTTAGACAAAAATGCTAGACCTTTAACAGCTTTTTCTACACAACAAGGCCACTATCAATTTAAAAGATTACCATTTGGACTGAAGATATCCTCAAACAGCTTTCAAAGAATGTTGACAGAATCTGAAGCATTTCTTTATGTGGACGATATTATGTAGTTTGACGATGGATGTAGTTTGAACCACCACAATAGAAACCTAATAAAAGTATTAGACAGATTACAACAGTACAATTTAAAATTAAATCCAAAAAATGTCAATTTTTAAGACCAGAAGTTACTTATCTTGGACATCTTATAACTAAAGACGGAGTAAAAACTGACCCATCAAAATACGACGTAATTAAGAATTATCCCACACCAAAAAATGCGGATGAAGTAAGACGATTCGTTGCATTTTGCAATTACTATAGACGATTCATACCAAATTTTGCAGACACAGCTAAAGACTTAAACCAACTATTAAAGAAAAACACAAAATTCAAATGGACGGACAATTGCCAAAAAGCTTTTGATGACCTAAAACGAAAACTGATAAGTCCCCCAGTATTACAATACCCTGATTTTGACAAAACCTTTATATTAACAACAGATGCTTCAAACTACGCACTAGGAGCAGTGTTATCACAGGGCGAAATAGGTAAAGACCGACCAATTTCATATGCAAGTAAGGCATTGCAGAAACATGACATGAACAAACCGGTAATTGAAAAGGAACTATTGGCAATCCACTGGAGCATTACCTATTTCAAACCATATTTATACGGTAGAAAAGTAGTAACTGACCATAGACCATTAGTATCACTATTTTCACATAGAAATCCTTCTTCAAAAATGACAAGAATTAGACTTGACTTGTGTGACTACGACTTCGATATTGTTTATAAAAGGGGAAAGATGAATACAAACGCTGACGCACTATCTACGATAGAAATCAATTCGGATATACTAAAACAGATGATACCAACAGAAGATGATGAACAAGCTAAGAAGGTATTAATAACTACGAGGGCTATGAAAAACAAAGAAAATGAGGCAAAAAGGAGTTGGAGTAAAAATAAGGAGGCAAATAAAATAACAGAAAATAACGACGCGCGTGTAAAAAACGATGATTCTCAGAAGTCTGATCAACTTCGCATATGGGAATGTACATCAGTAAATGACGTCAAGAATATAAGAAAATTGCAATTTAATAATATAGAAGATATAAAAGAAGAAGATATATTTATAGAAGATAACATTGTGCACATTGGACATAACGATAATTCATCGAAACAAGATTCGATGAAGAAGTTACATGCCATTAATGAAGAAAATAATAAGCTAGCAAGGTTCAGCGATAACTCAGCGAAACTAGATTCGATTCTGAGGAAACTGATATCTAAAATGAAAAAAAATATATATAAGAAAATTAGCGCTATCAAGTAATGATAAAATATTTAAGATGTATACAAAAGAATAATTGAAAGAAGCATATGCAAGAATAAAAATTAATAAAGAAAGTCCTCAACTAAATATACTAATTTACAACGCCCCAAAAAGAATATCAGATGACATATTAAAATACAAACTAATTGACGAGTTTCATAATACCACACACGCAGGCCACTTAGGAATAAGAAAAACAATCATTAAACTAAAACAGAGATATATTTGGCAAAATATGAATAAGATGGTAAAAAAATTTATTACATATTGTGACAGTTGTAACAGAAACAAACAAACTAAACACATTAAAGAACCACTTACACAAACAGACACTCCAAACAATAGTTTTGAAGTGATTTCAATTGATACCGTTGGTCCTCTTCGTATTTCAAATGAATACCGATATATTCTTACCATGCAGTGTGAACTAACAAAATTTGTTGTTGCACATCCGATGCCGACAAAAGATGCATTTACGACAGCAAGAACAATGGTTGAGCAATTTATTTTAAAACATGCACAATTTAAAGTGCTCAAATCTGACAGAGGTACAGAATTTACAAATGAAGTTATGCGAAACATATGCTCATTGTTACAACCAAACAAATATTTTCCACACCATACCATCATGAGACATTAGGGTCAGTTGAAAGAAACCACAGAGTACTCAACGAATTTTTGTTAACAATTGCAAGTGATTATGAATGGGACAAGTGGATCCCATATTTTATTTTTGCCTACAATACGGCACCACATGTAGACACAGGCTACACGCCTTTTGAATTAATATATGGAAAATTACCATATCTACCCTCTGACATTGTAGAAAATAAACAAAACTTTTGCAATTATGACGACTACGTACAAGAGTTACACGTCAGGTTAAAATTTGCTTTGAATAAAGCAAAAGAATTATTGACAAAAGCAAAACAAAAAAGAATCGTAAACAATGACCACACTAATAAATTTAATCTAGAAGTAGGAGACTTAGTTTTAATAAAAGTAGAAAATAAGAAAAAAAAATCAAAGTCCCTATAAAGGACCATTTAAAAGAAATAATGTAAACACCATAATAGACTATAATGGACTAGAGAAGGAAATACATAATAATAATTTGAAACCGTACCGAACATTATCGAATTAAACCAATTGTAATTATTATATAGAAAACCTTAAATATATAAGAGAATGTTTCTCAAATAATTAAGTAAATCTAAATTTCTTAAATACTTAAATATAAAAATAATAATATATAACCAATTATAACTACTTTACACAAAAAGAAAAATTTTTTAAATACTAGATACTCTAAACAATAGATTTTAAAAATTATTTAAGAGACACTATTACATACCGATTATAAATTAAACTAAAATTTAAACTAAACAGTGCAGTTGATCGAACTAACGATTGCATGAATCATTACAGTTTGAGTGACAATTTATGTATAACAGTTTGAGTGACAATTTATGTTCGCACAACAAACATTCCTATTGGCCAATGTAACTAGAGAATATGGGAAATGGAGAAATGCATGATATTGAAGGAGACAGTTATAATTATATGATAAGCTAGAATAATAGGTTAACTCTAAATCTCATAAGTATTATACAAACCATGCATTTTTATAAATAAAGCAGACTTTATCTTGATTCATAAATTCGGCAATAACTTGCCTTTGTTTTGATTTAAAGTTTCTACGACAATTTCGGCAGATCTTTTGAACGCCTAAAGTTGAGCTGAATACCCTGACAGCTGTATAAAATAACCAAGGGCTATAGGGAAAATTTCTACAATCCAAACTTCACAACATATATATATATATATATATATATATATATCTATATATATATATATATATATATATATATATATATCTATATATATATATATATATATATATATATATATATAATATATATATATATATATATACATACATAAATATGTATACATATCTATATATATATATATATATATATATATATAAATATACATATCTATATATACATAAATATACATATCTATATATACACATATATACATATCTATATATATAAATATATACATATATATACATAAATATACATATCTATATATACACATATATACATATCTATATATATAAATATATACATATATATACATAAATATACATATATAGATATGTATATTTATGTATATATAGATATGTATATTTATATATATATATATATATATATATATATATATAGATATGTATACATATTTATGTATGTATATATATATCTATATATATATATATATATAATATATATATATATATATATATATATATATATACATACATAAATATGTATACATATCTATATATATATATATATATATATATATATATATATATATATAAATATACATATCTATATATACATAAATATACATATCTATATATACACATATATACATATCTATATGTATAAATATATACATATATATACATAAATATACATATCTATATATACACATATATACATATCTATATATATAAATATATACATATATATACATAAATATACATATATATATATATATATATATATATATATATACGCAATCAACTTTGTACCGCCCGCTTTCTTAAATTTCAGTCCCTTAATAGCATCTTTATTTTGTTTTTATTCCGCATACATATTGTGGACTTTTTCACGCCAAATTTGTGTGCTAAAATAGTAACATTTCCACGTTTTCCTCTCATCCTTGCTGGAAGCCTTTGTGTTTTCAACAACTGAACCGGTAACCGTATTTAAGTGTTGTTGCACCATTTCGGCAAATTATAAGATACATTTTTTTACTTACTTTCTGGATACCAAATCTTACACTTCGTGAACTTGTTCGATATCAATTTTTTTATAACCGTTACAAGGTAATTGTATTTCTAATTATAAATAAAGTGGGAGAATTATTATCTCCATATCTGAATCTTGAATTTTAAATCCTTGAGTTTTCCTTTTCTTTTATGAAAATTAACATCTAATCGCATATACGCCGAAACATTGGTCCTTACGAACCAGATTTTATACAAGAATTCATCGCAAATATACCCTTCACAAGGAATAGTTTTGAAGTTTAATTTGGTAATCAAAACCAGGAAAACAGGTTAGTAAATTGTGAGTAAAAGGTGGTTGATTTTTAGTGCAAAAAACAATATACGGCCATACATACATATACACGAAAGACATTAATTCTATGTGTGCACATATATATGTTACAACAGCTTGGTTAAGTTAAGAAACAAGATAAAACGGTGCCGGTGATAATTGTGAATAGCGAATTTACAATTTACATACCCTTTTTATTACTTTAATGTGCATTGTGCAATAAAAGAGTAGCATACTAAAAT
Organism: Linnaemya tessellans; assembly: GCA_951800035.1. Classification (NCBI taxonomy): domain Eukaryota; kingdom Metazoa; phylum Arthropoda; class Insecta; order Diptera; family Tachinidae; genus Linnaemya; species Linnaemya tessellans. The sequence continues at coordinate 81,673,093 of OX637533.1, read as the reverse complement.
TGTCCAGAGTGAGTTTGTTTACGTGGACGGACAACTAAAAGAAATTAAATAAAATTAACTAAGCATTCATAATATAAAAGATTTGATTTAAATATATTTACGTCCGATAGAAATTAAAAACAAAAGTGCGTGTATATAGTCATATATAAGTACTCGTACCACCCTACTAAACATTACTTTGTAACACTATTATGAGATGCACCCTAATGAATACATCTCATATTCCGTCTAAGAAATGTGTGTGCAATGTCAACAAATTCACACAACAACCTTCAATTACAATTCTAGTAAAAATCCGCATTGCTATGCATACTCGGGTCTAGTTTTAAGTAGGAGGAAAAAACTAAAAAATGATTCAGATAATAAAGGTGTGTGCAGGTGAAAAGATACAACGAAGAGATCAACTTGTTTCATTTTCAAACACATACTGGCGACGAGGAAAACCTAAAAATCAGTGATCAAAATTTAAATTATATATTAAACAAGGATAAAAAAATAAAAGGATACAAATAAATTTAAAATTATTAAAAATATTTAAATTAATTTACAAAATATTTAAATTACAAAAAAAATGTGACAAAAAATATGTTCTTATAAATTGCATAAAAATCTGAAACTTTTATTGAAAAATAAAACAAAAGAATTGAAAAAAAACAATAAATTCAAAAAGCACCCTAATTGGCAAAAAAAAAGGGAAAGGAATTCATTTATTTACACAAAAAAAGAAGACACAACAAAAAACTATAAAAAGATAAAACTAAAAAGCAAACGGAAAAAATAAATCTGTTCTTACAGTGAACTCTTAATAATGCGAACAATATAATGAACTATAAAAAAAAAATATTAGAACACACTTCCAGTACAACGGATCATTAAATAAAACTAAAGCAAAAGGACTTTTCCCTAATAAAAAAATTATTTATTATAACTAAAATTAAAACAATTATCAAAACTTATGAAATAACAAAAGCAAGAAGTGAGTCACAACAGTAACAACAATTTTAACAACAGCGTCAACAATCATAACAGCATCCACAACGAAAGGAAAAAGACCAACAAGAAACGTAGCCGCAAGTGTAAATTCGTACATTGTTGCCCGGTGAATTGGCACACAGTCAGTGAAGGAAGAAAAGCCGTAACCAAATAAACTAGCTCCAGATATCCAGATGGTTTAAATCAACTAGAAGCTCTTGCAGACAGACCTCTCTAATAGTAAGTTAGAAGAATATTTTTTTGTTTAAATTTAACTAATAAGTAATAATATAAATTATTACTTAGTTTCTGAAAAACGTACAGATTCGGACAGTCTTTGTAGTGTAGCGATGTTTAATAAGAAAAATAAAAAAAAAATGGAAATCAATGTAATACATCAATTTAATATCGTTTTAAGTTGCATCAGGGAAATTCCGACTTTCGACGGTACCGATCCCTGTCAATTACCTGACTTTCTGGCACAGGTAGAAGCCCTGTTCCCATCAATAGAAGGTTTCCAAGAGAACAATAAAAGTATACTTCTAGGATACCTTAAAAACAAATGTACAGGCTCCACAAGGGAAGCACTGCATCGACATGGAAAAGTTGATACTTGGGCGGAATTAAAAAGCGTACTGTTAAATAATTTCGGGGAAAAACATACAAGTAGTGAATTAATGGACAGATTAAAAACATGGAGGATGGACTCCACGATTGAAAAATACCACCACGACATTAACAAAATCACAAACCAGCTCCACAATAGACGTTTAACCCATCCGGAAGAAGGATTTACTACAAGAGAAATAAATAGGATCTCATTGCAGGTATTTAAGGATCATTTACCAGAACCGACGAAGACTATAATATTTGCGCGAGACCCGAAAACATTGCAGGCAGCGTACCAAATTATTCTCGAAGCTAGGCACCAGAATTACATTGCAACTGGTGATAAACAGAAATCGAACACACAGTTCAGGACAAGTTATGGGAATAATAACCCAAATCAAAGTAGAGGTAATAGTACCTGGAATAGAAATTACAGGATCAATAACGTTACTTCCTATAGTAGCAATCAATCTGGAAATTCTCGTAGGTATAACAATAATCAATCTAGACATTTTTATAATCAATCGGGAAATCTTCGCAGGTATAATAATGAGCAATCTGGAAGTTACAATAATAATCAATCGGGAAATTTTCGCAGATATAACAATAATCAATCTGGAAAATTTTATAATAATAGCCAGTCAGGAAATTTTCGTAGGCACGAGAATGAACAATCTGGAAGATATAATATGAGAAACGCCACTAGGTCAGGACAGAATAGAAATACTAACAGGACTAAAGGTGTAGTTCCAATGGAAGTTGGCTCTTCTAATATAAATTTTTCAACAGAGGCCCTAAGCAACTTCCCTATATAATTATACAAACCCCAATTAGAAAACTATATTTTATTATTGACAGCGGAGCGGAATTTAGTATTGTAAATAAAGGAATATGTTCACCGAAATGGAAGACAAAAGTTAATCTATATGCTAAAGCTTTAGGAAAAATATTTTTAATGGAATACCTTTATAGATTCCCACTTTTTAAGGAATTTGAAACTGAAAACTTTTATTGCGAATTTTTGGAATGTAAATTGGATAATGGTTATAATGGGTTAATAGGTAACAATATCTTACAAAAATTATGCACTATAATTGATTACCCAAATCGGCGGTTGATCACTAGGAACGCGACATTGCCGTTATGCATGGGTAACTACGAAGAATTATATTATAACATTTCATACAAAGAAAATTTTATTGACGTAGGAAACAACGAAATAGCTAGGGACAACTTTCTTACCTTTATTGGAACTAGTCACTTGAATGAGCAAGAGATAGCTAAATTAAGACCAACCTTGCTAAAATATATACAATAGCCCGATTTGGGTCGTACCCAAAAAGATAGGTTCTGGCAATGTACAGAAATGGAGAATAGTCATTGACTATAGAAAACTAAACGACATCACAATAGAAGATCGTTTTCCTATACCTAATATAGAAGACATTTTTGACAAGCTGGGAAATTGTCAATATTTCTCAACAATCGATTTGGCAAAGGGTTTCCACCAGATTGAAATGCATCCTAATGACATCCATAAAACAGCCTTTTCGACAGCCAGTGGTCATTACGAGTTTTTGAGAATGCCGGTTGGACTTCGGAATGCACCCGCCACATTTCAACGTCTCATTAATGGTATACTAAGAGAATTTATTGGGAAAATATGCCTAGTCTATTTAGACGACATTTTGGTCTTTTCTGCGAGTATAGAAGAACATATGGAATCGTTAGAAAAGGTCCTAAGATGTTTAAGGAATGCTAACCTTAGAATTCAACCGGATAAGTGTAAATTCTTATCCAGGGAAACAGAGTTCTTAGGTCACATAATTACCCCAGATGGAATTAAAGCTATTCCAAAAAAAATCGAAGCCATTAACGACATTCAACTACCTAAAACTCAAAAGCAGATTAAATCATTGCTGGGAATAACTGGGTACTATAGGAGATTTATCAAAGACTATTCTAAAATAGCTCATCATATTATAAAATATTTAAAAAAGAATTCCAAAATAAATATAAACGATCCAGAATACGTAGAATCGTTTAATAAACTCAAGACATTGTTAAAAAATGACCCCATACTTGCTCACCCAGATTTTCAAAAACATTTCACATTAACAACCGATGCAAGCAATTTCGCACTAGGTGCTGTGCTTACGCAAAATAATAAGCCCATTGATGCAAGTCGCTCCCTGAACGGTCACGAGCAACGATATAGTACAATTGAAAAATAACTCCTTGCAATGGTTTGGGCAACGAAATATTTTCGGCCGTACTTATATGGCCGTAGGTTTACAATAAGAACTAACCACAGACCACTAGTTTGGCTAAATAATATGAAGGAACCAAATTCGAAATTACAACGGTGGAAGATAAAATTAAATGAGTTTGACTTTAGAGTAGAGTATATAAAAGGCAAAGAAAATATAGTGGCAGACAGTTTAAGCAGAATGATATATGACTTTAAGAGAAATACGACGCCGAGCGAAACGGTTTCGGAGTCAACAATTTTTATTAACCTTAATGAATTGTTTGACTCTGATGAGGCCAACGATAGTAATGATATAGAAACGATTCACAGTGCAGATACTGATGATACAAATTTTATATCAATTGTGGTAAAACCCCTTAATTTGTTTAAAAATCAGATCATTCTAGATTACGCAACTAGGGAATCTAGGAAATTAAAAATAATTCATAAAAACAAAATAAGAAACTTGATAATGGTAACAAAAGAAACCGACATAAAGAATACAATGCTTGTTGTAATTTTTTGAAATTTCAAGATTACTATAGAATGTATTTTGCAAATAACAGGAATCTAAGAATTTTAAGGTCCAAAGCATGGTTAGAAGACATTACGGACAAGGAAATTATACTTAAAAGGATTCAAACTGAACACCTTAAGAACAATCATCGCGGAATAAATGAAGTATTCAATAATTTAAAGAAAACATGCTATTACCCCAATTTGCAAAAGGAAATTCAAAAATATATCAACAATTGTGAAGTATGCAACACAGCAAAATTTGACACGCGTTTAATGTGACAGACAGCCCTGAAAAACAAAACGATATAGTGCACATAGACTTGTGGTATCCCCAAAGAAACGAAATGTACCTTACAAGCATAGACAAACTTACAAAATATGATACATCTGAAAAATTAAAAGACAGAACTTGGATCTCTGTTATAGATGAATTGAAGAAACGATTTCAATACCTGGGTAAACCAAGCCTAATCGAGATGGACAATGAATTTGACACACTAAATATTAAACAATTTCTTAGAGAGAACGGAATAGATTTTCACTTGACCACTGCGTACCTAAAAACTGGGAACTCGGACGTTGAGAGACTACACTCGACACTCAATGAGCACATACGCCTTTTCAATGCAGATCCAAATAACGAAAACAATCTGGAAGAAAAAGTTCACAAGGCAATAATAGCATATAATAGCACAATTCATACTACTACAAAAACAAAACCGATACACTTCATTACTAATCTAATAGCTCGCGAAGATTTAAAAGAATTTTCAGAACAACTTCATCAAGAAAAAATAGCGAGAATTAACGCAATAAACAAAAATCAGGAAACGAAAGTAACCTCAATTTCAGAAACAAATATGTAAAAAATTACAGAGTCAGCAAGGCACAACCTAGGTATACAAAAGTAAATAATTATAGGGTAGAAAGTAATTACTTAGTATATGATAATAATAAATTTAAGAGAATGTATAAAACACAGGTTAAACGTAAATACCAATTTCAGGAAAACCATAATGAAAATTAATACACATTTCGACGAGAAAATTCAAACAATTATTAAAGCAGTAGAAAGCGATAGAGACAAAATAAGTCAAACATTTGAAGAAGTGAAAAAACGGAACAATGAAATAGTGAGGAGACTTTTGTACATGGACCAGATACTTAAATTAAAAAGTCTAGAGAGTAAAATTACTCAAATTCAGGCAAATATAGCATCAGCTAGACATAACATTATTCAGCCGGACGTACTAACACCGGAAGAAATAGAAAACTTTAATATCGACTATTTCAGGCTTAAACTTATTAAAATGGGCGTGATGAACTACATTAATAACTCACTGATTATTGCGATAAAAATTCCAACTGATTTTCTTGTAACAGATTTAAAGTTAATCACCCCCTTACCAAATGACCGATATCTAGAAATTGACGACAATAGTGAATTGATAGTTACTATTAAGAAAAAAACTTACACTTACGAAGGAAACGCACATCTAAATGAAGTAAAAGTAAGCAAAAATTGTATTATAAAAAACAGCTGTAAATTAAGATATAATATAACTAGTGTCGAAATTATCGACGACGATTTAATTTTAGTTAAAAATGCTAACAGTACAGTGATAACACAGAATTGTGATAACAGGAATATCGCTATAAATAAAAATCATTTAATAAATTTTTATAATTGTGAATTGAAAATATTAAACATAACTTATAAAAATAAAAAGAATACTGTAGACGAAAAATTTATCTATCCAAATAATGATTTTACAACAATAGTTTTTGAAGAAGAAGTAAATTTTGAGAAAATCAAATTAAATCAATTTGAGAATATTAAAAAGATCGAAGAATTAGTGTATCATAAGAATGTGTCCTATGGTATAAACATAATGTTAGTCGTGTTAATATTAAGTCTAATTGTATTATTTTTGGTTTATAAAAGTTACTGTAAAAGAAATAAAAATGCAAATATAAATATCGAAATAAATACTACCGAACCTAAACCCGGTAGAGCTATATGGACCAAATAAATTGAGTATTGACTATTTAATGTTTAAGTATTTTTTTTTAATTTAAAAAATAAATCACTGTAAAGAATTGTAATTGAAGAAAAAATGCATTTCAGCAGGGACTGCTGAAACTGAGGGTGAAGGAGTCATATATAAGTACTCGTAGTACCACCCTACTAAACATTACTTTGTAACACTATTATGAGATGCACCCTAATGAATACATCTCATATTCCGTCTAAGAAATGTGTGTGAATTTACAATGTCAACAAATTCACACAACAACCATCAATTACAATTCTAGTAAAAATCCGCATTGCTATGCAGACTCGAGTCTTGTTTTAAGTAGGAGGAAACAACTAAAAAATGATTCAGATAATAAAGGTGTGTGCAGGTGAAAAGATACAACGAAGAGATCAACTTGTTTCATTTTCAAATACATAACTATATACATATGTATTGATTTACATGAATACAGTGCGGGACAAAAATAGTTGGGTTTAAAATAACATTTCAAACAAAAAGAGAATTTGCATTTTATTGTACAAGAGCACGCACATACGGGTAATATAAATCAAATTTGATTAAAGTGAATTAATTATATAGATTACTTGCTTTACGACAAAAATTGTTGTATATTTAAGTAATTATTTGCGAATATGCAGGCAAGTCAATTTGTGTTCATTTCTTAATACCCTTTCCTCTTATTTCGTTGTTCACTATGTATACGGTCGATCGGTTTGAGTTGTATAGATCTTTAACTGTGATTTAGAAAATTTTCAGATTTGTTTTCATACAAAATTACACACAGATTCTTTCTATTCCATTATCATAGTACACATTTTAATTTTGGAATTATTTCGCAATGAAACATTTTGAGAATTTCGTACGGGCTTCAGATGCCATTTTCAAATTTAAGGCGAGGTTTGGAAAAATTCGTGACGAAGATCATCAGTTATATACATTGGAAATAATGAGTGATGAATTGAAATCATTGTGGGATAAAGTGAAGATTACTTATGAGGATGGAATGGAGGAACTCTTTAGCAACACGTAAAACTGACGGATTAGAAGTGTTGGAAGGGAAGTATGAGAACACTGTCAACGCATATAGTTATGTGTTTGAAAATGAAACAAGTTGATCTCTTCGTTGTATCTTTTCACTTGCACACACCTTTATTATCTGCATGTTTTTATGTTTTTCAACCTACTTAAAACTAGACTCGAGTCTGCATAGCAATGCGGATTTTTACTAGAATTGTAATTGAAGGTTGTTGTGTGAATTTGTTGACATTGCAAATTCACACACATTTCTTAGACGGAATATGAGATGTATTCATTAGGGTGCATCTCATAATAGTGTTACAAAGTAATGTTTAGTAGGGTGGCACGATGACTATATGCTATGCATTGACAGATACATCATAACCTACTTATAGTTGTGGTATGCAATGACAACTTGATGCATAATTTACCTTTACCGCCATGTGATACTGATATTTTCAACGGAGATTATCTTTCGTGGCCAACATTTAGGGATCTTTTTACGGCTTTGTTCATTAACAATAGCCGTCTCAGTAATATTGAAAGATTATGTTATTTATTGAAGAAAACTTGGAAAGAGGCTAAGGAAATTGTGTCGAAGAGTCCGTTAACTAATGCTGGTTATTATTTGGAGAAACCTTAAAGCGACATATGAGAATCCGCGAATGTTGGTCAATAATCAATTAAAATGTCTTTTTAATTTAGAATCCGTATCTAAGGAGTCGAGTTCCACTCTGAAAAATCTTCAACGTGGAATTAATAGGTTTTTGACTGCTATGTCTATGTATCAAATTGATACGACAAACTGGGATCCTATAATCGTATTTATTTGTATTCAACGTTTACCTTCGAATACAGTGACTTTATGGGAACACACTGTTAAGGACAAAGGTGCCTTGTCTCCATGGCAAGTTTTGGATCCAGTTTTAACTGAACGAATTCAGACTTTTGATTGTATACGCGATCTTACGAGTTCAGATAGTGAAATGAAAATAGGTGATCGGAAAATTAAGGCTCATGTTTCGACTAAGAGTTCATCTATTTCTTGTGTTTTATGTCCAAAACAGAATCATTTATTAAGATTTTGCCGTCGTTTTAGGAATATGTCTATATCTGAAAGATTTTCAACTATAAAGAAATTTCACTGTTGTGTGAATTGCCTGTCGAAGTCACATGAAGTTAAAGATTGTACCAGTGAACATCTTTGCTTCAAATGCAACCAGAAACACCATACTATGCTTGATAGTGAAACTGCTGTCAATAACTCAATACACAGTTCTGCGGAAGTATCGATACCAAATAATTCTAACTATAGTACTGTTTTGCGATCCTCTGATTTAGGCTCACAGATGCCATCAACATCAGCCGCTGCTCGCTCGAACTCGAATTGACAAGTTTTCCATCTCTCAGAATTCGTCTGTTTTGTTAGGAACTGCCATGGTCTCCATTATTTGCCATGATACCACGTATCCAACAAGGGCCTTGATAGATCCAGCATCTGAAGCTTCATTCATATATGAATATTTGCGAAATCAACTGCGACTTCCGTCACATTCTACGAATGTAATGATTTCCGGTGTTAATAGGGAAGCTTCCAACATTTCGAAGATGATTTATAATATTAGAGTGGGCTCACATTGGATCAACAAATTAATATGGAAACTTGTGCTTTGGTTTTACCTAACATATCGGGCAATTTCCCTTTATTAATTTGTCCTTAGGATATTAGAAGAGAATTGCCGAATTTGGAATTGGCTGATTGCAATTTATAAAAGTAGGCCAGTAGATTTGTTACTCGGCTCAGATTTATATCCTGATTATTCTTGATGAGGTTCGAAGAAATATTTGGCGGATTGATAATGGCCCAGAAAACTATTTTCGGGTGGATTTTAACGGGTCCAGTTGAGAATTCAAGGAATGATTCAATTATCGTTTTTTCCAATGCTGTAACTTTTACTGAAGAGGATAATTTAAACAAAAATCTTTTGAGATTTTGGGAGTTGGAGAAAACTCCGAAGAGGAAAATTTTATCGCCTTCTGATAAGATTTGTGAGGAATTGTATAGGAAAAACACGACTAGGGATTCCACTGGTAGATACATCGTATCGTTACCCTTTAGACCGGAATTTTCTCTTGATATATGTTTAGGAATATCGAGAACTAGTGCCTTCAAACAATTAATGAGAATAGAGTTTTTCCTTTCAAAGAAAACGGAAATTAGAAGTATATATGACGAAGTATTAATGGATTATTTGCAGCTGGATCATATGCGAGTTGTGAAATCCTATAATCAATCTGTCACAGGATCATGCTATTTGCCACACCACCCAGTGATTAAACCGGAGAGGAAAACAACTAAACTCAGGTTTGTTTTTAATGCATCAAATAAAACTTCGAATGGTAACAGTCTAAATGATTGTTTGTTTATAGGACCTACATTGCAGGCTGACTTGGTAAACTTGATTTTACGTTGGAGGTTGTTTAAATTTGTCTTTCATTGTCACATTAACAAAATGTATAGGCAGATTCTTGTCCATTCTTCCCACAATCCTCATCAACGAATTCTTTATAGATCATCTGAGGGTAATCTGATTGATTACGAGTTGCAGACCGTAACTTTTGGATTGAATTGCGCACCGTACTTGGCAATCAGAACTTTGTTGCAATTGGTAGATGATTGTGAAGAGGAATTTCCGATCGTTGCAGAAATTTTGATGATGTACTCACTGGAGCTCGTGACGTATCGGTGGCGGTGATGGCCAAGGATCAATTGACTGCTGCTTTATTATCAGCTGGTTTTGAGTTACGTAAATGGACAGCCAATGATTACTTAGTAGATTCAAAAGTTATGGCTTTTGAAGAATCTAGCTGTTCGAAGACATTAGGTATATTTTGGACTGCCCAATTGGATTCTTTCGTTTTCAAAGTTTTTCCTTTGGAGATGAGGACGACATATACGAAGAGAGAGGTATTATCAAGTATAGCTAAGTTTTATGACCCGGTTGGTTGGCTAAGCCCGGTAATTATTAAAGCCAAGATTATAATGCAACGCATTTGGCTTGATAACATTGATTGGGATGATTTCCTTCCGTCGTCGACAGGAAAGGAGTGGTTACAGTTTATTGAATCTTTTAATCAAATAAATTTTATTAAGTTGCTTAGGTGGGTAAATTATTGCAAGGGGGCTGCTACAGAAATGCATGTGTTTTCAGATTCCTCGTTGAAGGCATACGCTGGGGCAATATGAATTCGCACCGAAAGCCCAGATGGAAGGATTTACACTCACTTATTATCCTCCAAAACAAAGGTAGCGCCGATCAAGTCAATATCCTTACCCCGCTTTGAATTATGTGGAGCTGTTTTGGCCTCAGATCTGCTGAAAAATATTCTGCTGGATATTGAGATTCCAATTGGACATGTTTATTGTTGGACAGATTCCACGATTGTGTTAGCTTGGTTACGGAAGACGCCATCTGGGTGGACTACTTTTGTGGCAAATAGGATTTGTCACATTCAGGAGAACACTGGTAATCATAATTGGTTTCATGTTCGTTCGGAAGATAATCCTGCTGATTTGAGCAACCGTGGGGTAGATCCGCTCACTTTATCGAAAAGTGAACTCTGGTGGCACGGACCTTCATGGCTGGCAAGGGATAACAATTTTTGGTATCAACATAATCTTGAGAATCTGGATACGGACATAGGGTCGGAAGATAAGGGTACATGCTTCATTTTTTTTTTTTGAAATTTGAAGATATTTTGGACAACTTTTCGTCACTTGATAGAGCTTTACGAGTTATATCATACATATTTCGTTTCTTTCACTCTACGCATCAATCGCATAGGGGAAGGTTATATTATGAGTCGAGAATTATTTTCAGCGATGAACTTAATAAGGTCAAATTACGTTTGGCAATTGTTGCTCAAAAGGTATCGATGCCTAATATTTGTTTCCGCTGTTTGGCAAGTACGCATGTAGGGAAAGAATGTTTGAGCAAGTCGAAGTGTAGATTTTGTGGACAACAACACCATTCGTTGTTACACGAACACAAAGGAACCGGCAATCGGTATCGTTTTCCACATTGCGCTTGAGAGTATGCGCCACTCGTTCGAAAATTCCGGTCCGTGCTGTTGAGGACTCCTGTTGCCAAAACAGTTATATATGTAACGAGTTTGTTAAGAAAATACAATTCCCACTTTTTCCTATTAATGGCGAATAATATTGTTAAATTGAAATTGAATTCATTCATGATTCGGCACAAAAAATTTCAATTATGGCGAAAGTTAGGTAAATGTTGGGAATTAAATCGCCGTCTTCGTCCGCTCCGGACACCATTTTGGAAGCCTTTGCAGGACTTCAATTAGCGGACTCCAGTTTCAACCGTGCAGGTAATGTCGCTCTGGTGTTAGGGCCTGAAGTCGTGCCCTTAATTTTGAGAGCTCGTATCCACTCCAGTCCAAGACTTCCGCTTGCTCAGTATACCATTTTCGGATGGGTTATCTCGGGGTTGTCGCCGTACTAATAAATATTGTTAACATGATTTTATAGGTCCTTTCTGATGTAGCATAATATGAATTAATTCTCTTAAACAACATCAACATGAAAGAATTAATCGTTTTAAGGGCTTCAACAAAATAACCAAAAGAATATCAAGTGTCACAAAACATCAGCACAGGCCGGCAAACATATTTGAATAGTTTTAATACACCGCCGCCTTTGCACCTCTTGCAGTGACTATGAAATATTAATGTCTTGTGTGTGTGTGTGTCACAATACTGTCATGATAAAATTTGTTTATTTCTTTTAATATGCCATACATATTCGGTTACACCAAAATATTCGCCGCCGTGGGAAAGAACAAATATTTTTAGGGAAAATCAAATTTCAACCAAATTTCCCACATTGTTAATACTTAAACATTTATAAAAATAATCTAGTAAGTAGTATATAAGCTGAACTAATTTTAAGTTAAATTTAATCTTAATTTGGAAACAACATTGAAAGCATTATTTGCTAAGTTGTTTTTAATAAAAGATTTTCTAAAAAACAAACATTGATTACCTTTTTCTTTTTGATTGGTTTTTATGGCGATCCTGCCTTTGCTTATCCTAATTCAGAAAGGATTAAAGGATCCAACACAGACAGCTTATGCTTAGTTGGATCTCTATCCTAAATTGATTTAATATTCAAAATCAGCACTTTGCATGAATGGAACAAAGCCTAGAGGAAATCCTGAAGGAACTAGAAGAAGCCGAGTCCAGGTGGAAAGCAGAATTAGTTAAGAGTGCGGACCACGCAAATAAGCCACCAATTCTTTCAGTGGGACCAAAGCCAAAGAAGCTGAAACAAAAAAAAACAGAAGAACCTACATATCCAATTTTTCCACTCCCAAATATAAACAAAACAAGAGGAGGACGGAGAAATAAACTAAAAGTGCAGCTGCGTGCACTCCAATACCATAAAACATACGCTATAGGCGAAGAACTACAAATCGTAATACAAAAGATATCCGAAATTCAATATGAAATAAAAAAAAACAAAAAAAAAATTTACACTAAATAAAAATTTAACCTTTTTCTCAAAATAAAAATAATAATTTTATATAATTACATAAAATTCTTTTAAAATGGGAAAACCTCAATCAAAGATTGAGAACCCCAATGCAAATGTAGTTAACAACGTAGAAGTCATTAACCACAATGAAGAAATTAACTCATTATGGAAATTAATGCTAGTTTTGGTAATAATATCAATAATAAATCTCGTTATTAAAATCTATTTACTTCATAAAAAATCTCTGAAAAAGAAATATATTAGTAGAGCCGACAATTTAGACAAAATCTAAAGATATTTTTCAATGGAATGGAAGACTATTCTTACTAAAGCCAGACTAATTAAGGAAGATTTTGACCGTTCATATAAATGCCTTAATGTTGACAGACCAGTTAAGGAAGAAACGGTTACACAACATATGCAAATAATTCTCGACAGCTTAGAGAATATAAGAATTTTATTTAACGTACACTTTAACAGGTTTACGGCAGCTCATAAAATCGCAGCCGAAGCATTTTTTTTAGATTTAAAGAATAGAATTTTGAAATTAGCTGCAAAGAAATCTATTTCAGTAAAATTACCAAATTCACTACACGAAAGTGTATACCCTAATATAGTAACACCAAACACTAAAAACACAATGACACAAACAGCAATAGAATTTCTTAATACAGCTTCAAAGCTGATAATAGACTTCGATGGTAAGTCTGAAAATTTAAGTGCATTTATTGATTCTTTGTCCTTGGTCAATGAAATCAAAGGTACACATGAGACAATGGCAGTTTCCCTAATAAAAACAAAATTAAAAGGGAACACCAGAAACGTAATAAATACCGAATCAACTATAACTGAAATTATAAACAAACTAAAAAATTCAGTTAAAGGATAATCAGTTGAGGTTCTCACTGCAAAAATAATGAACATTAAACAAAACAATAAAACTGCTAACGCATATTGCAGCGAAATAGAAAGTTTAAGTAAATCATTAGAAAACGCATACATTTCGGATGGATTGTCATGTGACTTGGCTACCAAATATTCAACACAAGTAGCCGTAAAAGCACTTACCAAAAACTGCACCATAGAAAAAGTAAAACTTATCATGGAAGCAGGGCAATTCAATAGCATGAATGACGCTATTAGTAAATTTGTGAATAGTTGCACTGAGGCAACTGAGCAACAAAATTCCATATTATATTACAAACAAAAACAAAACAATCGTAATAACTTTTTCCGTGGGAACTACAGAAAATTTCGTGGAAGAAACAATTACCCACATAATAACAGTAATAGACAAAACAATAACGGCAATAACAATAAATACAACCAACGTCCTAACAACAATCGTAGACACGGAAACTACATTAGGGCAACAGAATCAAACGAATTTGATTCGGAAAACCAAGACGATCCCCTAAGACAAATTCAATAAATAACAAAATATACAATCTTAATCTCAACTTATGTTTCTGTGTTCAATTTCATATAAATAAAACTAACACTCCAATAACCTTACTAATTGATACTGGAGCAGATATTTCATTAATAAAACTAATACACTTCCATATAAATGAAATAAATGCTAAAAAAAAGTAACAACATTAAGCGGAATAGGACATGGTAAAATACGATCACTTGTAAGTATATTTTTCGACCTGAAACACAAAAATTTTCTAATACCACATAATTTCCAAGTGGTTAAAAATGATTTTCCAATACCATGTGATGGAATCATCGGTATGGACTTTATTAAAAAATATAACTGTATTTTAGATTTTAATAACACATGTGATTACTTCGTCCTACGCCCCTTTTACATAACACACCCAGTACAAATACCAATCACAAATAATGGCGACGACATAATTCTGCCACCAAGTTCAGAAATCATACGCCAAGTACAATTACTGTCCACAGAACACGAACTATTAATTCCTAACCAACAAATAGAACCAGGTATTTTTATAGCAAATACAATAGTAATAACAAATAAAGCTTTCATTCGTATCCTAAACACTAATAATAGTATTGGTAAATCTAACCAAAGCAATATAAAAACCGAAAACATCGCAAACTATAACATATTTAAAAGTAAATCTAAAACAAACACAGAGAGAAATAAGAAAGTTTTGCAAATTTTAAAGAAAAATTTTCCTAAACAATTTAACAATACATTAACACAACTTTGTAGTTCATATTGTGATATTTTCGGTTTAGAAACTGAAACAATAACCACAAATAATTTTTATGAACAAAAGTTGAGAGTAAAAGATAAACAACCTGTATACATTAAAAACTATAGAATTCCACATTCCCACAAAGAAGAAATAGCCAAACAAGTAAAGAAATTAATAGATGACAAAATAGTGGAACAATCATATTCTGAATATAACAGGCCAATTCTGTTGGTACCAAAGAAATCACTACCCAACTCAGAAGGCAAAAGATGGAGACTCGTAATAGACTACAGGCAAATAAACAAGAAATTAGTAGCGGATAAATTTCCATTACCAAGAATAGATGATATTTTAGATCAACTTGGAAGAGCTAAGTATTTTTCTTGCCTTGATCTAATGTCAGGATTTCATCAAATAGCCCTAGATAAAAATTCACGAGACTTAACGTCGTTCTCCACAACTAACGGTTCTTACAGATTTACAAGATTACCATATGGTTTGAAAATTGCTCCTAATTCTTTTCAAAGAATGATGACACTAGCTTTCAGTGGACTTAAACCCAACCAAGCGTTTCTTTATATGGATGACTTAGTCGTCCTGGGGTGTTCTGAAAAACACATGCTTTCCAATTTACAAAATGTTTTCGATCTATGTGGCAAATACAACCTTAAATTACATCCTGAAAAATGTTCATTCCTCATGAAAGAAGTGACATACCTTGGTCATAAATGTACAGATAAAGGGATATTACCAGATGATAGTAAATACTCCATAATTAAAAATTATCCAACACCAACAGATGCGGATAGTGCAAAAAGATTTATCGCGTTTTGTAATTACTATCGAAGATTTATAAACAATTTTTCTGAATACTCCAGACATTTATCAAGATTAACCAGGAAAAACATTCCGTTCGAATGGACAAAGGATAGTGATTTCGCGTTTAAGTACTTAAAAAAGGCATTAATGAGTCCTACTTTGCTACAATACCCAGACTTTACAAAAGAATTTTGTATTACAACAGACGCAAGCAAATATGCTTGTGGAGCAGTGTTAACCCAAGATTATGGTGGTAAAAATTTACCAATAGCATACGCCTCAAAAACACTTACTAAATGCAACAAGTCAAATATTGAACAAGAATTAACTGCCATACATTGGGCTATAACGCATTTCAGACCATACATATATGGAAAACATTTTCTTGTCCGTACTGACCATAGACCACTATCTTATTTATTTTCGATGAAAAACCCAAGCTCAAAATTAACAAGAATGAGACTTGATCTCGAAGAATACAATTTTACAATTGAATATCTTAGGGGAAAAAATAATTATGTTGCCGACGCATTATCCCGAATTAGCATAAATGACCTAAAAGACATGAATAATAAAATTTGTTCTATATTAAGAGTCACGACTAGATCGATGACCAATGAAAAAGAAAAAAGGAAGGATAGAAAAATTATCAACAAACAGCATATGAATACTAATAATAAGAAAAATAATGAGCCCAGTATATATGTACCATTAAATAACACTGACGTCAGAAAATATTACAAACTAAAAATTTCTCCCGAAAGATGTTACATCAAACGAGGAAAATCTATAGTTACATATATACAAATTACTGATTTGTTTACTAAAGGGAACTTTGACTTAGGACAATTTTTCCCTAGGCTCGAATATGTGGCCGGTAAGCAAAATATAAATAAATTACAAGTGGCACCTAGTGAGAAAATGTTCGAATTTATCTCAATTAATGAATTTAAAAATATGGGCAATAAAATATTAAAGAATATTAAAGTAGCGCTACTAAATGAGGTGACCCAAATCGATAGTAAGAATGCCAAGGCAATTCTCGAAATAATGCTGAATTATCACGATGATCCAATAGAAGGAGGACATTGTGGAATATATAGAACAATAGAATAAATAAAAAGATATTATTACTGGAAAAATATGTCCAAAGACATATCAAATTATGTTAAATCATGTCATAAATGTCAAACATCAAAAACAACTAAACATTTAAAAAGTCCAATGACCATTACAGAAACACCAGATAAACCATTTAACACGGTGTATGTAGATACAATAGGTCCATTTCCAAAATCAATTTATGGAAATATATATGCAATCACATTAATATGTGACTTAACTAAATATTTAGTAACTATACCAATACAAGACAAAAGCGCTAAAACAGTCGCTAAAGCGATTTTTGAAAACTTTATACTTACCTATGGTCCAATGAAGACGTTCATTTCGGACATGGGTACTGAATATACAAATGCAATATTGCAAGAAATCTGTAAATTTTTAAAGATTGAAAAACTAACTTCAACTGCCTATCACCATCAAACGCTAGGAACAATAGAAAGGAGCCATATAACTTTCAATGAATATGTACGCTCTTACATTAAAGTTGATAAGACAGATTGGGATGAATGGTTAAAATATTTTACATACTGTTTTAATACAACCCCATCAGCAGTCCACAATTACTGCCCATATGAACTAGTTTTTTCAAAGCTTCCTAACAAGTTTAAACAATTTCATGAAATAGATAGAATTACTCCTTTATACAATATTGATGATTATGCCAAAGAGGCAAAATTTAGATTAGAAGTAGCATATAAAAGGGCCCAACAATTATTGGATAGGAATAAAATTAAGCAAAAACACAATTATGATAAAAATATTCTAGACTACAATTTGAAAATAGGAGATTTAGTTTTACTTAAAAACGAAGCAGGTCACAAAGTAGAACCAAATTACAAAGGACCATACCAAATTAAATACATAGACATAAGAAATAATGTAACTATAGTTGATAAGAAAAATAATAAAGAACAAATAGTCCATAAAAATAGACTTAAGCTATATCATAACACATAATACAACCGCATAATAATACAAAACCCTTAATTAAACAATCCGGATTAATATTTTAACCAATGTAACACTATAAACAACTGTAATATACAAATATATGTA
>OX637533.1:81647455-81649955 GCA_951800035.1 Linnaemya tessellans | reverse complement strand
CTCGTGAAAGTAAAAAATGCCATGAAAAAACCCTAAAGTGTTAACTTCACAAGATAAAGTGAACTTCACTAGGATCAGATCAAAAACATAGGAATATAAATTCACAAAAAACAGCTTTATTTTCCCATTGTTCTAATGTATATATGTATGTATATACGTATGCATATGTGCATTTGTATATATACATATGTATGTTCCCTTATGTACGTTTATATGTTTTATAAAAAAAAATTTTTGATTATATGCGCCTAAGTTTCTACTATAAGTTCTTCATATTATACATATATAAAAAATAATTTTCTTATAAAATCTTTATTATAATTTGTTAATGTTGAAAAATTTTATTTTACTACAAATTGTTAATGTTGAAAAATTTTATTTTGCTATAAATTGTTAATGTTGAAAAAATTATTTATGTTATTGTATTTGAAAAACAAATATTTTGAATAATTTTTCATGCCACGTTTCAAAACCATTTTTCTATAAAAATTTTAATGATTTTTATTTCCTGAAGATGTTAACAAGCTGTTAACGAAATATCGAATAAAAATTATAAGAAATAACATAATTTAAAAAACGACCACAAGCTTGATTAATATTACAATATATATATATATATATATATATATATATATATATATATATATATATATATATATATATATATATATATATACATATATATATATATATATATATATATATATATATATATATATATATATACATATATATACATATATATATATATATATATATATATATATATATATATATAGATATATATATATATATATATATATATATATAGATATATATATATACTAGAGCCCCGACTTGCGTCGTCCCGATTTGCGTCGCATTTTAAAAACTGGATTAATTCGATTCGCGTTGTTACAATTTCAAGTTGAATTGAGCTCAATGTAAGCTAAATAAATTCAAATTTTTTAATGCATCTACTTTTTATGAATATACTCGTACATATCGCACTGCTTCCTTTAAAGAGGGTCAACTCGAAATTTTTAAATTTTCACTTTTTGCCAAAAATCAATGTACAGTGGGCTATCTACCCACTGTAAAAATCTTACATCGATATCTGTATTCTTCCGCCAAGAGAATACACAATTGTATCCCAGTTTGTGCTATAAAGTAGTATAAAGAATTTTCAGTGTTTTGCCTCTACTGAAAATTTGTAAATTTTGACCTTAGGCGATATGTAAATGAATTTAATTTTTGCTATGTTTTTTCTTAATTTATTGTTTTGTTATTTCTTTATAAATAATAATTATAAACATTTGTTCAAGTAAAGGAAATAAATAAATATGTATTCACACTTGTTTTCTATCAAAAATACAAAATATTTGCTTTGTTTTGAATATTTTCCCCAATAAATAAAATTTCAGTGCATTTATATAGAAAAAGGTGGTTCGATTTGCGTCGCTTTCTCCGGTCCCCATTAACGACGCAAGTCGGGGCTCTAGTGTATATGTATATATATATATATATATATATATATATATATATGTATATAAATATATAT
The DNA here is from genome assembly GCA_951800035.1 of Linnaemya tessellans. Lineage (NCBI taxonomy): Eukaryota > Metazoa > Arthropoda > Insecta > Diptera > Tachinidae > Linnaemya > Linnaemya tessellans. The sequence continues at coordinate 81,648,415 of OX637533.1, read as the reverse complement.
ATATATATATATATATATATATATATATGTATATATATATATATATATATATATATGTATATATATGTATATATATATATATATATGTATATATATATATATATATATATATATATATATATATATATATATGTATATATATATATATATATATATATATATATATATATATATATATGGAATTAAATGGTTCAGCTGAGGATATGGCAGAACAATTGGTAAACCATATCACGCGGTCGTGCGATGCATCTATGGTGAGGCGGAAAGGATCCGTAAAGGGGTCACCGGTTTATTGGTGGAATGATGATATTGCCGGCTTGAGGGCGGAGTGTATACGTGCCAGAAGGCAGTATACAAGAACTCGAGGTAGGTTAGAGAATAGCGTATACCAGGAGAATTACAGGAATAGGAGGAAGGCCCTAAAGGATGCAATTCGTAGGAGCAAGCGGCAGTGTTTTCTTAATATCTGTGATGAGGTGGATGATAATCCTTGGGGTCTCGCATATAAGCTGGTCACCAAAAAACTTAAATGCCTGACCCCGTTGCAACCGAGTGAGGGGCCAATCCTGGAGGAAATTGTAGACCATCTCTTTCCCCAGCAGGACGCACCACCTTGGGAGCACAACCCTCCAATTGGGACATTAAATTTTCCCCCGGTTACAATAGCTGAGATTGAGGACGTTGTCTCTAGGTTTAGAGACAAGAAGGCACCTGGACTCGACTGCATTCCAAATATAGTATTAAAGGAGGCCGTCAGGCTTTGTCCCGAGCAGTTCTTAAGAATGGTGAATACATGCTTAGGTAGGGGAATTTTTCCAACAAGATGGAAGAGGCAGAAGTTGGTATTAATACCAAAAGCCAATAAACCCCTAGATGATCCCTCATCTTATCGGCCACTGTGTATGATAGATACATGTGGGAAGTTGCTAGAGGGTGTGATCTGCCGAAGACTTGGGAATT
>OX637533.1:81639955-81642455 GCA_951800035.1 Linnaemya tessellans | reverse complement strand
GAGTATAAATGTCAGATATTCTCCAGTTCACCTGGCTTGTGATGCTGCTACTGGCAAACGTAATGTCAATTACCGAACCAGCATCACCTCGTCTGAAAGTTTGTTCAACCCCATTATTCATGAGTACAACGCTCAATGCAGAAAAGGCTTCCAAGAGCACTCTACCTCTTGCATTCGTCAAGGGGCAGCCCCATTCAACAGCCCACGCATTAAAGTCACCTGCTATTATGACTGGGTTCTTGGTGGCTGCATCTGTTACTATATTATCAACTATGCTTCGAAAGTCCTCTATAGAATACCTAGGGGGAATATAGCAGCTGTACAATGTGATACCAGAGATAGTGGCTCGGGCATACCCACATTGTGATGTTATTCTATCCCGTAGTGTTAAGGTGCTGGTGTTCCATATCGCCGATGTATCCGTGTTATCAGAAACCCAATTTACAGATCCCATGGTCCTATATGGCTCACTCAGCACAGCGACGTCTACATTTAAATCTCGAACGCTTTGCTTAAGAAGCTCTTGTGCTGCCTGGCAATGGTTGAGATTTAACTGTAATATACGCATTTTGATGTCTTAAGTTTGGTTTTAAACCTTAAGTTTCTGTAGCGCCTTTTTGTAGTACGGACAAACTACACCTCCGGTGACATGATCACTAGCGGTGTCTGTTGCATTCCTACAAAGCAAACACGACGGTTTTTTGGAGCACGTTCCAATTTTGTGGCCGGTTTCGCCACACCGTAAGCAATTATTAGAAAGGTCCTTCCCCTTACAATTTGCGGCCCTATGTCCATAATCTAGGCATCTAAAGCACCTTATCGGCGTTGCCTTTTCGCGTATTCGGCAGACGACCCAACCAATGCGTATCTTCGCCATCTGCACAAGACGGCTAGCTATGGCAGCACTTACGCCAATGGTGGCAGTTTGCGTTCCTCCATACGCTCTCCTCAACGATTTAATTGCAGCAGGCTGCAGAGATTTCAAATCGTCGGATGCTTTTATGAGGGCTTCATAAACGTCCACCTTAGAGGTTACCTCATCTATATCCCTAATCTCGACTCTAACCTCATGGGATATTGCCCTTACTTCGGCGACCTGACCTAGTACCGATTCTACTGTCGCCCTGAATTCACTTGTATCCTGGTGCGCGGGTTTATTCAACTCCAACAACAATTCACCCTTACCAGTCTTCCTAATGTTCCTCACACTTTGGCCCAGATCATTCAACTTTGGGTCTTTCTTCACTTGTCTGAGGATATCAGCATAGGAAGCATCCCCGCACGTTTTAATTACCAAAGCATCTGGTCTTACTATCTTCTTCCTACTTCTAACTCTGGTATGGACCTTAACCCAGCCAGGATCTTTAGCATTAACGCCTGGTTTCCCAGCCGTACTTCTGCCTGCCTCACTGGGTGTATGATTCCCGCTATTCCTATTGGGGGTTACACCCTTCTTCTTCTTAGATTTGTTCCCCTTTGGGCTAAGAGTGCTTAGATCTCTTTTGCGCTTTGGGGTTGCGTTTAGCACAAAGGTTGGCCTTGACGGTTCTTCCGTCTGCGTCCCCTTATGAATTTGTGACTTCTTGTCACTAACAGGTCTGCTGCTCAGCTCATCCGCTACTTGCATATACAACGCCTGTATCTCCCGCGACATCGTCACAATATCTTTATGCACGTTCGAACGCGACTTTAAGAAGTCTAACAACTTCGAGATCTTATCTCCTAATTTCCCCAAACTACTGCTGCTTACCTCACTACTATTAGCAACGCTATTGGAAAGGAGATTATCTCCACTTCTAACTCCTGAAGGGGGTGATCTCATGATCACCGACTTCCTCACAAATGGGTTCTCGCTGTCTACCACGTTTAACCCATCATGTCCATTACCTCTATTTTTATTTATATTAATTGTGTTCATTCTAGTGGGTCCAAACTCAAAGCCGCTATATCCGTTCGATGTGCAGTCACGTTAAGATCCCATGGGTCCCTTTGCAAGCAGTGAGGTCCATGCGAGGGTTGACGAAAAGGTCTTATGGATCTTCTCGCCAGAGCCAGATCCGTGCTAACCGGGGAAGAACATCCGAACCTGCACCATCAACTTAATGATGACGAACTTCAAACGTACTTTGAGACTTGCCAAGTTTTAATAGGACGGAGGCAGTTGTGGCATTAGCCTGAGAGCCATTTCTGTAAAATTTCACCCCTACATACTCAGGTCCCAGAATACCACAACCACCAGCCCAGGGTTCTAAAAATTCAATCTCGTATGTCCAGATATGCCATAATTAAGACCGTACTGGACTTGGTCTTAATGCTTTTCAGCGGTGTGGAATCACAAGTCTTTTAAGGGTTTCTATCTAGAATTCCCTCAGACCTGTGATAACTCAGGGTCCGCGGGGTCGTCAATCCCGTTATCCTCATAAGAAGATACCCTTGCGGGTATATATATATATATATATATATATATATATATATGTATATATATATATATATATATATA
>OX637533.1:81614955-81634955 GCA_951800035.1 Linnaemya tessellans | reverse complement strand
GTTATTAGGAAGAGGTTTAGAGGTCGCGCAAATCAAGTTTTTATTCAAAATCGGATTTTTCGGCCTTCTTTCAAACTTGACTCATAATTTTGTCAACAACCACGTTGATTTAATTTTTTGACCGAATATTTCTAAAGAAAATTTCCCGAACTTTATTTCCATATGCAAAAAGGTTCCAGCGATATTTTTGTCCATTACGATTCCACATATTAAGTATTTTTGCAATTGTTTAACAAATTCTGTAAAAAATGGTTTATTAACTTTTAAATTTATATGAAAGGTATAAAAACAAGTGACGCGATTTTTAAGACGGATAAGTTCTAAACAATTTAGAAAAAGAAAACATGGATTTTGGTCCTACAGCTCCCGAGTTAAGCTAGTTTTATAGTTTGTAACTTAAAAATGGTGATACTTTTTTCGTTATAATTATTGTATATTTCCATATATTTTTATAGTTGGGATTTTAAGGTGATTTCTGCGAATAAATGGAATATTATTTCATTTCAATTTAATCCCCGTTTTAAACGAATTTTTCCCAATAAATTCAGGGATTGAATGAATAATAGATCTGGCAATATTACAACATTGGGGTTTTAACTGCCATTAACTTCTGACATTTATTGATCCAAATCGTTACCCGGTGTCATCATCACTTTCTATTTTATATGTATTCTCCACTATAATATTGTCGTTATACGATTTAACATTACAACAATTTTTAAGTCAGCTGACCGACGAATCAAATAGAAGTCTTTGTGTATATAAAAAATTTCGTTTATAGTAGCGGTAAGAATTTTTTGGGTAGCATTTTTTGATGAACGTATCGACACAAAAACTTTACGTTTAATGACAAAAAAAAACTTGCAGATACTCCATGCAGCGATTATGAAGTAGCAAATGTAACTTTAACAGAAGAAAACATTAAGATAAAGAAATTCAACAATTCATTTCAAAAGCCAGTCTAACTTTTTTGGAAGTTTGCAAATTGAAAGTTGAAAGCCAACAAGTCATTTCAAGATGCAAAGGAAAAAGTTCAACATTTACAAGTGGTAAATGATGTGGCGAAACGAGGTGTGGCTTTTGCTAATACTTACATTAGTGGCACAACTTCTGAAACTGATTTCCAAAATTTATTGCAAGGTATAGAACTACATCGTAAGAAGCTCAATAAATGATTTTTAACAGAGCAAAACAAAATTTTTTTGTTGATTGGCTTATAACACATACTGGGTATAAAGCTAAAAATGGGTATAACTCAGGAACGGTAAGAACAAATTTAAAAATTGTTTTATTCATATTAATTAGAATTAATTTTTCATTCAAACTGCGTTATTAGTTTTTTCCTTTTCATTGAAGCTTAAAAAGTTGTAAAACGTTATTACAAAATTTTTGAAATATATACGAAAAATTTTATTTTATGTTATGCAAATGAGCAAACTCATCACCAAAACTTATAAGTTTTCCACACAGGAATAAAGCTTGAATAATTTTCTTTAAAACTGTTTCCGCAGGAGTGTAGAAAACCGTGGTTATTAGCCAAGTTATGAGTGAAGTTAGAAATAAGGCCGAAAACTCCGTTTTTTTATGAAAACTCCATTTGCGCGACCTCTAAAACATATTCCGAAAATTCTAGAAAAAAAAATCAAAAATACTTTACCCAAGTTTTTTAATTTTGATTGAGCACCTATGAAAAGATAGACAGTAGTAGGAAAAAAAATTTTTTTGGGACACCCTAATATACTATATATGTATACATTAGGTTTATGCAGAAAATAAAAAAATTGCAAAACGCGAAAATATGAAAATATGAGCTTTTTTTAGAATTAAAAAATCCACTTTTTTGCTGCAGAAAATGCATTTGGTGCGGAACTTTTTTTTAAGATATCAAAAAAGTAAAAACGCAGTTTGTCTTAGAATTTTAGCCCGCATATGAAAACCCAGTCAGCCTTTGGGTTTAAAAAACACGCATTACCCTAATTTTTCATTTAAGTAATTTCGAAATAGTACATTTCATTATTAATTATAAAACCCCGCGAAGTCATTACGGCTTATCTGCAGGTTGGAGTAAAAAATATTTAATGTGTTAAGGCTCATTTAGCCAAACGTTGAAATCGTAAATGTTAGGTAAATGTAAATGTTCCTACACTTATAGAATGCTTAAAATCCTGTCATATGTTTTTGACAAAAACAAACAACATATAATTATTTGTAAAACAGAAACATAAAATATTAACAAAATATTGTGTTTCTTGTTCCTATATCGATTGAGTGTATTTAACAAAGAAAATAATATGATATAATGGATGTGGAAGATATGTATGTTTATCACAAAAAATCTGATGCGCATCACTTTCAAAAAATGTATGTTTATCACAAAAAATCTGATGCGCATCACTTTCAAAAATAAATACAATAAAACTCTATACAACTACTTAAAACATTGATGGCACTTTAATATGTTTATGTTATTGGCGTTCGTGTTGAAAAAGTACGCAAATTAATTAAATGGTACAAATGGTACTAAAAGGATAATGTCATCCCTTCTGAACCATCTGAGAATTCAAAATTTGTAAATTACAAAAATTATTTTGAAAATAATTTGTAATTTACAAATAAATTTAATTTAAAATAGAATTGTGACAATTCAGATTTTATTTTTCATTTTGCCTTATAAATACTTTTGTTATCCAATGGATTTATAATTGTATAAAGGTGTAGAAAAATAAAATAGATTCATATCGAATATAAATTATTTGTTGGGTTAGTTTTACATGAGTTTCAAAGCCTACTATGCTTATTCTGTTGTGATTTTTGAAAATTGTTTGTAATCTACAAATTGTGAATTCTCAGATGGTTTTCGAAAGTATGTGCATAAGATAAAAGGTTTTTAATTTTCAAAACTGTGATTAAAGTCTACTGATGATTTGGTAAAGCACCAATCAAATGCATATAGACAATGCTTGACCACCAACAAATAAATTTCATTTAAAATAGAATTGTGACAATATGTTAAATAAAAATTTCAAAACCATATATTATATTTTTGTCATATTACACACATGTATATATTTAAGTACAAACGAGTCTTTAATACTTCTGCAACGAACAACAACATAAAGACATGCGATATTTCATTGAGAATAAAACATTTATTTAGAAAGTTAAACATAAAAATGCGTATATCATGTCCTAATAAATATTTTTCAACTAAACATATCAAAAGAGAAATAATTACCAAAAGAGGTCTTTTGTGCCCCATTCTCATTCAACATACATACATCTTATCACTGTCTACAACTGTCACGTAACCTTAGAATAAAATTTTCTGCAGGTCGCAACGTTACGGCAACATTTCATTAAAGTCAAGTAAGCGTTTTCACAACTTGCCATTTTACAGTTTGGATCAGCTGACACATTTACGATGTCAACGGTCGGCGAAATAAGCTTTTATTCTAGTATATTAAATATTGTTGTGGGTGCTGTTGGCTGAAGTAGTAGAACACGAGACTATGAAGCGGAGGGTGGTGAGTTCGAGCCCGCGCTGAGTCATGAAATATTGTGTTGAATTCTTCTGATCAGCATTAGTGCGTGGTTGTGTTAGTTGTTGCCAGCCTGTTTCAATGATGAAGGCATAGTCACTGGTCACTGAACATAATTGGCAGCGACTGACACAATCATGTACTAAAAAAGCAGAGTAACAGCACCCACCTTCGTCGGCCCTGTAGCAAAAATTAGCCGGCGAAGTAAAAAGGTTGAAATAGCTACAAAAAACTGTCTATCTTCTCATCTTTCCTCATCTGTCCCCTTAATACTATCCCCTCGTTTTCAGTTCCGGCGCAATGTATTGCATATGTAGGGGTCATCCCCTGAGTGCTAGTCCTACTCCTAAAAAAAAAAAAATCAAGTAAGCGTTTTCACAACTTGCCATATTACAGTTTGGATCAGCTGACACATTTACGATGTCAACGGTCGGCGAAATGAGCTTTTATTATAGTATACTAAATATATAAATATAATGAGTATATTAGTTCTTTTTGTTTGTTGTGACGTCAAGTATGTCTATATGCCTGCATTTCATTGGTTCTTACTCCACATCATCAGTAGATGTTACATATATATATATATATATATATATATATATGTATATGCATATGTATATATGTATATATATATATATATATATATATATATATATATAAATATATATATATATATATATATATATATATATACACACATATATATATATACATATATATATATATATATATATATATATATACATATATATATATATATATATATATATATATATATATATATATATATAAATATATATATATATATATATATATATATACATATATATATATATATATAAATATATATATATATATATATATATATATATATATACATATATATATATATATATATATATATATATATATATACATATATATGTATATGTATATATATATATACATATATATATATATATATATATATATATATATATATAAATATATATATATATATATATATATATATATAAATATATGTATATATATAAATATATCGATATATATATATATATATATATATATATATATATATATATATATATATATGTATATATATACATATATATATATATATATATATATATATATATACATATATATATATATATATTTATGTGTATATATATATATATATATTATGAAATTTTAATTTGATATATTGTCACAACTCTATTTTTCCATTGTCACAAATTTTTTTGTTGATGGTTAAGCAATATATGGGCATTTCCATTTTGGCGTTACGTTACTTTTGTACGACGATATGTTGAAAAAAACTTTAAAAACCATAATTTAAAAAAGTATTTTTCTCACATTCGAGAAGAGATTGGATAGCTTTATATTCAGCCAAAAAATGGAAATAGTTGAGCCTAAGAATTTCAAGATATACTCCAAAAAGTGACCTGGCGTTACGTTACAAAAAACGGAAGTGCGATTTGACTTTGATAACAAAATTGTTGAACTCTGCCAATTGGGCAAGTATTTTTAATCAAATTTTTTTTGATAGGTTTTGGACCAATATACATTTATTTTCCAAGTTATAAATTGAACAAATCTTTTTTCCTTTTTTTTCTTTTATGAAAATTGGTCTGGCGTTACGTTACGAAAATTTCCACTTGGTATTTATTTTGTTAAAAAAATACGAAAAACACATAAATATTAGAAAATTATATAAAAACTACGATATACTAAATATATTTTTTGCATTTGTTTTATGATTGAATATTTTTGTAGCAACAGTTTTGCAATAAGAGTATTATTATGAAATTGATTTTAGGAATGTTAATTATAAAGAGAAAATGCCCTTGAAGTTAAGAAACACTTACAAAAACGAGAACTTCAAACTTGTAGCTCAGTATTTCACCATCCCAACAAAAGAAAGCTTTAAGCTCCTAAATTTAATTTATTTTAGAAGTTTCTCCTTTATAATACATTAGGAAAATATCTGTTTGTTAAATTTTAATTTTTCGATCAAGGTGGACTTTTTTCTGGAAATGCCCATATGCATTTTTCATTGGTGCTTTACCAATTCTTCAGTAGACTTTTAACCATAGTTTTGAATATATGTATACATATGTATATACATTAAAAATTGTAATGTTTTGAGATATGAATATTTTGCATGAAAGGATATGTTTGAGTGAAATAGACTGGTATTGAACTCGTTCTTCGTTTGACAAGAACTCATGATCAAACACATTTAAATGTTTGATCATAGGTTCTTGCCAAAAAGAGAGCCAATGAACGGACACAAGTCTAGTATAAAGTACCATAAATCAGGCTTCTTCAAACACAAAATTTTTATAAAGTATCCGATTTATTTTATAAACATACCTAAGTACATACATACGCATATCTTAAAAAAATATATTTTTAAATTGTTTTTCTTTGCAGAAAAATGTCAAAAAGTGGAAGCAGAAAAACCTAAAAATATCTATTGTCCATTTTGCAAGGAACAGAAGAAACGACCATTAATTACCTACTTAAGAAATCGGGAATCACGTAATCATCATGAAAGTATTTGTGAAGATGAAGAATATTGCGCATAATATAAATTATATAATTCATAAACATTATTTTAGTATAGTAACCCTATTCTCTAAATAAAGTAGTATATGTATATACATACGTACCAGTGATGCCGTTAGGGTACATTCTAGCGCGGACCCAGCGGGGGGAGTCATGGGGGTCATGACCCCCCCTGAGTTAGCTCAGTACTGTTATCTATTTATTCTACACTTATTGATAAATATAATATATAGGTATTTAAAAAAATATTTTTTTAAAATAAATATTGTTTTGATGATGAATAAAATAAAGTTCTGCTCAGCAACAAGTATTTTTATCATGAATAATATACAAAAAGCAAAAATTAGCCCGTATGAACGAGTATTCATATACAACAAAAGCAAAATTATGTATATACTTACATACATAGATAACTGTTTGCTGGCTGTGTACTAAAATAACTTGTGTTTTAAACTAAGTCCTCTTTCACACACATCAGGTATACTTGATCAATTTTTCTTTCGAACCTGCATTTACGTTCACACACGAAACGTCATGGCAAGTTTTTCTTCATTGCTGAACATTCATTTAATATATTACGGATGATAAAACAACAGAAAATATAAAAACTGACTAGTACCGTCAAGTCTGTACCCCTTTTCACGCTCTCTCCTAAAACATCAAAACTTGACGAGTCAAACCTGATGTGTGTGAAAGGGTCTAACTCCTCTGCTTTGATTTTATTCAACGTCAACCACGGATGGAAAACATGATACAATTGTACTTTTTTTGGCACAATTAGACTTTGTTGGTACCGTGGTACGACCACGACTAATTTGGTACAATTTAAATATCTCAATCAAAAGCTTACACCTAGTTCATAAAAACATTTTATGCTTGAAAATTTTTGTTAATTTCTCAGTGAATCAGTTAGTAAACATAAAATATTTCTGTGAATTATACGGATACATAATCAAAGATTTTTGTATCAACTTTTTATTACATACAGTATTCCAGTCAGCACTTCATTTCGGATCGTTTCTTACTCCTCTGCTTGTTCTATATATTTATTTTGTCGTTTCTTTTTGGAAATTATTGTTCTTTCGAGAGAAAACGGTTCTTTAGATCCGAATCTTTCAAAATAGTGTCTTACGTCTCATATTTCTGCTAAATTATGGCTCATTTAAGTAACAGAATTACAAATTATTTGCTAAAATTTTTTGCAACAGAAACATTTTTCATCGTTAGGCTGCCTAATATTTGATTCAAAAACAATCACGTTGAAAAACCGAGAGAAAACGGTTCTTTAGACCCGAATCTTTCAAAATAGTGTCTTACGTCTCATATTTCTGCTAAATTATGGCTCATTTAAGTAACGGACTTACAATTATTTGCTATAATTTTTTGCAACAGAAACATTTTTCATCGTTAGGCTGCCTTATATTTGATTCAAAAACAATCACGTTGAAAAACGGTATAATAATTGATTTCCAAATACCGAAAAAGATTTCAATCAATGTCTCGTTGCCCCAATTTTAAACTTCCAGAAAATTTATTATCTTAAATTGTATGACTTTATGAATAAAATTTAATCAACTGATTCCTAGATTTATATGTATATACTATTTTTTGTTGTTGTATACTTGCGTAGAGAAGTTTTTGAATTTCTATTTATAGAAGTATAAAAAATATAAAAAAATGGTACGGGCATGGTATGAAAAGTACATTTTTTTAGTTAATTGGTACAAAATCAAAATAGCCCTTTTCCATCCCTGAAGTCAACTCTTGTTTGCATAAACACTTGAATAAAACATGTTCGATTACCAGACGGACAATTAAGCAAAGGATGCTCATTCAACCATCTCTTTTGCTGCGTTGTCAAAAGAGAATAAAAACTTTCATCTATGATGTCAGTATAAGATGTTCCATCTCGAGTCGTATCACACATACTTGTATGAAGCGTTCATCACTACTTTGTATCGTTCTATTAGAAACATAAAAAAATCATTTATGTACATGTATATAAAATGTACACAAGTTCACTTGTTTATTGTGCGAATCATTCAAATTTTAAAATACAGTCGAATCCGCTTTAGCGCAACACGCCTTACTGAAAAAAATCGTCTTATTCACTTCACTTTAGCGAAACATCGCTTATTGAAAATATCGTATTACTGAAAACCAAAAGCTAGCCCACAACTACGTTTTGTATGAAACTTACTTCGCTTTTGTGAAAAAAATAAACAATAACAAATTTATTTATTAGAAATCGATTGGCTGAAAAATTGTGAATGTTTTGTCCGTTAAAAAATTAAATGTAAAAATGTATTTGTCCTTTTCGCTCTTACGAACTTTATTGTATTTTTCTATAATATTGTCAATGCAAGTGGCTAGACATTTTCGAGGAATTCGTAAAAAATTTCAACAACAAAATGTATAATTCTATTAATATTTTTTTTTAAATGAAATTTTTACGTTAAATTGACGTAAAAATATATACAGATTTGATATAAAAAATATTGTTTCACTGATTTTAAGCAGTACGCTTAACTGTACGCTTAACAGTAATCCGAACGTTTTAGAGAAATAAATCGGATAACTGAAAAAAATTTTGTTTTGGTTATTTCCAGTAAAGCGGAGTCGACTGTAAATCCAAACAATTTTTAATCGATCAATTTTATATTTATTTATCCAGTTTTTTATTAAAAAGAGAATATAGTTCAATAAATGTTACATTTATATGTAGTATATAAAACAAAAATTCATATATATATATATGTATGTTATATACGTAATATATATATATATATATATATATATATATATATATATATATATATATATATATATATGTTATCTTTATACAATATTTATTGCAACTTATGCAAATGATATAGCAATCTTAGCACCAGATACCTGCCCTAACAATGCATCTAATATGTTACAACAACTGAATATCATTGAATCTTGGTGAACTAAATGGAAAATTAAAGTTAATACTGAAAAATCATCACATATTACTTTTACTTTACGTCGAGGCAATTGCGGTGCTGTAAGATTATATAACAACCCAATACCACAACTTGATTGTGTAAAATACCTAGGATTGTATATTGATAGAAGATTAATATGGAAGACTCATGTTAAAATGAAGAAACAACAATTAACAATTAAGACTAAAACACTACATTGGCTTCTTGGACCAAATTCAAAATTAAGTTTAGAAAATAAAGTAATTCTGTATAAAAGTATTTTAAAACCTGTATGGACTTATGAAATTCAACTTTGGGGAACAGCTAGTAACTCTAATAATGAAATTTTGCAAAGATATCATTCTAAAACTCTACGCTCTATAGTAAACGCTCCATGGTTTATATCATATAATACATAACGATCTTAATATTGCGAAATTAAAAGATGTAATTAGAAGATGTAGTGAAACCTATTTAGAAAGATTAAGTCAACATATCAACCCACTTGCTATTGTTCTTCTTGATGATACCAAAAATAAAATTACCAGACTATATATATATATATATATATATATATATATATATATATATATATATATAGATATATATATATATATATATATATATATATATATATTGTAACTCTTTATTTACAATCTGTCCATTTAAGGACAATAAGTAAATTTGATTAAATAATATTAACATAATATGGTAAACTACACTGAGGATAACATAATTAAACAAAAATATTAAGAGATAACTAATATGTACATTTAATATAATGAATTAAAACAAATAAAAAAATAAATAAATAAATATATATATATATATATATATATATATATATATGTATATATATATATATATATATATATATATATATATATATGTATATATATATATATATATATATATATATATATATGTGTATATATATATATATATATACATAGATATATATATATATATATATATATATATATCTATGTATATATATATATTGTTACAAAGTTTAAAAATAGATTCAAATATAACGACAATGTGGCTATATGTACTTGGCAGCACTGTCAAACCATCTCTAGTTGTCAAAATGTTACAACCCTGGTCAACACCATGCAGATAATATTTGAATTAACGGAAATGGAATATTCCGGATACATCGTTGAGAATATACAAGATCATTCGAGGCTGTGCAATGATAAGTGTAAACAACAATAACGAAAAACCTAGCAACATCAATGCTAAGAGATGATGATGTTATTCTTAATGATCTTGTACGCAAGTATTCGCTGCTAATAAAAACTAAACATGTACATCAATATACACAGCAACATACACACAAATATACACAGCAACATGCCCACATAGCACAAGAAGAAACAAAACTACACAACACACAAAACACTCATACATACAACCACACATAGTTACAATAAACAAAACACAAGACAGCATTGTCATATATACAAACGCACGTATATAGCTACATGTTAAGTAAAGCACAACCAACAACAACCATGACCAGATGCTTCGCGAAGTTACCAGACGACGTCATTTTGCTATATAAAGACGCTGCCAGTGAACAGCGGAATCAGTGTGATTTTAAATCTAGACGTGTTTACATCGCTAAGTGTTTAGTAGTACAAATACTCGTGTTAATAAAGTAGTAAATAAAGTGTTGTCGCATTATAATTCTAAAATTAATTGTCTGTGTTTTTAATTTGATGCAATTAAACGAATCCTTGAAGGATAAGTAAAAAGCGTTTTTACGAAAAGGTCTAAAAACGTAACAATTGGTGTCAGAAGTGGGATTGCAAAAATAATTAAAAAGGACATTGCAATATAAGGAAAAAAAGGACATTAAAAAAAAATAATAATTATGAAATTTGATGAACTGAAAGTTGAACAGCTAAAAAAGGAGCTTAGTAAGCGGGAATTACCAACAGCAGGTAACAAGGCTGAACTGCAGAAGAGGCTGATAGATGAGTTTAAGAATCGCGGCATAGACATCGGGACATACGAGTTTGAGGACAAAGACGATGTAGAGGTATGTGTTCCTGCTACGACCAGCAGCATGGACATAAATTCAATGTTCGCTGCTATGATGATCCAGATAAAACAGAACTCTCAGCAGATGCAGGAAGCATCAAGGATCAGCACTGACAAACTTGTAGCCGAAATAACTCAAATTAAACAGAACTCGGAAATCAGCACTGACAAACTTGTAGCCGAAATAACTCAAATAAAACAGAACTCGGAAATCAGCACTGAAAAGCTTGTAGCCGAAATAACTCAAATAAAACAGAACTCGGAAATCAGCACTGGAAAGCTTGTAGCAGAAATACAGGAGTCAAATAGAGCCACGAACGAGACTCTGGTAGAGGTTTCTGAGGCCATTAATAGGAGGGTGGATTCTATTGAGAATAAATTCTCAGAGCTGGCAGATAGAGTCCAACATTTAGAAAGCGGTGGCCTGGAACAGCATGCAAAAGAGTTCGAAGAAAAATTGCATGCTCTAGAGGGCAAAGTGCATAACCTTGAGTGTAGTGGCGGGCCAGTACGAGCAGTTGCGGAGGTTTCTGCGCGAATAAAAGCGCCATGCTTTGACGGCACCGTACCATTGAGCATCTTTAGATTCCAGTTCGAGACGGTCGCTAGTAGAAATGGATGGGATGCTGAAGAAAAGGCCATAGAGTTGATTTTGTCCTTAAAGGGTACAGCCGCAGAGGTTCTTGAGACCGTGCCAGTAAGCAGCAGAAGCAACTATAATGAAATAATGGCAGCATTGCAGCGCAAGTATGGTGGTGAGCACAAGCGCGATTTATACAGAATGGAATTGCGATGTAGAGTTCAGAAGCCTAACGAGTCTCTACAAGATTTCGCAATGGAAATCGAGCGTTTAGTGCAGCTCACATATCCGGGCGAGAGTCACCCGTTCCTGGACCACTTTAAAACTGAGGCGTTCGTTAATGGCATTCGCGACTCTGATGTCAAACTAGCTGTGTGCGCAACGCAGAAATCCACTTTCGCCGAGACTGTTTCATTTGCGCTGGCTCAAGAGACTGCAAGAATGGTTTTCAAGCCACAGATATGTAAAGTGCGGAATGTGGAGGTTTTGCCCGAGGAGGATAACAGCCTAGTCGCTAGTTTTAAGGAGGCAATGCGACAACTGTTGGCGGAAGGTGCTACCAAAGAAAAGCCTAAATGCTATAACTGCGGAAAAATTGGTCATTTTCAGCGCAACTGCAAAGCACCAAGAAAAAGAGGTAGATCTGTTTCGCCACCAAGAAACAGCAAACGGGTGAACCAAACAACAGCACAAGAGTCCCCGTTAAACTAAAACGAGCTAGCGCTAAGGGGCAAGAGCTAGCTCCCACAAACGAGGGCCCCACAATCTCCATATCAGTGATGCAGCAGAAAAATAGCAATCTTACTGCGTCTGGACACATCAACGGGGAAAAGCACGTACTTACCATAGACACAGGGGCGTCGCAGTCAATAATAAGGCCCGATATAGTAAAGGGGAAATGCGATCGTTTAAGCAATATACGGCTACGTACAGCTACTGGAGAGCCTGCCACTGTCTATGGTAAGATTGAAGTGAAGGTGACTATAGCCAACATCAACGTGAGGCATGTGTTTATTGTTGCCGATATTGTCGATGAGGTAATTATTGGAGCCGATTTTATGATTAATCATGGCATTAATCTACACATGGGGCAACAGCTGATGATTTGGCGTAATGTGGAAATTCCCCTTGATGTTGGGTATGACAGCAAGCCGCAAGTAAGAAAAGTATTTGCTATTGAGAGTCAGACGTTACCGCCGCAGTCTGAAACAGTTATATGGGCGCGTATGAAGGGAGATTGTGAGGACAATCGGTTGTGGGTTGTAGAACCAGCAGATCTAAAGAGAGAGCTTATAACAGCAAAAGCTCTAGTAAAAACTAGTAAAGGAGGAATAGTCCCTATAAGAGTACTTAACTTGGCAGACCATGAAAAATTTATCAAAGAAAATTGCGATATTGGCCAGTGTACTCCAGCAGAGGCAATAATAAACTGTGAGAGGAAGACAGAGCCTACCAATTTGTCCGCCAAAGAACGTGAACAATTTGAGGAATACGTAGGAAAATGGGTAGCAGGACTGTCAGCGACAGATAGAAATAAAGCCAAACAGTTGCTAAAAAGGCATGCCAGTATCTTCGCCATGGGAAACCAAAGTCAGGGTAGAACTGCATTGGTTAAACATGAAATAAACACAGGCGAAGCTAGGCCGATTAAACAGCCACCCAGAAGTGTACCCCTAGCAAAGCGAGATGAAGTCAAAGAGCTTGTAAGAGAAATGGAGCGTGAAGGCGTAATTGAGCCATCTTCTGGTCCTTGGAGTTCGCCAGTAGTCTTAGTTAAAAAGAAAGATGGCAGTACTAGATTCTGCGTAGACTACAGGAAGCTCAATGACATAACCAAGAAGGACAGCTATCCGCTCCCCAGAATCGATGACACTTTGGACACGCTAGCTGGTACGAGATGGTTCTCTACGCTAGACTTGCGAAGCGGATATTGGCAAGTGGAGATTGCAGAGAAAGACAAGGAGAAAACTGCCTTCAGCGTCGGTAACGGATTATGGCAGTTCAAAGTTATGCCATTTGGTCTCTGCAATGCTCCGGCCACATTTGAACGCCTAATGGAGAAGGTACTGAAAGGACTCCACTGGAAGACATGCTTGGTATATCTGGATGACATAATCGTGATGGGGAAAACTTTTGATGAACACCTCAAAAACATGGCAGAAGTTCTTCAACGGATATCATCAGCTGGATTGAAACTCAGCCTGAAGAAATGTGCATTGTTCCAGAAAGAAGTGAAGTATTTGGGGCATCGTGTTACAGCAGACGGAATCTCAACAGATGAAGATAAAATACAAGCAGTAAGGGACTGGCATCAACCTAAAAATCTTCATGAATTGCGCAGCTTTTTGGGCCTTTGTACATACTACAGACGCTTTGTGCCAAATTTCGCCAGTGTAGCTGCAAGCCTGCATGAGCTGACAAAGAAGTCGAGACCATACCATTGGGGCGAGCCACAAGAAAAGGCATTCCAGAAACTTAAAGGATTATTGTGTACGTCACCAGTACTAGCGTATCCCATACCTGGAGAAAAATTTGTGCTGGATACTGATGCGAGCGGCTATGGCATAGGGGGCGTGCTGTCCCAAGTAGTTAATGGCACTGAGAAAGTCATAGGATACTATAGCCGTGTACTCTCAAAACCTGAGAGGAACTACTGTGTGACACGACGTGAGCTTCTGGCAGTATTGGAATGCATTAAACATTACCATAAGTACCTGTATGGTCAACACTTTACATTAAGGACTGACCATTCTGCACTGAGATGGTTATTGCAGTTTAAAAATCCTGAAGGGCAACTGGCAAGGTGGATTGAGCGCCTGCAGAGCTACGACTTCAGTATTGAGCATAGAAGGGGCACAAAACATAACAATGCGGATGCTCTTTCGAGAAGACCCTGCTGTTTAGAGTGTAAACATTGCGTTAGAACCGAACAAAAGGAAGGTGTTGTTGATGTTCGGCTAATGCACATCGACTCTGATGAAGACTGGTCAGCGGCACAGAGGGACGACAGTATACTGGGAAAAATTATAGCAGCCAAAGAGGAGGACAGAAGACCGTCCCGGAATGAAATTTCGGCTGAAAGCCCACTCGCCAAATCTTATTGGGCTCAGTGGAACAGCCTCAAGGTAATAAATGGGTGCCTATACCGCGTATGGGAAAGTGTAGATGGCAAAACAACTTCAAATTTAATAGTTGTGCCATGCTCCAAGATAAGTAAAGTTTTGCAAGAATTTCACAATGGACCTAGTGGCGGTCATCTTGGAGTAACAAAAACACTTGAGAAGCTGAAGCAGCGTTTTTATTGGGTTGGATGTCAACAAGCCGTAGCCGACTGGATAGCAAACTGCCCACAGTGCATAGCAGCCAAAGGCCCAGTAAGAAGAAGCCGGGGACAGCTACAGCAATACAACTCAGGAGCACCATTCGAGCGGATCGCAATGGATGTAGCAGGTCCTTTTCCCGTCACTGAAGCCGGAAATCGTTATGTTCTTGTGGTAATGGACTATTTCAGTAAATGGCCAGAGGTATATGCTATACCTAACCAAGAAGCAAAGACAGTTGTAAATGCATTCGTCAACAACTGGGTATGTCGCTATGGTGTCCCAATAGAATTACATTCCGACCAAGGAAGGAATTTCGAGTCTGCCATATTCAGGGAAATGTGCGAATTATATGGGATAAAGAAAACCAGAACAACGCCTTTGCATCCACAGTCTGATGGCATGGTAGAGAGGTTCAATCGCACCTTAGAAGAGTACCTGCGAAAAGTGGTAAGCAACCATCAGAGGGATTGGGACGAGCACATTCCCAAATTTTTGATGGCATATAGGTCAGCTGTACACGACTCCACATCGAGAACGCCAGCTAAAATTATCTTCGGGACGGAATTAAAACTGCCTGGTGACTTGGAATTTGGTGTTAAGCCAGCGGTAGAAGAAGGAGCCACTACGTCCCAAGAGCAGGAGAACTTAAACGAGCTGCATGATTTCGTGCGTAATAGAATCAAGATGGTCAGTGACAAGATGAAGGCTAGATATGACCGCGCAGCAAATTCAGAGGGATTTATGGAAGGTCAATTAGTTCTACTTTATAACCCACAACGGAAGAAAGGATTGTCCCCAAAATTACAGGCTCACTGGGATGGCCCGTATAAAGTGATTAAGAGAGTGAATGACGTTGTGTACCGGATACAGAAGCACAATAGCCCAAGGTCGAAAATGAAGATAGTACATCTCGAACGATTGGCGCACTATGGAAGAGGTGATTGTATGCCTATTCGGGTCGAACAGGCTTAAGTGGGCGGCAGTGTTACAAAGTTTAAAAATAGATTCAAATATAACGACAATGTGGCTATATGTACTTGGCAGCACTGTCAAACCATCTCTAGTTGTCAAAATGTTACAACCCTGGTCAACACCATGCAGATAATATTTGAATTAACGGAAATGGAATATTCCGGATACATCGTTGAGAATATACAAGATCATTCGAGGCTGTGCAATGATAAGTGTAAACAACAATAACGAAAAACCTAGCAACATCAATGCTAAGAGATGATGATGTTATTCTTAATGATCTTGTACGCAAGTATTCGCTGCTAATAAAAACTAAACATGTACATCAATATACACAGCAACATACACACAAATATACACAGCAACATGCCCACATAGCACAAGAAGAAACAAAACTACACAACACACAAAACACTCATACATACAACCACACATAGTTACAATAAACAAAACACAAGACAGCATTGTCATATATACAAACGCACGTATATAGCTACATGTTAAGTAAAGCACAACCAACAACAACCATGACCAGATGCTTCGCGAAGTTACCAGACGACGTCATTTTGCTATATAAAGACGCTGCCAGTGAACAGCGGAATCAGTGTGATTTTAAATCTAGACGTGTTTACATCGCTAAGTGTTTAGTAGTACAAATACTCGTGTTAATAAAGTAGTAAATAAAGTGTTGTCGCATTATAATTCTAAAATTAATTGTCTGTGTTTTTAATTTGATGCAATTAAACGAATCCTTGAAGGATAAGTAAAAAGCGTTTTTACGAAAAGGTCTAAAAACGTAACAATATATATATATATATATATATATACATATATATATATATATATATATATATATATATATATATATATATACATATATATATATATATATATACACATATATATACATATATATATATATATATATATATATATATATATATATATAGATATAGTTGTATTTTATAATGATTGAGCTCGAGGTCGTTTTTGTAAAAATCGTTATAATTTTTCTATTTTATTCGATATTTCGTCAATAATTTGTTGACATCTTCAGGAATAACAATCGAAAATTAAAATTTTCTGTATAAATTAGTTTTGAAATATGAAAAAAAATTTTTTCGAATATATCTATGTTTTCAAAAATATTAACATAAAAACCAAAGCACATATACAGGCTTGTATATATTTATACATGTATACATCAATACATACATGAACGTATACATATATGCATATATTTGCCCGTACTACAAGAGGGCGCTACAAAAGCTTAGAGGTTAAACACTACTTAATAATCAGGATGCGCATATTACAGCTAAATCTCAATCATTGCCAAGCAGCACAGGAGTTGCTTAGGCAAACCGTACGAGACTTAAAGGTAGACGTTGCTGTACTCAGCGAGCCATATAAGAAGATTGTATCTGCAAATTGGGTTACTGATGATACAGATACAGCAGCTATATGGACTACCGGTTCTTTGATATTGAGGGAGAGGTTATCACCGCAATGTGGGTACACGCGGGCCACTGTTTCCGGCATATGTTTGTACAGCTGTTATGTTCCTCCTAGGTATTCTATTGATGACTTTCGTGTTATTATAGACAACATAGTGATGGACGCTGCAGCCAGGAGTCCTGTTATAATAGCAGGGGATTTCAACGCGTGGGCTGTTGAATGGGGCTGCCCCTTGACAAATGCAAGGGGAAGGATGCTATTAGAGGCCCTTTCTGCGCTAAATGTTGTGCTCTTGAATTCTGGTGATGAGGAAACATTTAGAGGAGGAAATGGTGGTTCAATTATTGATATTACGTTTGCCAGCGATACCATTATAAACCGTGTAAACTGGAGAGTATCTGATGTTTATACTCACAGCGATCACAGTGCCATAATTATGGATATACAGGATGATATACGGCATGTGACTCCCCGTGCACAAGGTTTGTCGGGATGGAAAGTGAATACCTTTGATAAGGATATTTTTGCCATCTGTATGGAAGGTATGGAATTAAATGGTTCAGCTGAGGATATGGCAGAACAATTGGTAAACCATATCACGCGGTCGTGCGATGCATCTATGGTGAGGCGGAAAGGATCCGTAAAGGGGTCACCGGTTTATTGGTGGAATGATGATATTGCCGGCTTGAGGGCGGAGTGTATACGTGCCAGAAGGCAGTATACAAGAACTCGAGGTAGGTTAGAGAATAGCGTATACCAGGAGAATTACAGGAATAGGAGGAAGGCCCTAAAGGATGCAATTCGTAGGAGCAAGCGGCAGTGTTTTCTTAATATCTGTGATGAGGTGGATGATAATCCTTGGGGTCTCGCATATAAGCTGGTCACCAAAAAACTTAAATGCCTGACCCCGTTGCAACCGAGTGAGGGGCCAATCCTGGAGGAAATTGTAGACCATCTCTTTCCCCAGCAGGACGCACCACCTTGGGAGCACAACCCTCCAATTGGGACATTAAATTTTCCCCCGGTTACAATAGCTGAGATTGAGGACGTTGTCTCTAGGTTTAGAGACAAGAAGGCACCTGGACTCGACTGCATTCCAAATATAGTATTAAAGGAGGCCGTCAGGCTTTGTCCCGAGCAGTTCTTAAGAATGGTGAATACATGCTTAGGTAGGGGAATTTTTCCAACAAGATGGAAGAGGCAGAAGTTGGTATTAATACCAAAAGCCAATAAACCCCTAGATGATCCCTCATCTTATCGGCCACTGTGTATGATAGATACATGTGGGAAGTTGCTAGAGGGTGTGATCTGCCGAAGACTTGGGAATTGCGTTGATGACAGAAATGGTCTATCAGACAACCAATTTGGCTTCAGGAGGGCGAGGTCAACAGTGGATGCTATAAACGTGGTAGTAGAAACTGCTGCACGGACTATCTATGGCAGGAGTTGGAGGAATGGCACAAAGGAGTACTGTGTAGTTGTGACGCTGGATGTGAAGAACGCGTTCAACACAGCGAGCTGGGTGCATATTGTTGATGCTCTAACTCGATTGGACATCCCAGAATATCTGATAGGGATAGTGCAGGATTATTTCCGGTATAGGGAATTGATCTATAGTACAGATGCGGGTATAAGGAAACGTAGGATTAGTGGTGGTGTTCCCCAAGGATCGATACTTGGACCATTGTTGTGGAACGTAATGTACGATGGAGTACTAAGGTTGAGGTTACCTGAGAGAGTGCAGATTGTGGGATTCGCAGACGATATAGCGCTGGTGTGTGAAGCTAAGGAATTGCTGGAGGCAGAAACCATTGCAAATGCCAGCGTACAATTAGTAAAGTCCTGGATCACTGCAATGGGATTGACTCTAGCTGATCATAAAACCGAAGCGGTTTTGATTAGTAGTCGTAAGGCTAGGGAAACTATTACCCTCAATGTTGGCACCTGTTCCATAGAATCAAAGGCATTTCTGAAATATCTGGGTGTGATGATTGACACACGGCTATCTTTTCGCGAGCACTTGCGATATATAGCATCCAAAGCATCAGGGACCTGTTTGGCGCTATCTCGGATCATGCCAAACACGAGAGGGCCAAAGTATCTTCAGAGGAAACTGCTCGCTGGAGTAGTAAGGAGCATTATCCTATATGCACACCCGGTATGGTCAGACTCACTTAGATATTCCACATATGTGGGGCTGGTATGCCCTGTGTATAGGCTAGCTGCTTTAAGAGTATGTAGTGCATTTCGGACAGTGTCGGACGAGGCGGATTTTATCATTGCGGGTATGATCCCTATCGATTTAGAAATCATGAATAGGGATAACTATGACTTATGTATGCAAAAATGGCAAGAACGGCGGTCAACCACTGAAAAGGGAAGATGGACTTATTCATTAATACCCGACATCAGATTATGGCTGACTAGGAAACATGGTGATCTGAACTATTACCTAACACAGTTCTTGTCTGGACATGGTTGCTTTAGGTCATATCTATTTCGTTTTAAGCACGACGACTCTCCGTTCTGTCCACACTGTGGTGGGAATGTGGTTGAG
>OX637533.1:81312455-81609955 GCA_951800035.1 Linnaemya tessellans | reverse complement strand
GCGCATATTACAGCTAAATCTCAATCATTGCCAAGCAGCACAGGAGTTGCTTAGGCAAACCGTACGAGACTTAAAGGTAGACGTTGCTGTACTCAGCGAGCCATATAAGAAGATTGTATCTGCAAATTGGGTTACTGATGATACAGATACAGCAGCTATATGGACAACCGGTTCTTTGATATTGAGGGAGAGGTTATCACCGCAATGTGGGTACACGCGGGCCACTGTTTCCGGCATATGTTTGTACAGCTGTTATGTTCCTCCTAGGTATTCTATTGATGACTTTCGTGTTATTATAGACAACATAGTGATGGACGCTGCAGCCAGGAGTCCTGTTATAATAGCAGGGGATTTCAACGCGTGGGCTGTTGAATGGGGCTGCCCCTTGACAAATGCAAGGGGAAGGATGCTATTAGAGGCCCTTTCTGCGCTAAATGTTGTGCTCTTGAATTCTGGTGATGAGGAAACATTTAGAGGAGGAAATGGTGGTTCAATTATTGATATTACGTTTGCCAGCGATACCATTATAAACCGTGTAAACTGGAGAGTATCTGATGTTTATACTCACAGCGATCACAGTGCCATAATTATGGATATACAGGATGATATACGGCATGTGACTCCCCGTGCACAAGGTTTGTCGGGATGGAAAGTGAATACCTTTGATAAGGATATTTTTGCCATCTGTATGGAAGGTATGGAATTAAATGGTTCAGCTGAGGATATGGCAGAACAATTGGTAAACCATATCACGCGGTCGTGCGATGCATCTATGGTGAGGCGGAAAGGATCCGTAAAGGGGTCACCGGTTTATTGGTGGAATGATGATATTGCCGGCTTGAGGGCGGAGTGTATACGTGCCAGAAGGCAGTATACAAGAACTCGAGGTAGGTTAGAGAATAGCGTATACCAGGAGAATTACAGGAATAGGAGGAAGGCCCTAAAGGATGCAATTCGTAGGAGCAAGCGGCAGTGTTTTCTTAATATCTGTGATGAGGTGGATGATAATCCTTGGGGTCTCGCATATAAGCTGGTCACCAAAAAACTTAAATGCCTGACCCCGTTGCAACCGAGTGAGGGGCCAATCCTGGATGAAATTGTAGACCATCTCTTTCCCCAGCAGGACGCACCACCTTGGGAGCACAACCCTCCAATTGGGACATTAAATTTTCCCCCGGTTACAATAGCTGAGATTGAGGACGTTGTCTCTAGGTTTAGAGACAAGAAGGCACCTGGACTCGACTGCATTCCAAATATAGTATTAAAGGAGGCCGTCAGGCTTTGTCCCGAGCAGTTCTTAAGAATGGTGAATACATGCTTAGGTAGGGGAATTTTTCCAACAAGATGGAAGAGGCAGAAGTTGGTATTAATACCAAAAGCCAATAAACCCCTAGATGATCCCTCATCTTATCGGCCACTGTGTATGATAGATACATGTGGGAAGTTGCTAGAGGGTGTGATCTGCCGAAGACTTGGGAATTGCGTTGATGACAGAAATGGTCTATCAGACAACCAATTTGGCTTCAGGAGGGCGAGGTCAACAGTGGATGCTATAAACGTGGTAGTAGAAACTGCTGCACGGACTATCTATGGCAGGAGTTGGAGGAATGGCACAAAGGAGTACTGTGTAGTTGTGACGCTGGATGTGAAGAACGCGTTCAACACAGCGAGCTGGGTGCATATTGTTGATGCTCTAACTCGATTGGACATCCCAGAATATCTGATAGGGATAGTGCAGGATTATTTCCGGTATAGGGAATTGATCTATAGTACAGATGCGGGTATAAGGAAACGTAGGATTAGTGGTGGTGTTCCCCAAGGATCGATACTTGGACCATTGTTGTGGAACGTAATGTACGATGGAGTACTAAGGTTGAGGTTACCTGAGAGAGTGCAGATTGTGGGATTCGCAGACGATATAGCGCTGGTGTGTGAAGCTAAGGAATTGCTGGAGGCAGAAACCATTGCAAATGCCAGCGTACAATTAGTAAAGTCCTGGATCACTGCAATGGGATTGACTCTAGCTGATCATAAAACCGAAGCGGTTTTGATTAGTAGTCGTAAGGCTAGGGAAACTATTACCCTCAATGTTGGCACCTGTTCCATAGAATCAAAGGCATTTCTGAAATATCTGGGTGTGATGATTGACACACGGCTATCTTTTCGCGAGCACTTGCGATATATAGCATCCAAAGCATCAGGGACCTGTTTGGCGCTATCTCGGATCATGCCAAACACGAGAGGGCCAAAGTATCTTCAGAGGAAACTGCTCGCTGGAGTAGTAAGGAGCATTATCCTATATGCACACCCGGTATGGTCAGACTCACTTAGATATTCCACATATGTGGGGCTGGTATGCCCTGTGTATAGGCTAGCTGCTTTAAGAGTATGTAGTGCATTTCGGACAGTGTCGGACGAGGCGGCTTTTATCATTGCGGGTATGATCCCTATCGATTTAGAAATCATGAATAGGGATAACTCTGATTTATGTATGCAAAAATGGCAAGAACGGTGGTCAACCACTGAAAAGGGAAGATGGACTTATTCATTAATACCCGACATCAGATTATGGCTGACTAGGAAACATGGTGATCTGAACTATTACCTAACACAGTTCTTGTCTGGACATGGTTGCTTTAGGTCATATCTATTTCGTTTTAAGCACGACGACTCTCCGTTCTGTCCACACTGTGGTGGGAATGTGGTTGAGGATGCTGAGCATGTCGTCTTTGTCTGCTCACGATTCAGCAACTGGAGGTCGTACTTAGAGGAAGGCTTGGGGCGTACGATCAGCCCGGAGAATATTATTCCGATCATGCTGGAATCCTTATTGAATTGGACCAGAGTGTGTAGTTTTGTACAGCTTGTTCTAATAGAACTTCGCAGATTAGCACAGATTCGTAGGAGAGTTAGTACGTCTTAGGATTCGCTAGCTACTGACGATTAAATATGCGCATCAGTTCCGAACCTCCTTACCTAGGAATTAAGGAGGACGTAGGAATAATACTGATAATACTACCCACCCTGATGAAATGCCAAAGCTGTCCCAGGGTGGTGCTAGTGAAGTTGTCGTGGGGCCACTATTGATAGTTGCTATCATTACGTCCATAAAAAAAAAAAAAAAAAAAAAAAAAAAAAATATATATATATATATATATATATATATACATATATAAATATATATATATATATATATATATATATATATATCTATATATATATATATATACATATATATATACTATATATATATATATATATATATATATATATATATATATACATATATATATATATATATATATATATATATATATAGATATATATGTATTTTATGATTGAGCTCGAGGTCGTTTTTGTAAAAATCGTTATAATTTTTCTATTTTATTCGATATTTCGTCAATAATTTGTTGACATCTTCAGGAATAACAATCGAAAATTAAAATTTTCTGTATAAATTAGTTTTGAAATATGAAAAAAAAATTTTTCGAATATATCTATGTTTTTAAAAATATTAACATAAAAACCAAAGCACATATACAGGCTTGTATATATTTATACATGTATACATCAATAAATACATGAACGTGTACATATATGCATACATGAACATACACAACTACATACAAACATATATACACACACATAGAGAGATAAAAACACATATGCATGTACATACACATATGCACATACACACATACATATGAATACATATATATAAATAACTAACATAATTACAAATAGTTTAAATATTGTAAATGTTTAGTTATATACATATGTATGTAAATTTGTATGTATGTTAATATATTAATATGTAATTATGTTAGTAATTTATATATATATATATATATATATATATATATATATGTATTCATATGTATGTGTGTGTAAGTGCATATGTGTATGTACATGCATATGTGTATGTACATGCATATGTGTATGTACATGCATATGTGTTTGTATCTCTCTATGTGTGTGTAGATATGTTTGTATGTAGTTGTGTATGTTCATGTATGCATATATGTATACGTTCATGTATGTATTGATGTATACATGTATAAATATATACAAGTCTGTATATATGCTTTTGTTTTTATGTTAATATTTTTGAAAACAGATATATTCGAAAAAAAAATTTTTCATACTTCAAAACCAATTTATACAGAAAATTTTAATTTTCGATTGTTATTCCTGATGATGTCAACAAATTGTTGACGAAATATCGAATAAAATAGAAAAATTATAACGATTTTTACAAAAACGACCTCGAGCTCAATCATTATAAAATACATATAGTATATAAGAAAAGGTCAATAAAAGCAAACAGCAATATATATATATATATATATATATATATATACATATATATATATATATATATATATATATATATATGTATATATATCTATATATATATATATATGTATATCTATATATATATGTATATCTATATATATATATATATATATATATATATATATCTATATATATATATATATATATATATATATGTATATATATCTATATATATATATATATATATATATATATATATCTATATATATATATATATATATATATATATATATATATATATATATATATATACATACATATATATATATACATACATATATATATATATATATATATATATATATATATATATATATACATATATATATATATATATATATATATACATATATATATATATATATATATATATATATACATATATATATATATATATATATATATATATATATACATATATATAAATATATATATATATATATATATATATATATATACATATATATAAATATATATATATATATATACATATATATAAATATATATATATATATATATATATATATATATATGTATATACATATATATATATATATATATACATATATATATATATATACATATATATATATATATATATATATATATATATATATATATACATACATATATATATATATATATATATATATATATATATATATATATATATGTTAGACATAAAGCACTATTTTTTTAATATCGAACACGGTCGATTTTTTTTTTCGCCAAATTTGTCTGCAACACATCTTAATAATTCATCCAATAGTTCACACTTCGTTTTTATTCTTAAACTTGTATGTGATCTCTTGCTATTACTATTCATTCACCTTTATTGTGTTTGGCGTTTTTCGCCTTCAGATTCGACATTGGCCCAATTTACACCATGAATTTTATTCATGAATTTTATTCATGCTGTTTTTATTTGTAGGTGAGCGGTGTAGAGACGAAGTAGGTGTAGAAAAAACTGCACGATTTCTGTTTTTCATGAAGTTTTTTTGAAGTGTTTTGCCTTTTGCACTACTTTTCGTTCTTCTTGTTTTGTTTTATTCTTTTTCGTCTTTCAAAGTGAATACATCATATCTGCATGTGGTTTTATTAAAAAGTGAAAAAAATTACTAATGAAAAAATTTTCCAATATTTTTTCCGTCATCGTACAATAGTTTTTATTTTATATTATATTTTCTTGTATATAAATCACTAATGCTAAAATAAGAATGATCAAACAAAGAAAATTAAGCGATAGCAAGCTAAAAAATCAACCCTGAAATATAAATATACATGAATTAGAAATCAACGTATAAATGCTAGAGGATTTTAGAAGATGTTTTGAAAGAAAGTTAAAAAATATTCATGAATTATAATTCATGGTGTAAATTGGGCCATTGTGTAATAGATTAAAGAAAATTTAGCTTTTTGTTTTTAAGCTATTACAATTTGTCGAATTTTCAGCCGTTAAACGCCAAACACAATAGCGGTGATAGTTTTACAATGTCCAGTTATATAAAGAAATTTTTAAAAATATCTATAGCTTAAACTTTAATAAGCTTTGCGAACCTATGTCAAGAAAAACACTCAACTAATTTTTATTATTAGTTTATTAGCTTTAAACTAATAATAAAAATTCATACATAACTAAAGCAAAATTGCAAAAATTCCACGCGTAGACGAATACTACAGTAAAAAGTTCCAAGTTCCAGTACAAGGAGTATAACATGAATGAAACAAAAAAATTAAAAAAAAAAATTACTGGCCGTATTATAAAGTAGAAAAATTAATTAAATTAACATTTTGTGATGCTAGTTTAACAATCTGTAGTGCCATCACTATTTACTCCTAACATATACAACCCTACATTATTGTGAATACTTTACTTTGTAGTACTTAAGTAA
The DNA here is from genome assembly GCA_951800035.1 of Linnaemya tessellans. Classification (NCBI taxonomy): domain Eukaryota; kingdom Metazoa; phylum Arthropoda; class Insecta; order Diptera; family Tachinidae; genus Linnaemya; species Linnaemya tessellans. The sequence continues at coordinate 81,603,707 of OX637533.1, read as the reverse complement.
GAATGAGACAATAAAGGAGATCTTTTGATGTAAGCTCAGTAACAAAGAGTGGTCGTGTGAACTTTAATTAAAAGAAACATTAAATGGCGATCCTGCCAGTAATACAGGCGAAAATCAAATTAATGTGAAAAAAAAGAAACATTAAATTAAAGAAATAAAAGCAATTAAAATCTTTAAAAGTTAAACAAAATTTTAAATAAGCACTCATCTGAGAAAAAACTTTGAAGCGAGCATGCATAAGTAGTTGCTGCACGTGAAACGGTAGAAGGCAAACAAAAATAGATGATTGGTTTTACTTGCAGTGGGAAAATTTATTTGAAAACACTTAAAAATAAAAACTAAAAATAAATTTTCAATTAAAACGTGTTAATGGAGAAAAATGAAGAAAAGTGCCTTAACATACATGCATATGGACAATGTACAACGGTTTCAGTATGCATATCGTGCCTTAACCGCGGAAAAAGCTTGAGCGACACAATTTTCAAAAAAACGTTTTTTTCTGTAAATTTGTTTATTGACATCACTCGCATCATCTCCTAAAATTGCGTTGTCATACAATGTACCGTTACGAATTTATAGCAAAAACAATTTTAGCTTAAGCGCATATTGATAGTTTGTTTATATTTTGTGTGACAGCAGCTTGTCGCTTAAACTAAAATTGTCCGTAATAATAAAGAAAGAACAAAAAACTATTTGTATTATTAACATGACAGAGGTATGGTAAATAGTTATTATAATAAAAAACATGTTATGTTCGTGAAATAATAAAAATTTTGTATTGGTTTAACAAAATATTTCCTTATAGAAGTGTAATGAGCATGGCCTTGTTCCATATAGCGATTCAGACACATGTTCTGAATTAATACTTTCAGAAAACGAGATTGAAGAGGAAACATGTGTGAGACAAAGGGGCTGTAAAAAGCAAAGACAACTACCAAAAAGGCTGCAAAATGCTAAAGCTCGGAATACAAGTGTTTTGCCTAATCCATGCAAAAACAAAAAATATGGAAATTCATGCGCCGATAAGTTTACAGAAACTGAAAGAGTTGAAATAAATGAACATTTTTGGGGAATTAGCAAACTGCGACAAAAAGACTGGTTGAAATCCTGTATAAAAAAATTTGATATTAAACGACGAAGAACAAATAGCAACACAAGACATTGCAACTATAATTATGTAATAAATTGTAACAAGACTGATTTTAAAGTATGTCAACAGTTTCTATTGAAAACACTTCACGTTTCCCAAATGTTTTTAAAGTCTGTAAGAACTGAAAATACCAGCTCACTATGCTTGCATACAGAAACTACCAAAAAATATACTCCCAATAATAAATCTAACGTAGCCAGCGTATCCATAGTAAAAAAGTTTATTAAAAAATTGCCGGCAGTTCCATCTCATTATTGTCGAAATAAAAGCAATAAACTATATCTTCCTCAAGAGTTAAGAAATGTTAAAGGAGTGTATAAGATCTATGTTGAACATTTGAAAACAATAAAAAAAAGAAACATCCAAATTGTCATTGAGAGTGTTTCGCAGCATTTTTAAAAACAACTTCCACCTAGGCTTCCATATGCCTAAAAAAGATAAATGTACTACTTGTGAAAGTGTCAAGAGCTTTGATAGTCAATCGAAAATTGCATATCAGTCAACAGAAGCATATCAAATGCACATTAGGAATAAAGAGAATTCCAAAGAAACTTTTTTAGCGGATCAGAGGAAGAGTAAAGAAGATTCTTCATTTCTCTGTGTTAGTTTCGATTTGCAAAAAGTACTTAACACACCACACGGAAACGCAATTACACTTTTTTACTCCAGAAAGTTTGCTTTTTATAATGAAAGCTTCTACGAAAGTGGCACAAGAAATGGATATTGTTTTTTATGGGGCGAAAACCACGGAAAAAGAGGTTGTAATGAAATTGCAACTCTTGTCTATAAATATTTAAGACTTGTCGATGAAAGAAAAACTTGTTCATCTATCAGTTTTTACTGTGACAGCTGTGCGGGACAAAATCGCAACAGAGCTATACTTGCGACATTAATGTATTTTGTTAGCAATTCAAATTACATTAAAACTATAAAAATAACTTATTTATTACCCGGCCATACAATGATGCCAGTGGATTCAATTCATAGCACCATAGAATCTTTTACACGCAATAGAACAATTTGGGCACCAAGTGAATGGTATACATTAATATCTAATGCACGGACTAATCCAAAAAAATACAATTGCGTTGAAATAAATTACTCCGAATTCAAAGATTGGAAAAAATTTGCATGGGTAATGCTTCCTAACGCCATGAAAATTTCCTTTAAAAATTTACGCTCTGCTTTGTTTGAAAAAAATAACCCTATTATAGGCCTTAAATATGGCTATTTCGAAAATAGTGAAATAAAAAATTGTAATGTTAATTCGATTTCGCGATCCAGACGAAACGCTGAACTGCTCGCAAAGGGACCAGCAGAATTATATACAAGCCCATTAAAAATATCTTCAGCAAAGTACAGGGACCTCAAAACACTATGTGACAATAAAACCATACCTGAAAGATTCCATAACGAATTCTTAAATCTACACCATGATCAATTAATAAAAGATATTTTGCCTGAAACCGATCAAGAAGACGATTCGTCCTAAAAGCAAAATATCAATTCATATTTTTTGAATTAAAAATACCTACATATGTATGTAACTTTTACTAAGAATTTTTTTGTTTTTTCTTTTTTTTTAAGTTTTTGATATTAACTGAATCTGAGTAATATTCATATTATGTTTAAGTTTGTTTTCCTAATTTGTTGCTAATAAAAGTTTAAAATTAGCTAAGAATGTATGTAATGCATATTTTTATTTTATATACCAAAAATAATGTTCCAAAAATATAAAACCATATAAACAAATCACGAAAATGCAAAAAATGTAAAATTACAATATACAAAAATATATCTCGTCATTAAAGTATTTTATCTTAACCGACATATTCGTTATCAGTAGGTCATCACAGAAACAGCAATATAAGCTTAAGCGCCAAAAACCCGTTATTCTTGCTGATTTTAGAAAAAAAAATTATTAATTTCATGCATTGGATAAAACGAAATGTTTATTCAAAATTTGGTTTCTTTAACTTAATTTAAACAAGATATAATATAAAAAAACCTTTTCCTGTAAAATTTCATTTCTGTCGCTCAAGCTTTTTCCGCGGTTAAGGCACGATATACATAATTGTAGCGGAATTTAAAATGGAAAAAATTCCTAACGGGAAAATACATCACATATGTAATACATAAAATTAAAAATTTGGTTATGGTGAATAAAAATTTAAATTTAAAACAAAAAATTTTTATACAACACTAACTTAGACAAAAACGCATATTAACGAACAAGGAAAAAGTCATACATAAAAAAATTTTGTGATTTGTGTACCACAAATTTGTTTTAATAAGTGGCTTACTTAACCTAAAATATATGTGCACATAATAAAGAATAACTCTATTTCAATAAAACGTTACAAAATTAAAAAAAAAACAAAAAGAACAAATTGGAAACTTTGAAAGAATCATTCCAATAAAAAAAATCGCCAAGTCATCATTGTAGCAACAGAAATCGTCAAATCTGGCAACTATACTAAGTGACAAAAATCATACATGCATATACAAATAAAAGAGAATCAAATATAAAAACACAAAGATAGTAACCGAAAGTGACATACTCATGTACATACATAGATGCATACTTAAACATGGAAAAAATACAGAAAAGAAATAAATGTTGTTGTTAAAAGACGCTGTTAAGGAAAATAAACAAACGAAGAATGCAAATAATAACTGCAAAAAAATAAATTATTTAAAAAAAAAAAGCCGGAAAATGAAGAAAAACAATAAGAAAATATAATATGACAACCAAAAGTGAGACGAAAATTAAATGAAAAAATTAATAGCTTGGAACCCAACGGAAGGAGAAAATGCTAAATAACACCAAAGGCAATAACATGTTGGCAAGTGAACGGAACGTAGTTGTAACATTGAATTATTTACATTTATACTTACCTTAACGTACTTGTAACATTGAATTATTTACATTTATACTTGCCTTATTTATTTACAATTATTCCTAAACTTAATGACATTCCTATGTGCATAATTGTATAATAAAATTTATATATGTATAACATAATTATTAACCACTAGAATTCAGATTAAATTATGTATCATCTTAAATACATTTTATTCTACACTTAACTCTAAAATTAATAACATTGTATAAATACCTATATATATGTATATATATATATATATATATATATATATATATATATATAAATATATACATATATATATATATATATATATATATATATATATATATATATTATTATTAAATGAATTTTACTATACATACAAGCATTTTTCTATATGAACAATTATAGTGTAAATATATAAAAGATTTGTTTTGAATAATAAAAGACATACAAAATAAAAACTTGTATGAATTATGATACAAATGAATTTTAAGGAAATTCTTTATTGGAAAAACCATAATTGGAAAATATTACCATATGTCAGAATTTGATGATGAACAATTTGGTGAACTTATCAACAAATTTAACAAAGTAAAGAAACGAGTATTGCAAAATAGGCCGATATCAACTAAAGAAAGCCAAGTAAATGAATACATCAATCTTTTGATTCAAAATTATAATTCAATCCTAGAATTTGCAGAAATAAATTCAAAAAAATTACCAATTCTTGCAAAAACACCAATTTATACTAAAAGAGCACGCTGTCGAGAGTTGTTAGTGAAGTGTTTTGGTAAACTAAATTGCAAAATAAAAGTTCCTGAGGATATTAAATCATTTCAAATTATAGATAGAGATATTTTAACAGATAGTGATAGTGATTCAGATTTCTGTGAAACAGAATCTGAATTAAATATTGAAAAATAAGAAAATTTAGATACTCGCACAAATATGGCGACAACAGATCAGAAAAAAGCGTACGTTAGTATGTGTGCATCTATTATCAGAGAAAATTACGAAGGAGATCCATTAGGTCTAGACTCATTTCTTGATAAAATAGATTTAATTGTGACTGACTGAAGATAACCTTATAACTACACTACTATGTTTCGTTAAGTCAAAACTTCAGGGAAAGGCTAGAGAAGCTTTAGGGGAAAATATTACAACAGTTGAAGAAATTAAACAAGCCCGTAAAAGTAGAATCAAACCAGACAACTCGAAAGTAATTACTGGTAGAATTGCAGCATTGAGCGTTAAAAATAATAATTATGTAGACTTTTCAAAACAGGCAGAAGAATTAGCAGATGCATTAGAACGTTCTTTACAAATAGAAGGTGTTACAAAGAAAAAGGCGCACGAAATGGTAATCTACCAGATTGTAAGTACGTGTCGCTTGAACGGAAAATCCGACTTAGTCAAGTCAATACTTGCGTCATCTGTTTTCTCGGACCCTAAAGATGTGGTTGCGAAGTTGGTGGTTGAAGAGGCAATAGAAAAACGAGAGCACCAAGTTCTCACTTTTAGATCGAATAATATTAATTCTAGAAACAGTCTAAGCCAGGGAAACAATTTTAATCGTCAACGTTATTATCGTAGCAATAATCGTGGAATAAAGCATTTCCACGATTATTGCTACGATATTAGTAATAATTATCAATTCAGGAACAATAACGGAAATAGAAATTTTAATAGATCACAAAGCAGTTACCATGGCAACACTCGAGGAAGTTACCCAAGGGTTTCAAACAACAACAGGGGTTCAGTGAGATATTTAAACACGGATGCCCCTCAACAAACGATGTTGTTGGGGGAGGAGACGCAACAGTAGGAAAACACAAATGTTTCAAATCAGTATACAGTTTAAATCCGAACTATGCTGATTTTATTAAATTAAGTTTATCCGATCAAAATACTCCTCTTACGTTTCTTGTCGATTCTCATGCAGATATTTCCTTAATTAAAGTTTCATGTTTAAAACCCAATATTAGGCTAAATGAGAATGAAAAAATTTATATAACAGGTATAACAACTTTTGCGATATCGTTCCTCGGAACATTTCATACACACTTAAACATTTCAAACTTTCTGATTCCACAAACCTTCCACGTAGTAAACGACGACTTTAACATACCTTCAAATGGAATCCTTGGAAAGGACTTTTTAAAAAATAACAAATTACAAATTGATTACGATAGCATGGAAATAGCTGTATTAATTCGAAATATCAGATTAAAATTACCAATATTGCAGGGAACCAATAGTTGTTCTTTTATAATCCCACCAAGATGCGAAGTTTACAGAATTTTTGACGTTCCTAACATTTCCGAACCTACGTGCATTGATTCCCAAGAACTCTTGGAGGGAGTATTCATAAGGAAAGGTATTATAAACTCAAGAAAAGCAATGTTACGGGTGATTAACACTACCGATGAAATAAAATGCATAAATGATTATAAAATCGAAGCGTAAAATTTGGAAAATTTTTATATATATTCAATTAATGATAATAAAATAGATAACGAACGCATTTCAAAACTTAAAATCATACTTCAGCAGCAAATGCCAGAAAATGTAAGAAATGATTTATTGTCACTTTGTGAACAATTTTCGGATGTTTTCGCTTTAAAGGACGACAAAATGACCATTGTCAATTTTTATGAACAGAAACTACGTTTGAATGATCACACACCCGTCTATATAAACAATTATCGACTACCATACTCACAAAAAGACGAGATTAACAGGCAAGTTAAAATGTTGTTAAACAACGACTTAATTGAACCTAGTAGCTCAAATTACAATAGTCCCCTCATACTAGTATCAAAAAAAGCTTGAACGATAAAAAATCATACAGAATGTCTGTTGACTACCGAGGGGTAAACAAAAAACCAATTGCTGATAAATTCCCACTGCCAAGAATAGATGGTGTGTTAGATAACCTTGGCCGCGCAAAATATTTTTCAACCATAGATATGTACTCTGGTTTTCACCAAATACCATTGCACCCAGATTCACGTGACATTACGTCATTCAGCACTACCGATGGAGCTTTTCGGTGGAAAGTCTTGTGTAGCATAATATGAATTAATTCTCTTAAACAACATCAACATGAAAGAATTAATCGTTTTAAGGGCATCAACAAAATAACCAAAAGAATATCAAGTGTCACAAAATATCAGCACAGGCCGGCAAACATATTTGAATAGTTTTAATACACCGCCGCCTTTGCACCTCTTGCAGTGACCATGAAATATAAATGTCTTGTGTGTGTGTGTGTCACAATACTGTCATGATAAAATTTGTTTATTTCCTTTAATATGCCATACATATTCGGTTACACCAAAATATTCGCCGCCGTGGGAAAGAACAAATATTTTTAGGGAAAATCAAATTTCAACCAAATTTCCCACATTGTTAATACTTAAACATTTATAAAAATAATCTAGTAAGTAGTATATAAGCTGAACTAATTTTAAGTTAAATTTAATCTTAATTTGGAAACAACATTGAAAGCATTATTTGCTAAGTTGTTTTTAATAAAAGATTTTATAACAAACAAACATTGATTACCTTTTTCATTTTGATTGGTTTTATGGCGATCCTGCCTTTGCTTATCCTAATTCAGAAAGGATTAAAGGATCCAACACAGACAGCTTATGCTTAGTTGGATCTCTATCCTAAATTGATTTAATATTCAAAATCAGCACTTTGCATGAATGGAACAAAGCCTAGAGGAAATCCTGAAGGAACTAGAAGAAGCCGATTCCAGGTGGAAAGCAGAACTAGTTAAGGGTGCCGACCACGCAAATAAGCCACCATTCTTTCAGTGGGACCAAAGCCAAAGAAGCTGAAACAAAAAGAACCAGAAGAACCTACATATCCAATTTTTCCACTCCCAAATATAAACAAAACAAGAGGAGGACGGAGAAATAAACTAAAAGTGCAGCTGCGTGCACTCCAATACCATAAAACATACGCTATAGGCGAAGAACTACAAATCGTAATACAAAAGATATCCGAAATTCAATATGAAATAAACAAAAAACAAAAAAAAAATGTACACTAAATAAAAATTTAACCTTTTTCTCAAAATAAAAATAATAATTTTATATAATTACATAAAATTCTTTTAAAATGGGAAAACCTCAATCAAAGATTGAGAACCCCAATGCAAATGTAGTTAACAACGTAGAAGTCATTAACCACAATGAAGAAATTAACTCATTATGGAAGTTAATGCTAGTTTTGGTAATAATATCAATAATAAATCTCGTTATTAAAATCTATTTACTTCATAAAAAATCTCTGAAAAAGAAATATATTAGTAGAGCCGACAATTTAGACAAAATCTAAAGATATTTTTCAATGGAATGGAAGACTATTCTTACTAAAGCCAGACTAATTAAGGAAGATTTTGACCGTTCATATAAATGCCTTAATGTTGACAGACCAGTTAAGGAAGAAACGGTTACACAACATATGCAAATAATTCTCGACAGCTTAGAGAATATAAGAATTTTATTTAACGTACACTTTAACAGGTTTACGGCAGCTCATAAAATCGCAGCCGAAACATTTTTTTTTAGATTTAAAGAATAGAATTTTGAAATTAGCTGCAAAGAAATCTATTTCAGTAAAATTACCAAATTCACTACACGAAAGTGTATACCCTAATATAGTAACACCAAACACTAAAAACACAATGACACAAACAGCAATAGAATTTCTTAATACAGCTTCAAAGCTGATAATAGACTTCGATGGTAAGTCTGAAAATTTAAGTGCATTTATTGATTCTTTGTCCTTGGTCAATGAAATCAAAGGTACACATGAGACAATGGCAGTTTCCCTAATAAAAACAAAATTAAAAGGGAACGCCAGAAACGTAATAAATACCGAATCAACTATAACTGAAATTATAAACAAACTAAAAAATTCAGTTAAAGGATAATCAGTTGAGGTTCTCACTGCAAAAATAATGAACATTAAACAAAACAATAAAACTGCTAACGCATATTGCAGCGAAATAGAAAGTTTAAGTAAATCATTAGAAAACGCATACATTTCGGATGGATTGTCATGTGACTTGGCTACCAAATATTCAACACAAGTAGCCGTAAAAGCACTTACCAAAAACTGCACCATAGAAAAAGTAAAACTTATCATGGAAGCAGGGCAATTCAATAGCATGAATGACGCTATTAGTAAATTTGTGAATAGTTGCACTGAGGCAACTGAGCAACAAAATTCCATATTATATTACAAACAAAAACAAAACAATCGTAATAACTTTTTCCGTGGGAACTACAGAAAATTTCGTGGAAGAAACAATTACCCACATAATAACAGTAATAGACAAAACAATAACGGCAATAACAATAAATACAACCAACGTCCTAACAACAATCGTAGACACGGAAACTACATTAGGGCAACAGAATCAAACGAATTTGATTCGGAAAACCAAGACGATCCCCTAAGACAAATTCAATAAATAACAAAATATACAATCTTAATCTCAACTTATGTTTCTGTGTTCAATTTCATATAAATAAAACTAACACTCCAATAACCTTACTAATTGATACTGGAGCAGATATTTCATTAATAAAACTAATACACTTCCATATAAATGAAATAAATGCTAAAAAAGTAACAACATTAAGCGGAATAGGACATGGTAAAATACGATCACTTGTAAGTATATTTTTCGACCTGAAACACAAAAATTTTCTAATACCACATAATTTCCAAGTGGTTAAAAATGATTTTCCAATACCATGTGATGGAATCATCGGTATGGACTTTATTAAAAAATATAACTGTATTTTAGATTTTAATAACACATGTGATTACTTCGTCCTACGCCCCTTTTACATAACACACCCAGTACAAATACCAATCACAAATAATGGCGACGACATAATTCTGCCACCAAGTTCAGAAATCATACGCCAAGTACAATTACTGTCCACAGAACACGAACTATTAATTCCTAACCAACAAATAGAACCAGGTATTTTTATAGCAAATACAATAGTAATAACAAATAAAGCTTTCATTCGTATCCTAAACACTAATAATAGTATTGGTAAATCTAACCAAAGCAATATAAAAACCGAAAACATCGCAAACTATAACATATTTAAAAGTAAATCTAAAACAAACACAGAGAGAAATAAGAAAGTTTTGCAAATTTTAAAGAAAAATTTTCCTAAACAATTTAACAATACATTAACACAACTTTGTAGTTCATATTGTGATATTTTCGGTTTAGAAACTGAAACAATAACCACAAATAATTTTTATGAACAAAAGTTGAGAGTAAAAGATAAACAACCTGTATACATTAAAAACTATAGAATTCCACATTCCCACAAAGAAGAAATAGCCAAACAAGTAAAGAAATTAATAGATGACAAAATAGTGGAACAATCATATTCAGAATATAACAGGCCAATTCTGTTGGTACCAAAGAAATCACTACCCAACTCAGAAGGCAAAAGATGGAGACTCGTAATAGACTACAGGCAAATAAACAAGAAATTAGTAGCGGATAAATTTCCATTACCAAGAATAGATGATATTTTAGATCAACTTGGAAGAGCTAAGTATTTTTCTTGCCTTGATCTAATGTCAGGATTTCATCAAATAGCCCTAGATAAAAATTCACGAGACTTAACGTCGTTCTCCACAACTAACAGTTCTTACAGATTTACAAGATTACCATATGGTTTGAAAATTGCTCCTAATTCTTTTCAAAGAATGATGACACTAGCTTTCAGTGGACTTAAACCCAACCAAGCGTTTCTTTATATGGATGACTTAGTCGTCCTGGGGTGTTCTGAAAAACACATGCTTTCCAATTTACAAAATGTTTTCGATCTATGTGGCAAATACAACCTTAAATTACATCCTGAAAAATGTTCATTCCTCATGAAAGAAGTGACATACCTTGGTCATAAATGTACAGATAAAGGGATATTACCAGATGATAGTAAATACTCCATAATTAAAAATTATCCAACACCAACAGATGCGGATAGTGCAAAAAGATTTATCGCGTTTTGTAATTACTATCGAAGATTTATAAACAATTTTTCTGAATACTCCAGACATTTATCAAGATTAACCAGGAAAAACATTCCGTTCGAATGGACAAAGGATAGTGATTTCGCGTTTAAGTACTTAAAAAAGGCATTAATGAGTCCTACTTTGCTACAATACCCAGACTTTACAAAAGAATTTTGTATTACAACAGACGCAAGCAAATATGCTTGTGGAGCAGTGTTAACCCAAGGTTATGGTGGTAAAAATTTACCAATCGCATACGCCTCAAAAACACTTACTAAATGCAACAAGTCAAATATTGAACAAGAATTAACTGCCATACATTGGGCTATAACGCATTTCAGACCATACATATATGGAAAACATTTTCTTGTCCGTACTGACCATAGACCACTATCTTATTTATTTTCGATGAAAAACCCAAGCTCAAAATTAACAAGAATGAGACTTGATCTCGAAGAATACAATTTTACAATTGAATATCTTAGGGGAAAAAATAATTATGTTGCCGACGCATTATCCCGAATTAGCATAAATGACCTAAAAGACATGAATAATAAAATTTGTTCTATATTAAGAGTCACGACTAGATCGATGACCAATGAAAAAGAAAAAAGGAAGGATAGAAAAATTATCAACAAACAGCATATGAATACTAATAATAAGAAAAATAATGAGCCCAGTATATATGTACCATTAAATAACACTGACGTCAGAAAATATTACAAACTAAAAATTTCTCCCGAAAGATGTTACATCAAACGAGGAAAATCTATAGTTACATATATACAAATTACTGATTTGTTTACTAAAGGGAACTTTGACTTAGGACAATTTTTCCCTAGGCTCGAATATGTGGCCGGTAAGCAAAATATAAATAAATTACAAGTGGCACCTAGTGAGAAAATGTTCGAATTTATCTCAATTAATGAATTTAAAAATATGGGCAATAAAATATTAAAGAATATTAAAGTAGCGCTACTAAATGAGGTGACCCAAATCGATAGTAAGAATGCCAAGGCAATTCTCGAAATAATGCTGAATTATCACGATGATCCAATAGAAGGAGGACATTGTGGAATATATAGAACAATAGAATAAATAAAAAGATATTATTACTGGAAAAATATGTCCAAAGACATATCAAATTATGTTAAATCATGTCATAAATGTCAAACATCAAAAACAACTAAACATTTAAAAAGTCCAATGACCATTACAGAAACACCAGATAAACCATTTAACACGGTGTATGTAGATACAATAGGTCCATTTCCAAAATCAATTTATGGAAATGAATATGCAATCACATTAATATGTGACTTAACTATATTTAGTAACTATACCAATACAAGACAAAAGCGCTAAAACAGTCGCTAAAGCGATTTTTGAAAACTTTATACTTACCTATGGTCCAATGAAGACGTTCATTTCGGACATGGGTACTGAATATACAAATGCAATATTGCAAGAAATCTGTAAATTTTTAAAGATTGAAAAACTAACTTCAACTGCCTATCACCATCAAACGCTAGGAACAATAGAAAGGAGCCATAGAACTTTCAATGAATATGTACGCTCTTACATTAAAGTTGATAAGACAGATTGGGATGAATGGTTAAAATATTTTACATACTGTTTTAATACAACCCCATCAACAGTCCACAATTACTGCCCATATGAACTAGTTTTTTCAAAGCTTCCTAACAAGTTTAAACAATTTCATGAAATAGATAGAATTACTCCTTTATACAATATCGATGATTATGCCAAAGAGGCAAAATTTAGATTAGAAGTAGCATATAAAAGGGCCCAACAATTATTGGATAGGAATAAAATTAAGCAAAAACACAATTATGATAAAAATATTCTAGACTACAATTTGAAAATAGGAGATTTAGTTTTACTTAAAAACGAAGCAGGTCACAAAGTAGAACCAAATTACAAAGGACCATACCAAATTAAATACATAGACATAAGAAATAATGTAACTATAGTTGATAAGAAAAATAATAAAGAACAAATAGTCCATAAAAATAGACTTAAGCTATATCATAACACATAATACAACCGCATAATAATACAAAACCCTTAATTAAACAATCCGGATTAATATTTTAACCAATGTAACACTATAAACAACTGTAATATACAAATATATGTAACAATTTAACAGATAAGATTATTAATTTGTTTTTCCTAGTTTTTCTTAAAATTTTTTTTTTCTTATAAAACATATTTGTAAAAGAATGTCCATAAAACTATCGTTATATGAACATTCTTGCGAAAAGTGGAGGTGTAGCATAATATGAATTAATTCTCTTAAACAACATCAACATGAAAGAATTAATCGTTTTAAGGGCATCAACAAAATAACCAAAAGAATATCAAGTGTCACAAAATATCAGCACAGGCCGGCAAACATATTTGAATAGTTTTAATACACCGCCGCCTTTGCACCTCTTGCAGTGACCATGAAATATTAATGTCTTGTGTGTGTGTGTGTCACAATACTGTCATGATAAAATTTGTTTATTTCCTTTAATATGCCATACATATTCGGTTACACCAAAATATTCGCCGCCGTGGGAAAGAACAAATATTTTTAGGGAAAATCAAATTTCAACCAAATTTCCCACATTGTTAATACTTAAACATTTATAAAAATAATCTAGTAAGTAGTATATAAGCTGAACTAATTTTAAGTTAAATTTAATCTTAATTTGGAAACAACATTGAAAGCATTATTTGCTAAGTTGTTTTTAATAAAAGATTTTCTAGAAAACAAACATTGATTACCTTTTTCATTTTGATTGGTTTTACTTGCCTTTCGGTCTAAATATTGCACCAAATTCATTTTCCAGAATGATGTCTATCGCTTTTTCAGGGCTTAAAGCTGACAAAGCATTCCTTTATATTGACGACATTATTATTATTGGATGTAGCAAACAACATCATATTCAGAATTTAAAGGACGTTTTTGAAGTTCTAAGGAGACATAATTTGAAAATAAATCCTTATAAATGTAATTTTTTTCGGCCGGAAGTTTCATTTCTGGGTCACAGGTGCACGTCAGGAGGTCTTTTGCCAGATGATTCTAAAATAGATGTTATACGAAACTATCCGACTCCCACGAGTAAAGAGGCAGTTAAACGATTTGTAGCTTTTGCAAATTATTACAGGAAATTCATTTCAAACTTTGCAAGCCTAGCATCTCCCTTGAATTTTATTACAAGGAAGAAAATTGATTTTAACTGGACTGAACAATGCCAAGAGTCTTTCAATCAATTAAAAACTGCATTACTATCTCCAAGAATATTACATTATCCTGATTTCAAAAAAACCTTTATAATTACTGTGGACGCTTCAAAAATCGGATGTGGAGCAATACTAAGCCAAAATATTAATGGCGACGATTTACCTATTTATTTTGCTTCAAAGGCATTTAGCCAGTCAGAACAAAAAAAACCTGTAATCGAACTTGAACTTTTAGCTATACATTTTGCAATTAATTACTTTAGACCCTATATCTATGGCACGTTTTTCACCGTACGATCAGATCACCGACCGTTGGTTTATTTGTTTGGTATGAAAGACCCATCTTCTAAGTTGACCAGAATCAGATTGGAACTCTCCGAATATAATTTTGCTATTGAATACATAAAAGGTAAGGATAATGTAGCTGCGGATGCTTTATCTCGAATATCCATAAATGATTTAAAAGATTCTGCTGACAAAGTTCTTTCCATGACAACTCGAGCAATGTCAAAGAAAACTTTGGATAGTATAAATGATCATTCCAAGGAAAAGAATACCATTCAGTTAAAAATATATGATAAATTTTCACATAATTTCGACAAAGATGTTTCAAAAATTAAAACGGAATTATTCTACACAAACAACAAACTTACAAAATTGCGCATTAACATATTTAAACGTTTTAAACAAGTATTTTGTCTTTATTTCGAAATTGCTAACGAAACAATTTGTCTAGGCAAAATGCTTTCCAGGCTGGAAAAGGAAGCCGGCATTCACAAAATTTTCATGACAGAGTGGTCCAAAGGTGACCCATTTTTTTCAATTTGTTCAATACAAAAACTAAAAGACAATGGAAATAAAATTATAAAAACGCTTGAAATTATTCTGACAGAGCCAATCGAGATAGTTACAGAGGGAAGTGACAAATTGAAACTGTTGAAAATTTATCACAATGAGCCAATAACAGGTGGACATTGCGGGCAAAAAAAATTATACGCTAAAATTCGAACCAAGTACTATTGGAAAAGAATGACCAAAGACATTTCAAAATTTGTAAAAGATTGTCCTGAATGTATTTTGAATAAAGTTAGGCCAGGAAACACAGAAAAACTTGTATTAATACCAACTCCGATTAAAGCTTTTGATATTGTGGTTTTAGACACTATAGGCCCCTTAACACAATCTACCTATGGCAATAAGTATGCCTTAACATTAATGTGTAATCTAACAAAATATCTTGTTACCGTTTCTATACCAGACAAATCAGCACAAACTGTTGCTCGTGCAATATTTGAAAATTTGATTCTGATATACGGGAAAATTAATACCATAAAATCTGACCAAGGAACCGAATTCAAAAATGAAATATTTACTGAATTATGCAAAATTTTGAAAATTGATGTAAATTTCTCTAGGGCATACCACCACCAAACCATAGGAACAGTGGAACATAACCACCGGGTATTTAACGAATATATACGAGCATACTTAAAAGAAAACATGTCAGACTGGGACACATATCTAAAATTATTCACTTTTTATTACAATATATATATATATATATATACATATATAAAAATAATTTCTTTTAAACTAACTAATTTAAATCGAAGAAAATGTTGAACCTAACAAGATTGATCACCTAGTTCGATTTAACATTTTTTTTGGAAAAGGGAGGTACATAGGTAGGGCCAATACCTATTATGCCAAACTTTTATAAATAAATATATTATGAAAAAATAGAAACAAATTAAATAACACAAAAACATGTATATAATAAGTACACAAAAAAACTTTATATCTTATTTCAAATTTTAACATTAACTTTAGTAATATAAAATTTCTTAAAAAAAGGAGGTGTAGTGCCATACTTTACTTTTTAGTACTTAAGTAAGAATGAGACAATAAAGGAGATCTTTTGATGTAAGCTCAGTAACAAAGAGTGGTCGTATGAACTTTAATTAAAAGAAACATTAAAAATCCCTTTTTTTCTGAGTGTGTATCGACTGAATTTCAACTACATGAGACCCGCACCCCTGACTTGAAGGCTGCATCCGCCCTTGGGTACATTTGTTATATTTTTCGCAACTTTTGATGTATATATATATATATATATATATATATATATATATGTATATATATATATATATATATATATATATATATATATATATATGAAAATAACGGTTATTTTTTGATCAGATTATATGTATATATATATATATATATATATGTATATATATATAAATTTTGAGCAAAAACGACGTCGCATGGACATCGCTCTGGAGCTGTTGATTTGTTGTAGATTTCCTCAAAAAGGTCATAACTGGTGACGTATCATGCATGTATGGCTATGACATTGAAACCAAAGCCCAATTATCCCAATGGAAGCGTCCAGAAGAGCCAAGACCGAAAAAAGTACGTCAAGTTCGGTCAAATGTGAAGGTTTCGCTCACTGTTTTCTTCGACTGCAATAGCGTGATGCATCATAAATTCTTGCCACAAGGTCGTACGGTCAATAAGGAATAACACCTAGAAGTTATGCGCCGTTTGCGCGAAACAATTCGTCAAAAACTCACAGAATCATGGATTTTGCGCCATGATAACGCACCAGCTCACACATCGATGATTGTGCGTGACTTTTTGGCCAAAAACAAACCCGTTATCATGCCTCAACCACCGTATTCACCGGACTTGGCCCTCGCTGACTTCTTCCTCTTCCCAAAACTGAAGACACCTATTGAGGTGATAAAAGAAAAATCGAAACAGCAGCTGTTGGCGATACCAAGAGCGCGTTTCAGAAGTGTTTCGAGGATTGGAAAAAACGCTGGCATAAGTGTATTAGATCTGAGGGGGATTACTTTGTAGGGGACAAGATAGTTATTGATGAATAAATAAATACTTTTTTAAAAAATACCAAATAACGGTGATCAAATATTTTTTGATCACACCATATATAGATATATATATATATATATATATATATATATATATATGTATATAAATATATATATATATATATATATATATATATATATATATATATATATATATATAACCATATATATATAACCATATATATATATAACCATATATATATAACCATATATACAAACCATATATATATAACCATATATATATAACCATATATATGTATATATTATTTTTTTTTATGGACGTAATGATAGCAACTATCAATAGTGGCCCCACGACAACTTCACTAGCACCACCCTGGGACAGCTTTAGCATTTCATCAGGGTGGGTAGTATTATCAGTATTATTCCTACGTCCTCCTTAGTTCCTAGGTAAGGAGGTTCGGAACTGATGCGCATATTTAATCGTCAGTAGCTAACGAATCCTAAGACGTACTAACTCTCCTACGAATCTGTGCTAATCTGCGAAGTTCTATTAGAACAAGCTGTACAAAACTACACACTCTGGTCCAATTCAATAAGGATTCCAGCATGGTCGGAATAATATTCTCCGGGCTGATCGTACGCCCCAAATCTTCCTCTAAATACGACCTCCAGTTGCTGAATCGTGAGCAGACAAAGACAACATGCTCAGCATCCTCAACCACATTCCCACCACAGTGTGGACAGAACGGAGAGTCGCCGTGCTTAAAACGAAATAGATATGACCTAAAGCAACCATGTCCAGACAAGAACTGTGTTAGGTAATAGTTCAGATCACCATGTTTCCTAGTCAGCCATAATCTGATGTCGGATATTAATGAATAAGTCCATCTTCCCTTTTCAGTGGTTGACCACCGTTCTTGCCATTTTTGCATACATAAATCAGAGTTATCCCTATTCATGATTTCTAAATCGATAGGGATCATACCCGCAATGATAAAAGCCGCCTCGTCCGACACTGTCCGAAATGCACTACATACTCTTAAAGCAGCTAGCCTATACACAGGGCATACCAGCCCCACATATGTGGAATATCTAAGTGAGTCTGACCATACCGGGTGTGCATATAGGATAATGCTCCTTACTACTCCAGCGAGCAGTTTCCTCTGAAGATACTTTGGCCCTCTCGTGTTTGGCATGATCCGAGATAGCGCCAAACAGGTCCCTGATGCTTTGGATGCTATATATCGCAAGTGCTCGCGAAAAGATAGCCGTGTGTCAATCATCACACCCAGATATTTCAGAAATGCCTTTGATTCTATGGAGCAGGTGCCAACATTGAGGGTAATAGTTTCCCTAGCCTTACGACTACTAATCAAAACCGCTTCGGTTTTATGATCAGCTAGAGTCAATCCCATTGCAGTGACCCAGGACTTTACTAATTGTACGCTGGCATTTGCAATGGTTTCGGCCTGCAGCAATTCCTTAGCCTCACACATCAGCGCTATATCGTCTGCAAATCCCACAATCTGTACTCTCTCAGGTAACCTCAACCTTAGTACTCCATCATACATTACGTTCCACAACAATGGTCCAAGTATCGATCCTTGGGGAACGCCACCACTAATCCTACGTTTCCTTATACCCGCATCTGTACTATAGATCAATTCTCTATACCGGAAATAATCCTGCACTATCCCTATCAGATATTCTGGGATGTCCAATCGAGTTAGAGCATCAACAATATGCACCCAGCACGCTGTGTTGAACGCGTTCTTCACATCCAGCGTCACAACTACACAGTACTCCTTTGTGCCATTCCTCCAACTCCTGCCATAGATAGTCCGTGCAGCAGTTTCTACTACCACGTTTATAGCATCCACTGTTGACCTCGCCCTCCTGAAGCCAAATTGGTTGTCTGATAGACCATTTCTGTCTTCAACGCAATTCCCAAGTCTTCGGCAGATCACACCCTCTAGCAACTTCCCACATGTATCTATCATACACAGTGGCCGATAAGATGAGGGATCATCTAGGGGTTTATTGGCTTTTGGTATTAATACCAACTTCTGCCTCTTCCATCTTGTTGGGAAAATTCCCCTACCTAAGCATGTATTCACCATTCTTAAGATCCTTTCCGGATCCCTTCCGCCTCACCATAGATGCATCGCACGACCGCGTGATATGGTTTACCAATTGTTCTGCCATATCCTCAGCTGAACCATTTAATTCCATACCTTCCATACAGATGGCAAAAATATCCTTATCAAAGGTATTCACTTTCCATCCCGACAAACCTTGTGCACGGGGAGTCACATGCCGTATATCATCCTGTATATCCATAATTATGGCACTGTGATCGCTGTGAGTATAAACATCAGATACTCTCCAGTTTACACGGTTTATAATGGTATCGCTGGCAAACGTAATATCAATAATTGAACCACCATTTCCTCCTCTAAATGTTTCCTCATCACCAGAATTCAAGAGCACAACATTTAGCGCAGAAAGGGCCTCTAATAGCATCCTTCCCCTTGCATTTGTCAAGGGGCAGCCCCATTCAACAGCCCACGCGTTGAAATCCCCTGCTATTATAACAGGACTCCTGGCTGCAGCGTCCATCACTATGTTGTCTATAATAACACGAAAGTCATCAATAGAATACCTAGGAGGAACATAACAGCTGTACAAACATATGCCGGAAACAGTGGCCCGCGTGTACCCACATTGCGGTGATAACCTCTCCCTCAATATCAAAGAACCGGTAGTCCATATAGCTGCTGTATCTGTATCATCAGTAACCCAATTTGCAGATAAAATCTTCTTATATTGCTCGCTGAGTACAGCAACGTCTACCTTTAAGTCTCGTACGGTTTGCCTAAGCAACTCCTGTGCTGCTTGGCAATGATTGAGATTTAGCTGTAATATGCGCATCCTGATTATTAAGTAGTGTTTAACCTCTAAGCTTTTGTAGCGCCCTCTTGTAGTACGGGCAAACTACGCATCCGGTGACATGGTCACCATTAGTACTTCCACCCTTTCTACAGAGCATGCACGAAGGTCTGTTGGAACATGTTGCAATCTTGTGGCCAGCTTCCCCACAACGCAAGCACTTTCCGGATAGATCCTGGCCGCTACAATTCGTCGCCCTATGTCCAAAATCGAGACAGTTGTAGCACCTCTTCGGTGCTATCTTTTCCCGTATTCGACACACGACCCAGCCGATGCGTATCTTGGACATCTCTAGAAGACGTCTAGCTAGAGGAGCACTCAGGCCAATCGTGGCAGTTTGTGTTCCCCCATACGCTCTCCTCAGTGATTTAATTGCAGTCAACTGTATATATATACATATATATATATATATATATATATATATATATATATATATATATATATATGTATGTATATTATATATATATATATATATATATATATATATATATATATATATATATATATATATATATATATATATGTATATTAGCCCGTCCCTTATATATGAAAATTTAATTTTTCTAATGCATACCCTCTAATATTGTTCGAAATGGTCTAGAAGAGCTAAATTAAAAATATTAAACCTTTTGGACAATGTTAACCCATGCCAAGACTCGGTCAAATTTTACATTTGGGGTCATATAAGGCTATATATGGAGTTTCTAAAAAAAAACTTTTGATAGACAAATTTAATAACAACATTATGAAATATGATAATTATTATAAAAATTACCCATCTGTAGCCAATACTAACCCTTTCTGGCCCACGTATATTTGAATAATACAACAAAGAAAGAGCAAACTTCATACGCTTATCATGCGCATGATTTAATTTGGTTTAAAATTGTTTTAAAATTTCTCATCTTTTATTCTACATAAACTTAAAGTAAATATTATGCAACAGCAGCAGTGGCGACAGAAATAAGTACAAACTAACGGTTGTTTGCTCAGTTGAGCAAATTGTTATTGGTGTATTTCTGCATAATTTGTTTTCAATGCTATTGCTTTTGCCTTTTTTTATTAAAAACTCAAAGCGTCTACAAAATTGCTCGCAATTTACAGCTACTAAAGTACAGATTTCTTTTGTACAACGTTTATTTATAAATGATTTGGATTTATTAGTAATTTACAGCTATTCGCTATTTTGTGTTGTGGAACATTTACTTATTTTTAATCGTGAAAAAACTTTCAGTGCTAATTGAAATCATTAAGATCAACATGTCTCTCGCGTTACGCAGCTCTTTCAAAAAAATATATTTAGTGAGAGATGTAAAACATCAAATAAATGGAACAAAGCTTCGATCAAATAGACAAGTTCTATCAGTTTTGTTTTTTAATACTCGTCAAGTAAAATTAACAGTTAGTGCAAGTGCAAATCTTGTGATTCGGGAATGCATGATATTTTGGGAAAAAGCTAGACTTCCCACAAAAGCTTTTCCAAACAGTGTTAAAAAACTTACAGATCTGCATAATGTTTGGAGAAAACTGCAAAAGGGATCAAAAAATACAACTGATGCGTTTAAAGCCCGTGCAAGAAAATTCGTTGATCATTTGGATAACTTGTTTGACATCGCACATGCTGATGCATTAACTACAATAGCAATTGAGGAGGATAGATTGTTTTTACAACGACAGAGAGAAACAGGTCGCCCGGGTCATTTGGCAGGTGTAGATAGCATTTTGGCTGAAAAAGAGGATCGAAAACGGCAAAGGGAATTGGCATTTGAACAAAGGCGCTTGAAAACCGAAGAAGCTACGACGTCTAATGCCTGTTATGTTTTTCCATCAGATGATTCCACCTCAGAGGACTCGGATAATACAATCTCACCTGTTTTACCACTAAAAAAAGAAGAGGTATTAAAAAGACGAGGAAGAAAAGAATTCCTTACTCCAAAATTGGTATCAGCTTTTGATAGATGCCAATTGAGTGTAAAGGTGCGTTTACACTTAGCAAATATTTGCCCAAAAAAGCGTAACCACTAAATATTAATGAAATGCTTTTCATACAGACGAGTGTTTATTGAGTTAAACAGTTTCCAATAATATTGAATTCTATGATATTGTCTTTTAGTTTGGTATGGAACTGTTTCACTTAATGAACACGTATCTGAACCAAAATATCTTTCATTAGTAGTTGGTGGTTACGTTTTTTTGGGCAAATATTTGCTAAGTGTAAACGCACCTTAAGAGATGCAGTTTTTATTGTTCAGGCTACCATGGAAGCACTTGGCCATAATATCGATGATTATCCAATCAACAAATCATCTATCCAAAGAATTAGGGTAGAAAAAAGAAAAGAACGTGCAGAAGCTTTAAAAAGTGACTTTAAAAGTAATATTCCAGAAGTTGTTACATTACATTGGGATGGTAAATTAATGCCTGCTATAAATATAAAGAATGGCAAGGAAGAACGATTACCAGTACTTATCACTTATGGAAAAAATGAACAACTTATTGCAGTACCAAAGCTAGAAAATTCTTCCGGCAAAGAGCAGGCACAAGCCGTTTGGTCCTCAATAGTGAACTGGAATTTAGAAGACAGCGTGCAAATTTTGTGTTGCGATACAACGGCATCTAACACTGATCGTTTTAAAGGTGCTTGCGTACAATTAGAACAAAAGTTCGACAGAGAATTATTATTCTTCGCTTGCCGTCATCATGTGTATGAACTTGTTCTTAAAAGTGCTTTTGAATGTAAACTCAGTGAAAATAAAGTCGGGCCCGACGTAACTCTTTTCAAAAAATTTAAGGAGAATTGGAGTAACATTAACAGCCGCAATATTCAATATTTTCAAAATGATATAAATAAACATTTTTCGCCTGAAAAAATTAAAGATCTTTTAATTTTTTATTCAGCTCAATTAAAAAAAAAACAAACAAGAAATGATTATAGAGAGTTAATAGAGTTGTGCATTATATTTATGGGTGGAAATACCGACAACAAACTAACAATCAGACCACCAGGAGCAATGCACCACGCACGTTGGATGGCCAAGGCGATATATTCGATAAAAATGTGTCTGCTTCAACCAGAGTTCAATTTAACAGACCAAGAAAAAGACGGATTACTTGCTTTGATTTTGTTTATAGTCACAACATATGTGAAGCCGTGGATAACCTGTCCGTCAGCATTAAAGGCGCCGTACCAGAATTTATGTTTCCTCAAAACATTGAAACAATATGAAAACATCGATAAAGAAATATCGAAATCAGCTTTCGGGAAGTTTTGTCAACACTTGTGGTATTTGTCTCCAGAATGTGCTATATTTTCTTTATTTGACAATGATGTGGAATTGGAAACAAAGGCAAAAATGGTGGCAAACTTTAGTAAAGATAATGTTTCCAATAATATAAAACGCTACATTCTAGATGAGGACAGCACTGATTTTTTATTAAGTAAGCACATGTTACTATTTTTAATTGTATGTCTTTTATTAACTTTATTTGTCTTGCAGAAAAACAAATGTGCGACTTTATCAACAACAAAAGCAAAGATACTCTTATAAATTTGAGAATACCGGATGATTTTTTAACAGTTTCTCCCATTTAATGGAATGAAAACGCATCATATATAAAGGCCAGAGAATTTATTTCTGATCTGAAGCCAATAAATGATGTTGCTGAGAGATCGGTAAAGCTCATGCAAGATTTTCACGGTTTGATCACTGCAGATGAAGAACAAAAACAATATTTACTACAATGCGTGCAGGAGCACAGAAAGTTGTATCCGGATTGCAAGAAAGACACTCTCAAGAGAAAATATCCAAACGAATAATTAATACATAACTTTGTTCCATTATAACCATAACAAACCCCCACGTGAGCGTATATCAAAATTTTAAATTCTGTCATAAATTAACGGTAATCATTTTGTTTATATTTCGTATTTACTTATGTGTAAGAAAGCATTAGAACACAATAAAAAACCCTAAATGTTATATGATTAATAGCAGTTTAAAAAAAATAATGTACAATAAATAAAAAACTGTATGTGTATGTAAACTGACAGTTTCTAAAATATTTGAATAATACAACAAAGAAGGCAAACTTCCCTTCTTTGTTGTATTATTCAAATATACGTGGGCCAGAAAGGGTTAGTATTGGCTACAGATGGGTAATTTTTATAATAATTATCATATTTCATAATGTTGTTATTAAATTTGTCTATCAAAAGTTTTTTTTTTAGAAACTCCATATATAGCCTTATATGACCCCAAATGTAAAATTTGACCGAGTCTTGGCATGGGTTAACATTGTCCAAAAGGTTTAATATTTTTAATTTAGCTCTTCTAGACCATTTCGAACAATATTAGAGGGTATGCGTATCATATTTGAAAAAAAAAACCCATATAAGGGACGGGCTAATGTATATATACATATATATATATATATATATATATATATATATATATGTATATATATATATATATGTATATATATATATATATATATATATATATATATATATATATGTATATATACATATATATATATATATATATATATATATATATATATATATGTATATATACATATATATATATATATATATATATATATATATATATATATGTATATATATATATATATATATATATATATATGTATATATATATATATATATATATATATATATATGTATATATATATATATATATATATATATATATATATATATATATACATTAGAGCGTCTCGCCATATAAGCAAAAAAAAAAGTTCGCCGTACACCACCGAATACAAAGTAATGTTGTAAGACATTTTCAAAAAAAATTTTTTAAATTTTTTTTGCCGAAAAATACATTTTTCGTTATATCTTCGGCATTTGCAGTCGGATCTCAAAGTGTGATATATCGATGACCAATGTTTTGCTTTAATAGTCAATGGTATTTTGTATCCCGTTCTAGTATTTACCCACCAGATCTCATTTTCTACCACCCTAATGTACAACCCTAATAGCAGAAAATTCAAGCCCGCAAAAAATCATTAAACTTTTGTTAAAGAAGTTTTTCGATAGTTCCAACAGAAGTGTTAAAAAAATATAATTTATGTTTTTTGCCGAATGTAGGGGTTGACTTTTTAAACAGTTATCATTTATTCGGTATTCACAGTCGGATTTTATAGTATTATATATCGATGTTTTTGCCTAGTATCTTCTTTTTTAAATAGTGATACACTCTTTTCGAACTTACCATAATATCTAATAACATAATATATTTTTCTTGTGATAACTCTTCATTTGCTTTTGCGGTAATCGACAACTTTAAATCTTTAATTAACATGGTCGCAAGTAAGGCACCGTATCGAACTGATGTGTCGCTGCGATCCAAAGCTGAACTAAAATTATGCAATGAAATGTCAGCCACTACAAATTTTTTTAAAGTCTGTGATACATCGTTAACATTTTCCTCAAACTCCTGCTCTTCTTCACTGTCTACATTATACCCAACGCTGACAAATTCGTCACGCAACCCATAAGATGATTCAACAGTCTTCGACATTTCTTCACCGTTGCTACTCGTCGACATCATATCAGCAACATAATCTATAGTCAACAATCGTGGACCGCACTGATCGATGAAAAACTCTTTTGCGTGGTCTGGAATTTTATCAGAGGCTGTGCAATTGCATGCAATATTTCTTTCAATACCGCACTTACAACGCGAAATTAAGAACAATCTATTCCACTCATTTACATTGTATTCGAATTTATATTTTACCATTTTGTAGTAATCATTCAGAAGCTTATCCAAACTTTTACGAACACCACTTACCGACATTACTGGAATGCCTGCGCGCTGCCACAAAATGATGATACCTCTCAAAACTTCTTGTTTAAAAGCACCCAGCTTTCGAATTCTACCAGCGTTATGCCGAAGATGTAAAAATAAATTAATAACATCACCCTTAGTTGGTAATTTAGTGTTGTTTAATTCACTGATAGTAAAAGACATTTTTTAGTTTATTTAAATTAATTCTTGACACGACACGATTAAATATTGATAATTCCAACAGATATTTCATGGATAATACAAAAATAAATAAACTATGAGAGTAATAACGGTACTACTTCCATTATTAGAGGATTTAAACTAACTCGAATTTACTTAATCTCCCGTTAACGTCTAACCGAAAGATGGATTTCCGGGTATAAAATTTTGTACGAAATATTTCAAATCAATTTCAAATCAATTTAAAATCACATTTCCTAGGCTCGACAAAAAACATGAATTTTTTTCTTATAGATCTACCGGAATTATGGAAATATTTCATAAGAACAGCCTTAACTATTAGAACGGTTATATTGAGGTCAATGAATATTAAAGATGACCATTGGCCTCCTCGAGACAAAAACATCGATATATCGCGCTGTGAGATCCGACAGTAAATACAGAAAATCTGACAAAAATACTCAAAAAGGTAACCCCTACATTCGGCAAAAAACATAAATTGTATTTTTTAACAGTTCTGTTGGAAATATCGAAAAACTTCTTTAACAAAAGTTTAATGATTTTTTACGGGCTTTAATTTTCTGACAATAGGGTGGAAGAAACTGAGATCTAGTAGGTAAATACTAGAATGAGATATTTGAGGTTAATGACTATTAAATCAAAATATTGGCCTCCTCAAGACGAAAACATCGATATATCACACTTTGAGATAGGACTATATATGTCGAAGATATAACGAAAAATGTGGTTTGGCGACCCCTACTTTCGGCAAAAAAAAATTAAAATTTTTTTTTTCAAAACTGCCTTGCAACAATACTTTATATTCTGTGGTGTACGGCGAACTTTTTTTTTCGAGACGCCCTAATATACATATATATATATATATATATATATATATATATATATATATATATATATATATACACAAGAGGGCTCTACAAAAGCTTAGAGGTTAAACACTACTTAATAATCAGGATGCGCATATTACAGCTAAATCTCAATCATTACCAAGCAGCACAGGAGTTGCTTAGGCAAAACGTACGAGATTTAAAGGTAGACGTTGCTGTACTCAGCGAGCCATATAAGAAGATTGTATCTGTAAATTGGGTTACTGATGATACAGATACAGCAGCTATATGGACTACCGGTTCTTTGATATTGAGGGAGAGGTTATCACCGCAATGTGGGTACACGCGGGCCACTGTTTCCGGCATATGTTTGTACAGCTGTTATGTTCCTCCTAGGTATTCTATTGATGACTTTCGTGTTATTATAGACAATATAGTGATGGACGCTGCAGCCAGGAGTCCTGTTCTAATAGCAGGGGATTTCAACGCGTGGGCTGTTGAATGGGGCTGCCCCTTGACGAATGCAAGGGGAAGGATGCTATTAGAGGCCCTTTCTGCGCTAAATGTTGTGCTCTTGAATTCTGGAGATGAGGAAACATTTAGAGGAGGAAATGGTGGTTCAATTATTGATATTACGTTTGCCAGCGATACCATTATAAACCGTGTAAACTGGAGAGTATCTGATGTTTATACTCACAGCGATCACAGTGCCATTATTATGGATATACAGGATGATATACGGCATGTGACTCCCCGTGCACAAGGTTTGTCGGGATGAAAAGTGAATACCTTTGATAAGGATATTTTTGCCATCTGTATGGAAGGTATGGAATTAAATGGTTCAGCTGAGGATATGGCAGAACAATTGGTAAACCATATCACGCGGTCGTGCGATGCATCTATGGTGAGGCGGAAAAGATCCGGAAAGAGGCCACCGGTTTATTGGTGGAATGATGATATTGCCGGCTCGAGGGTGGAGTGTATACGTGCCAGAAGGCAGTATACAAGAACTCGAGGTAGGTTAGAGAATGGCGTGTACCAAGAGAATTACAGGAATAGGAGGAAGGCCCTAAAGGATGCAATTCGTAGGAGCAAGCGGCAGTGTTTTCTTAATATCTGTGATGAGGTGGATGATAATCCTTGGGGTCTCGCATATAAGCTGGTCACCAAAAAACTTAAATGCCTCTCCCCGTTGCAGCCGAGTGAGGGGACAATCCTGGAGGAAATTGTAGACCATCTCTTTCCCCAGCAGGACGCACCACCTTGGGAGCACAACCCTCCAATTGGGACATTAAATTTTCCCCCGGTTACAATAGCTGAGATTGAGGACGTTGTCTCTAGGTTTAGAGACAAGAAGGCACCTGGACTCGACTGCATTCCAAATATAGTATTAAAGGAGGCCGTCAGGCTTTGTCCCGAGCAGTTCTTAAGAATGGTGAATACATGCTTAGGTAGGGGAATTTTTCCAACAATATGGAAGAGGCAGAAGTTGGTATTAATACCAAAAGCCAATAAACCCCTAGATGATCCCTCATCTTATCGGCCACTGTGTATGATAGATACATGTGGGAAGTTGCTAGAGGGTGTGATCTGCCGAAGACTTAGGAATTGCGTTGATGACAGAAATGGTCTATCAGACAACCAATTTGGCTTCAGGAGGGCGAGGTCAACAGTGGATGCTATAAACGTGGTAGTAGAAACTGCTGCACGGACTATCTATGGCAGGAGTTGGAGGAATGGCACAAAGGAGTACTGTGTAGTTGTGACGCTGAATGTGAAGAACGCGTTCAACACAGCGAGCTGGGTGCATATTGTTGATGCTCTAACTCGATTGGACATCCCAAAATATCTGATAGAGATAGTGCAGGATTATTTCCGGTATAGGGAATTGATCTATAGTACAGATGCGGGTATAAGGAAACGTAGGATTAGTGGTGGTGTTCCCCAAGGATCGATACTTGGACCATTGTTGTGGAACGTAATGTATGATGGAGTACTAAGGTTGAGGTTACCTGAGAGAGTACAGATTGTGGGATTCGCAGACGATATAGCGCTGGTGTGTGAAGCTAAGGAATTGCTGGAGGCAGAAACCATTGCAAATGCCAGCGTACAATTAGTAAAGTCCTGGATCACTGCAATGGGATTGACTCTAGATGATCATAAAACCGAAGCGGTTTTGATTAGTAGTCGTAAGGCTAGGGAAACTATTACCCTCAATGTTGGCACCTGTTCCATAAAATCAAAGGCATTTCTGAAATATCTGGGTGTGATGATTGACACACGGCTATCTTTTCGCGAGCACTTGCGATATATCTTCAGAGGAAACTGCTCGCTGGAGTAGTAAGGAGCATTATCCTATATGCACACCCGGTATGGTCAGACTCACTTAGATATTCCACATATGTGGGGCTGGTATACCCTGTGTATAGGCTAGCTGCTTTAAGAATATGCAGTGCATTTCGGACAGTGTCGGACGAGGCGGCTTTTATCATTGCGGGTATGATCCCTATCGATTTAGAAATCATGAATAGGGATAACTCTGATTTATGTATGCAAAAATGGCAAGAACGGTGGTCAACCACTGAAAAGGGAAGATGGACTTATACATTAATACCCGACATCAGATTATGGCTGACTAGAAAACATGGTGATCTGAACTATTAGCTAACACAGTTCTTGTCTGGACATGGTTGCTTTAGGTCATATCTATTTCGTTTTAAGCACGACGACTCTCCTTTTTTTCCACATTGTGGTGGGAATGTGGTTGAGGATGCTGAGCATGTCGTCTTTGTCTGCTCACGATTCAGCAACTGGAGGTCGTATTTAGAGGAAGGTTTGGGGCGTACGATCAGCCCGGAGAATATTATTCCGACCATGCTGGAATCCTTATTGAATTGGACCAGCGTGTGTAGTTTTGTACAGCTTGTTCTAATAGAACTTCGCAGATTAGCACAGATTCGTAGGAGAGTTAGTACGTCTTAGGATTCGTTAGCAACTGACGATTAAATATGCGCATCAGTTCCGAAACTCCTTACCTAGGAACTAAGGAGGACGTAGGAATAAGATATTTATATATATATATGTATAAATATATATATGTATATATATATATATATATATACATATATATACATATATACATATATATATATATATATATATATATATATAGATATATATATATATATACATATATATACATATATACATATATATATATATATATATATATATATATATATGTATATATAGATATATATATATATATATATATATATATATATATATATTTATTTATTTATGTCAATAGATTTTATATCCTTACTGACTAACATTAATAACAAAGTTTACTTATATAAATATAACAATATACAGTACAACGAATAAGTTTTTAAACAAAGTAAGATTTTTAACATATAACATCAAACAAAAGGAATCAAGTATTTAAATACAAGGTTAATTTTCTCTTCAGTATTATATTACTCTCAGACATTTCGATCATATGAATTCCGAATCAACTTCACCACGAATCAGGCCCAAAATAAACAATGTGCTCAGCATTAGTCTTCTACTTTTTAAAGTTGGCAGTTTTATCAAAGCAAGTCTACTTTGATACGGCGGCAAGATATATGAGTTCCAGCCAAGACCACGGAGGCAGAAAATCAAAAATTGTTTTTGTACTGATTCAATACTATTTATATGAATAGAATAACAAGGATCCCAAACAGTTGACCCATACTCAAGAATTGGTCGAACAAGAGAGGTATATAAAAGTTTTGTAGTGTAAGGATCACGAAATTCCTTTGACCAGCGTTTCATAAAACCAAGTATCCCGTAAGCTTTATTTACCATCATTGAAATGTGATCACGAAAGTTGAGCCTGTGATCCAAAAGTATGCCAAGATCCATTATTGATTGAACTTTACTTAAAACAGCAGTATCAATATGATATAGAGTCTCTATCGGACGATGTCTGAAAAATGAGATATGTTTGCACTTTTTTATATTTAATTCCAGTAAATTGAATTTACACCATTGAGAAAAATTTTTTAAGTCAGCACATAATAAATTATAACCGTCGATATCATTAAACGAGTTAAAAATTTTAACATCATCAGCATACATCAATACCATGGAGTTCAAAACAACAGTTGGTAAATCATTAATGAAAAGTGTGAACAAAATGGGACCCAAGTGACTGCCTTGTGGAACACCAGAATTTACTTGAATGATCTTCGACATAACATTTCCAAACTTTACTTGTTGGGTTCTTTGTGATAGGTAAGAATTTAACCATTTTACAACAGAGTCACTAAAGCCCAAAAGTGATAATTTTTGTAATAAAAGGTTATGATTTACTTTATCAAACGCCTTGCTGAAATCGGTATAAATCGCATCGGATTGCATTTTTTTTGTAAAACCTTCATTAACAATTGTAGTGAGTTCCAAAATGTTAGTAACAGTAGAGCGAGACTTACGAAAACCATGTTGACAAGGTGATAGAAGAGGTGAAATTTGATGATATAAATTTTCAGTAAGTATTTTTTCAAACAGCTTCGGAATTGCATTAATTTTAGCAATACCTCTGTAGTTAGAGACATCAGCTTTACTTCCATTCTTAAATAAAGGAATTATAAACGATTTCTTCCAAATTGGTGGCAAATAACTTGATTTAATAGATAAATTAAATAATGCAGTGAGAGGCGAAGATAATGATAAAGCACAATTTTTAAGTATACAGGTTGGTATACCATCAGGACCCGCGCAAAAAGAGTTTTTCAGAGACTTCAAGTTTGAAAGTACAGTATCAGTATTTATAAACGGAAAGTATATCCCAGACGAGTGTGTTATTGTGTACGGATAAGTTGTTGCGATGTCATAAAACTTTGTGGAATATGTGGTTGAAAAGAAGTCCGCAAATAAATTGCTTATTGAAACATCATCCTCTGCAATTGATGAGCCATACTTTAAATGCTTTGGATAACATGAAGAACGACGCTTAGAGTTTATAAATTTATAGAAATATTTTGGATTTGTTTTAATAGTACTTCTGATACGGTTTATGTAATTATTGTATGCGAGTTTGTTAGCAGAGTTGTACTGAGATCTTGCTACGGCATAATTACGAAAATCTAATGATGAACCAGTTTTTTTATATCTTACAAAAAATTTATTTTTCTTGTTTTTAGCGTTTCTTAAGTGTTGATTATTCCAAGGTGGACCATTATTTTTGATGACATTAATCTTTGGAACAGTATTACTTATCGCATTTTGCAAAACACTATAGAAACGTGATACAATGAGGTCAAAGTTATCACCAGCAAGCAAGGAATCCCAGTTAACATTAGATAACAACAAATTTAGTGCAGTGTAATCGGTGCGTGGGAAGCAGTAGGATTGAGCAGGTTCAATGTTTCGTTGCATTGTCTTCAAATGGTTATTATCCGATATGGAAAGATCAATTGCAAAAGGTGGATGATGAGGGTCAACAGGATAAGTCATAGGCAGTGTATTATGAAGACAAAAATCCAAATGATTGTTAACAAAAGCAAGATCAAGAAATTTTCCAGATGCATTAGCGATATGATTTATTTGAAATAATCCATAACTATGAAGCATTTGTATAAAATCAGATGTGGTTGTGGGTAACATATAATTGCAATCAAAATGTTTTAACCAGTTTGCGTTAGGAATGTTAAAATCACCAACAACAAGAAATATATCCGACGTGTTTGATTGATCAAGAACGAAGGTTATTGCGGAAATATGTTTATTATATATCTGAAAAGATGAATTTGGCGGTATATATGAACAAGTTACAAATAAGTTTTTACAACCAACACGTATTTTCACGGCAATAAACTCAATTTCGTCATGGTCAATCACATAACAGCCATTAATACGTTCACATTGAAAAACATCCAGGACAGCAATAAGAACTCCACCACCAAGTGTGCGCTTACGATCGTTTCTAAATATTTGATATTTAGAACATAGAATTTCAGTATTATGAATGGATTTTTTCTCATTTAGCCAGGTTTCAGAAAAAACAATTATACCATATGGAAATTCAAAACTATTAGCAAAAAGACTAGTCAATTTAGTGTTAAGACCTCTTACATTTTGATATGCAATACTGATAAGGTAATCTGCAGACACTTGTTTCAGTTTTTTGACGACAATTGTGGCAAGTGAACAACATCAGCGCTTGAAGAATTTTTGTATTCGTATTCACGAATAAGTGCTTTAGGCGGCCAAAAGTCAGAATGTACAATTACATCAAAGTATTCTTGAGGAACAATAATTTTGAACGATGCTTTGTTTCGTGGTTCAGAGTATTTGAATTTAAAAATAGTTATATCAATTTTAACATTAATTTTCGCCATTATATAAGACTTAATGTCGTCAGTAGTTGTACTTGAGGCAAAACGAGCGGCAAAAACAGTTTTCTTTGGCGAAACAACTCTGAGGGTAGCAGATTTATTTGCAGGTTTAATAACAGGCAACGATGGAGACAAATTGTCTTGAACAGGCGAATTTAGTGAATTATGAGGTATCAGTGATTGTAAGTTAACTTGTCCTCTTAATGTTGCATTATCGGGAACTATATCGGCTATATGCGGACGAACAATTAATGAGGAATGGCATGAGGTTGAAGTTCCGGGTAATAAATTAGCACTTACGCGTTCTTCAACGTTGGATTTCTTATTAGTAAGATTTTCTTTGTTGGCGTAGTTGGGATCTTTTCTAGCAGTTCCTTATATTTTGAAAATCTTTTACACAGATTATTCAAATCGTTCTCAATATCATTAAATTGATTACGGGTATTCTTAAAAAACAAATAAAAGTCGACATCAATAGCAGTACACTTTTTGCAGCACCATCGAAGACCTTTATCCTCTCGCAGATTATCAGCAGTCCGAGGGGCTAAATCGACACATTTAGCATGATAAACTGAATCACACAGCCAGCAAGAAACGAAGAGATCGTCCGACTTAATACGGCATTTTGGTTTACAACAGGACATCTTGTAATTGGTGTTAAAAGAGGATCAGGTGTAAAATTCACTTGTTTACTTCAGCACGTTATTGTGTTTATTGTGATCGTGGGTGTTGTTGTAATTTTAAACAGGTTATTGTGTTTGTTGTGTTCGTGGGTGTTGTTGTATTATAAATAACACTTCCAAATGTAATTTAAATGCAGTTTTTTTGTTTTGATTGTTGCTTTTTCAGAGAAACGAAATATGTATGTATAAAGAGTAAATTTGCAGATTGTTATTGTATTAAATAAAAAAGACACAATTTATGATGAAATAAATTAATGTTTTGTTAAAGAAGATTGTTCTTAAGTTTTTATTTAATTTTAAAAAGAACAATTCTACATATAAATACGAAAAATTTAATTAATTTTATGTTTTTTAAAACAGATTATAAAAATAAAGTACACAGAGCAAATTATAGTTGAAAGTACAGAGATTTCACAAAAAAAACACGTCCGAACGCTCAGAGCTCACATACTTTTATATATATATATATATATATATATATATATATAGATATACATATATATATATATATATATATATATATAGATATATATATATATATATATATATATATATATATATATATATATGTATATATATATATATATATATATATATATATATACTTATATATATAGATATACATATATATATATATATATAATATATATATATATATATATATATATATATATATATATATATATATGATGATTCCACCTCAGAGGACTCGGATAATACAATCTCACCTGTTTTACCACTAAAAAAAGAAGAGGTATTAAAAAGACGAGGAAGAAAAGAATTCCTTACTCCAAAATTGGTATCAGCTTTTGATAGATGCCAATTGAGTGTAAAGGTGCGTTTACACTTAGCAAATATTTGCCCAAAAAAGCGTAACCACTAAATATTAATGAAATGCTTTTCATACAGACGAGTGTTTATTGAGTTAAACAGTTTCCAATAATATTGAATTCTATGATATTGTCTTTTAGTTTGGTATGGAACTGTTTCTCTTAATGAACACGTATCTGAACCAAAATATCTTTCATTAGTAGTTGGTGGTTACGTTTTTTTGGGCAAATATTTGCTAAGTGTAAACGCACCTTAAGAGATGCAGTTTTTATTGTTCAGGCTACCATGGAAGCACTTGGCCATAATATCGATGATTATCCAATCAACAAATCATCTATCCAAAGAATTAGGGTAGAAAAAAGAAAAGAACGTGCAGAAGCTTTAAAAAGTGACTTTAAAAGTAATATTCCAGAAGTTGTTACATTACATTGGGATGGTAAATTAATGCCTGCTATAAATATAAAGAATGGCAAGGAAGAACGATTACCAGTACTTATCACTTATGGAAAAAATGAACAACTTATTGCAGTACCAAAGCTAGAAAATTCTTCCGGCAAAGAGCAGGCACAAGCCGTTTGGTCCTCAATAGTGAACTGGAATTTAGAAGACAGCGTGCAAATTTTGTGTTGCGATACAACGGCATCTAACACTGGTCGTTTTAAAGGTGCTTGCGTACAATTAGAACAAAAGTTCGACAGAGAATTATTATTCTTCGCTTGCCGTCATCATGTGTATGAACTTGTTCTTAAAAGTGCTTTTGAATGTAAACTCAGTGAAAATAAAGTCGGGCCCGACGTAACTATTTTCAAAAAATTTAAGGAGAATTGGAGTAACATTAACAGCCGCAATATTCAATATTTTCAAAATGATATAAATAAACATTTTTCGCCTGAAAAAATTAAAGATCTTTTAATTTTTTATTCAGCTCAATTAAAAAAAAAACAAACAAGAAATGATTATAGAGAGTTAATAGAGTTGTGCATTATATTTATGGGTGGAAATACCGACAACAAACTAACAATCAGACCACCAGGAGCAATGCACCACGCACGTTGGATGGCCAAGGCGATATATTCGATAAAAATGTGTCTGCTTCAACCAGAGTTCAATTTAACAGACCAAGAAAAAGACGGATTACTTGCTTTGAGTTTGTTTATAGTCACAACATATGTGAAGCCGTGGATAACCTGTCCGTCAGCATTAAAGGCGCCGTACCAGGATTTATGTTTCCTCAAAACATTGAAACAATATGAAAACATCGATAAAGAAATATCGAAATCAGCTTTCGAAAAGTTTTGTCAACACTTGTGGTATTTGTCGCCAGAATGTGCTATATTTTCTTTATTTGACAATGATGTGGAATTGGAAACAAAGGCAAAAATGGTGGCAAACTTTAGTAAAGATAATGTTTCCAATAATATAAAACGCTACATTCTAGATGAGGACAGCACTGATTTTTTATTAAGTAAGCACATGTTACTATTTTTAATTGTATGTCTTTTATTAACTTTATTTGTCTTGCAGAAAAACAAATGTGCGACTTTATCAACAACAAAAGCAAAGATACTCTTATAAATTTGAGAATACCGGATGATTTTTTAACAGTTTCTCCCATTTAATGGAATGAAAACGCATCATATATAAAGGCCAGAGAATTTATTTCTGATCTGAAGCCAATAAATGATGTTGCTGAGAGATCGGTAAAGCTCATGCAAGATTTTCACGGTTTGATCACTGCAGATGAAGAACAAAAACAATATTTACTACAATGCGTGCAGGAGCACAGAAAGTTGTATCCGGATTGCAAGAAAGACACTCTCAAGAGAAAATATCCAAACGAATAATTAATACATAACTTTGTTCCATTATAACCATAACAAACCCCCACGTGAGCGTATATCAAAATTTTAAATTCTGTCATAAATTAACGGTAATCATTTTGTTTATATTTCGTATTTACTTATGTGTAAGAAAGCATTAGAACACAATAAAAAACCCTAAATGTTATATGATTAATAGCAGTTTAAAAAAAATAATGTACAATAAATAAAAAACTGTATGTGTATGTAAACTGACAGTTTCTAAAATATGGGAAGTTTGCCTTCTTTGTTGTATTATTCAAATATACGTGGGCCAGAAAGGGTTAGTATTGGCTACAGATGGGTAATTTTTATAATAATTATCATATTTCATAATGTTGTTATTAAATTTGTCTATCAAAAGTTTTTTTTTTAGAAACTCCATATATAGCCTTATATGACCCCAAATGTAAAATTTGACCGAGTCTTGGCATGGGTTAACATTGTCCAAAAGGTTTAATATTTTTAATTTAGCTCTTCTAGACCATTTCGAACAATATTAGAGGGTATGCGTATCATATTTGAAAAAAAAACCCATATAAGGGACGGGCTAATATATATATATATATATATATATATATATATATATATATATATATATATATATCAGAGATAGGCGTAATGCACTATATTTTTAGTGCACTAACAATTTCACTACCAGTATTCACTTAGTGGTAGTGCAATTTTTTTCACTGCACTACCACTAACCATTTAGTGATATTTAAAAAAAAGTTGCACTACCACTAAATTTTATAGGTAGTGAAATTTTAATAGCACTATCACTAAATTAAGTGGTATTTAAAAAAATTTGCACTAACACTAAATTTGTGTGGCCATGCCGCTTTACACTTAAATAAGAAGATATAGAAATGAACTCAGAAACGGTAATTTTTTTTTTATTTTTATTTAAAAGCACGCTTTACCAAAACAAAAACAAAATTTTTAAAAATAAACATCTATTACATTGTCATATTACCATAGTGATGTTAAGGTGCAGCGGTGGAGCTGTTGTTCGCTACAAACACCTGATATTATACTTTTATATATATATATATATATATAAGGCCTAATTCATAAAAAATATTTCATGCTTATAACATCGCTATTTGACATATTTCTATGGGTTAATTGTCAAATAAGAAGGTTATAAGCATGAAATATTTTTTATGAATTAGGCCTATAGTGTATGTAAACGCATGGATCACATTTCGATGGCGTCATGCCCACTTTTTTCAATTTTTGTCTAGTTTCTGGTACCACTATCTTCCTGATTGCTTCAGACCGTAAATAGCCTTTTTGAGAAGGCATACTTTGTTGTCGTATTTCGAGGCTTCATTCTTATTTAACACCTGATTCAGATCAGTTGGCATTTCCATACATATTTCCTTTTCCATAACGCCTTCGCTTGCTTCTGGTCCACAAAGAGCTTCTTTACACATATTTGGGTCCGTAGTTTGAATCAAATTTGCTGATTGATAGTTTTCATGATGTTTAGTGTTTTCTTTGGTCTACCTCTCTTTTTGGTTGTGGATTTCTTAGGCAGGCCTCGGCCTCTTTTCTTTACGGTAGTCTTTATGTTTTCTTCGTCTTCGTTTTGGTTGCCCGTTCTTATGTCTTCATTTGTCTATTGTTTTGAATTCCCGGGGAAATGATCTATTTTAGTAAGTTCAATTAATTTTATTATCACAAGGCCTGTTTTAATTTCTTTAATTATTGGAATTTTATTTATTTTAAGTTATTATTTCATTATTCTGCTTGAAAGAATCTCTTACACAATTGTTATCATGGATCAATAGATTTTTCTTTAGCACTAATTTTTCTGTGTTTTTGTATACCATATTACCCTGAACCAACACTTCTTCTATTGACAAGTCTAATTCCTCATAGCGATCATGTGGAAACGGTATAATGAGGGCCTTAAAGTATGTTTCTGTTGTAAATTTCGGAATTTGAAGCACGAAAACTAATTTATTTTCAAAAAACATTATGCTTGTTTTAAGGTAAGGTAAAGTTTCCACCGTTATATTGTATCTAATCTTTTCTTCTTCAGTCAGTATGTCATGCGGTAATATGTTCTGTTTGCTCATCATAACAACGTCTGATATTTTTTCTATCTGTTTGTTTAGAATATTAAGATCGGCATATGTTTTCAAAACAAACCTAAACTTTTCCACAACATACAGGGCTTTGTTTGTTCTAGCTGTAACATTTGACAAAAACTCATTCAATTTATTTTGCTGCTTGTTAACACTTTTCACTACATTATCAAGATTCTTAATTAGTTCGTTATTGATTTCTACTTGCTTGTTTATTTGGTCAGTTATCTGTTTTGCGTTGTCCTCTAATGTTGTCAAATGATTATAAATTTCCTTTGCGTCATCATCGTCCATTGTTCCCCATAACGTTTTTAAAAACGACCCGCCAATGTTAATCAGTCCTCTTTTTGCTCTGTTGCTTCCATAGGAGCGTGGAATTAGTGTTGATAGAGCTGTTCTTGCCAGTTTAATTTCTCGTTGAATCAAGTCGATATCGTGTTCGTCAATGAGGTTGAGTTTTACCAAATTTTCCTCCATCTTTTCTAAGCAATTTTCGAAAACCTCCAAATCCACAATATGCAATACATTAAAGTATTTGTCTACCACTGCTTCGTGTTACATTTTATAAATCACAAATCTATTATCTGGATTTATCTGATAAGTTTCAATTTTGTTTGCCATTGACCTTGCCACCAGTATCAGTATGATAATAGTGAAGAGGTCCATTCTGCAAAAATATTAAATCTGTTGTTTGAACCTGCGTTTCATTTGAGTTCTGTAGTATTTCTTATTTCTCTTATTACTAGTGTCTATTACATAATTACCGACTTTCTTGAATTGTAAGAGTCTTCTATATTTAGGACTATTTTTCTGTATGTTTCGGTTCCGTACAATTGTATCGGTCAAGTCAAAATTTTTGTTTCGATTTTCGTTTAATCTATTAATTTTAAAAGTTTTTTCTCTCCTAAATTGTTCTGCAAGCTCTTGGATCTTTTTCTTGTCGAAATTTTTCTCAATAAAATCAATGGGTCGTAGTTTAGTCGTTGAATGAATACTGTTGTTGTAAATTGTAATTAGGTATCCTATGTATTTTGTCTTCAGTATCTTCATCTGTCACCGTTGTATCAGCTGTAATAATTCGAATGTGTTCATTTAGTGTGCCATGTAGACGTTCAATGTCTGCGTTACCCATCTTGTGGTGAGCGGTCGTTACATGAGTTTCAATGCTATTTTCGGTTAAAAACAATTTAACAATTTATTCTTTCTTTGAGTGCAGTTAGTATAGAAAGCAACGTTCTATCGGTTAGTTTATGTACTGTTGCGTATTTTGAAAATTTATTAGTTGTTAAAAACATAACGTTTCGAAATGGGAACCAAATATCCATGTGGACAATGTCGTTAAAATAGCCCAGTGATTCAGTCACCTGAAATGAAACTTTCTTGTCTTCTATCGAATTTAGCTAATTGACAAACTTGGCAATTATTTATGAATTTCGTTATCAAGTTCACCAATCCAGGGAAACAATATTTAAATTTCAGCTCTCCAAATACTTCATTAATGCCACGATGATTGTTCCTCAAGTGTTCGTCTTTTATTATTTTTAAGGCTTCGTCTCTCTCCGTAATTTCATATATTTTTCCGTGGATCTTAGCACTCTTAAATTTCTGTTACTGGAAAAAAATTGTACATAAACATCCTGAAGTTGTACAAAAAGTCGATCGTCTTCGCAAAAAATACACATGACGCCTTTATCTTTCAGTACTTTCCTCAGAATCGTTAATATGTCACTATTATCAGTGAGTGTAATAAAATTTTTGCATAACGAATTTTTCTGTATATCCCTTTTGGAAATATAGTTGGTTTTTGTAAACATTAATCGGTTTTTTCGTAATAAAAATATGGCAAGAGTTGTCCTCTTCACCGCTATGTGTGATCGCACAATTTGAACTTGTATCGTTTTGGTCTTCTTCCTCTGAAACCAATTCACCATTATTTATTTCTACATTTGGTAATCTTGACAAACCATTCGCCACATTTGTTTTTCCCTTAACATGCACGATATCATAATCAAATTCATTTCATTTAATTTTCCATCGTTGCAGTTTAAGATTTGGCTCTTTCAATGAATCCAGCCAAACCAAAGGTTTATGATCCGTTTCAATAGTGAATTTTCTACCCCATACGAGTAAATTCTG
The DNA here is from genome assembly GCA_951800035.1 of Linnaemya tessellans. Lineage (NCBI taxonomy): Eukaryota > Metazoa > Arthropoda > Insecta > Diptera > Tachinidae > Linnaemya > Linnaemya tessellans. The sequence goes on along the minus strand of OX637533.1, from coordinate 81,562,725 downwards.
TCTACAATACTTAGTTGCTGCTACTATAGCTAGTAGTTCTTTTTCTATTGTAGAATACCTACGTTCGTGTTCATTCAATGTTCTACTATAATATGAAACGACTTTTTCGGTTTGCATTAAAACAGCGCCAACAGCAAAATTTGATGCATCTGTGACAAGGGTGAATCTCTTTGAATAATCAGGATAGATGAGAATTGGGTCATTCATCAGGAGCTGTTTGAGTTTCTTAAATGCATTAATGTAATCTTTGTCAGAAGTATTTACTTTTACACCTTACTTCAAATACTTCGTCATATGATAGGCTAGTTTCGAGTAGTCTCCAATGAATTTTCGGTAATAACCAGTAATTCCCAAAAACAATTTAATTTCTTTTTCTGTTTTTGGTAGCTCTATTTTTTGGATTGCCTCTACTTTCTGAGGATTTGGTTTAATACCATTATCAGTAACCAAATGTCCCAAAAATTCAGTTTATCTTTGCAAAAGTGAACATTTGTCGAGTTGTATCTTGAGATTAACTTCACTTAAGTGTTGAAGAATCAGGCTTAGCGAATTCAAGTGTTCTTCAATAGATGTCGAAAATACCAGAACGTCATCAAGATAAACGACGCAAAATTTTATTTATGTAATCAGCAAGGACGTTGTTCATCATTCTCTGAAAAGTAGCGGGAGAGTTTTTTTAACCCAAACCATGTTTGGCATGGGGAATTTATCATCGACAGTTAAAGCATTGAGCTTCCTATAGTCAACGACTATACGCCACTTCTGACCGTTTGAGTTGTCTTTCTTTTTGGGTACTACCCATATAGGTGCATTATACGGGCTTCGAGGTCTTATAATACCTTGCTTCAACATTTCTGCTATTTGTCTGTCAACTTCTTCCCTATATACCTGTGGATATCTGTATAATTTGGTATAAATTGGAATATCCTTCGTAGTTTTGATTTTATGTTCAATTTCAATGGTGAAAGTCAAATTGTCATTTTCTTCATAAAATGTATTTGTGTATTTAAAAAGTAAACCTCTCAAGCTTTTCTCTTCCCTTTCGTTAAGGTGGTCTACATTTATGTATTGCATCAAATCTTTTGATTGTATAGTGTTATGAAAAATATTTGCTTCTTCACTTGTCAAAATACCTGATTCATTAACAGAACGACTGTAATATTCTTCCTCCTCTTTGTTAGAATAATTTAATTATGCTGTTTTCTGTCGAAATTACTCGGTCTTTGTAGGAAATATTGGCGTCAAGGCTCACTAAAATGTTATTACCTATGAGCCCTTCAAATCTATCAGCAAAACTGTATTCTAAAAAGTCTACGTAAAAGTTTTCGAGCCAAAACTGTTTAAAAAGTGGTATTGTACACTTTTTCCTAATTATAATGTTATTTTTACATGCCTTAAGTGTTATATTTATGGGCGATTTCCATTTTTCATTACATACTCCAGGGGGTCAATTCTGGTTTTGTGAAAACGTGAAATGAAAAAAAACTTTTCATTTTCATAACAACTTTTCATAACACTTTTCACATTTACACAAAATGCGATTCCCGTTCATGTTATGAAAAACTGTTTCATTCCAGTTGTATCCATGAAAATACTGTAACCATGCTATATAACTTTCAATGTCACTTACAGAGGGCGAAGTTTAAAAGTTTCGAGTGCGGCGTTAGGCCGTATACACAATTTGGTAATTTCTTGAGCCGCCGCCTTAATGTTCATCTACTGTTGGTTGAGTTTTTGAATATGTTAAACATTTCGTGTCTAACTTAGTTATTATTAAACAAATATTGGCACAAATATATAAAACACTAAGTATAATTGCAACTATCTAGTATTAATACATTGCAAAGGGAAGCTATTTTCATACACATATTTAACAACAATAAAACATATGTAAACATTGTTACAAACGCGCGTACATATGAAATATATATATATACATATATATACAATATATATATATATATATATATATATATATATATATATATATATATATAATATATATATATATGTATATATATATATATATATATATATATATATATATATATATATAAATATATATATAAATATATGTGCACATATCAGAGTACGAAGAATGCTCGAATTGATTTCTCTCGCAAACGAATTTAATTAGAACGAATTTTATTTTTCCTACTGTAAAGAATTTTTCTTTTTTATTCGGGAATTTTATAAATAGAATTCGCGAGAGAAATTTATTTTTAATTCTTCAAGTTTGTTTTCTTCTCGCGAATATTATAAATAAAATTCGTAAGGAAAAAAATAAATACCTCTCACGAATTCTATTTATAAAATTCCCAAATATAATAAAATAAAATTCGCGAGAGGAATAAGAATGGAATATATAGAAAAGAATATTTTGGGAATAGTATTCTTGTGTATACTTATGTTTTCTTTGACAAAAGAAATGTATGTATGGATTGCACGTATAGATGTGTGTACATATGCTGTGTTACTGCTTTTTGATAGTCATGTATGTATGTACATGTATATTTTGTTTTATGAACTATAAGTAAAAAGTAGTTACATACATATCCACATAGTTTTTTTCGCATATTTAAAATCGTACATGTTGTGTTCTTGGCTTTTGTTGCTGTTGTTGAAAAATAATTAGTAATTGTGTTTTGAAAGTATGGTATGTTAGGATGTATGTACGTAGGTATTTATGATTGCATAGGGATGAGTGGATGTCCACACATTCATACGAATATAAATATGTACATATATTACATACAAGGGTTAAATTTACCTTTGAAAGTGTTTTTTTGGTAACAATTAAAAGAACTGCCAATAAGCATCGATTGAAAGACAATAATAATATATGTGCGTATGTACATTAGGGGTGTACTTCACTGTACGCAGAAATTTTTATAATAACTAGCTACTACGAAACAATTTTATAATATATTTTGCATACATATGGGTAATTCCATGTCAAATCGACCAGTATTTATCCGCGATCTTTTTCTATTTTGATGACATTTGGTCAGATATTTTCTTTCATCCTACCTAGGTATAACGATATTATGCCAAAGGAAAAATTGAAAATGTTTATTAAAAAATTTTTGGCATATTCAAAATGACATAATTTCGCCAAATAGGTATACCGAATGTGTTGAGTTTAGTTTTTAAATATCTGGATGAATTTTTATGTCATTTTAAAGAGAATATTTAGGGAAAAATTACTTATGTATCTATAAAGTTTAAATATTTTGAACTGTGACTAAATCAAAAACCTATATATATTTATCGGCTGAATTTTTTTATATAATATCAATCTAATTCCAAAAAAATTTTTTGATTAATAAGAGACTTATAAAACAATTTTTTGTATGAAAATTTGTTTTATTAATCTGTTATAAGTCAGAAAATTTTTTTGTGAATTAAGCCAAATGTCTAAATGTCATTTAAAAATAATGCAATTTTTAAGAAGGCGTTTTTGTGTCTTTTTTGGGATTTGATTTTTTCCTTTCACAACCTTTAACAAAGTAGTAGGCAAATGTGGTTTATTTCTTAAATTAGTTTAAAAAAGAGTATAAATTTATTTATCATCGTGATTATCTTCCATCCTGAAAATTATATGCATTTAGCCAGAGAGTATAATAAATTTCTAATAATTCAATTATGTTTTATTCATATCACACGAGAATTCAGTAAAACTTAAGGGCTATATTCATAATAAATTATAAAATGTTTATAAAAGGTTTATTAAAAAGATTTCAGTAAAAAATTAGTTTCATAAAACTTTGATAAGTATTACGAATAAGTGGGTAAATGTGTATATACATAGTTCGATCAGTATTTATAAAAAACTAACCTAAATAAAAATTTCAGGTCAATCAGTATCGCACTCCCAACAAATTTTTTAGGGTAGTTTTTTATAAATACCCACCGATTTGGAATATGACACTTGAACAAATCCAAACTATAATTTTTAACAACCACTCTAATGTACATATTTAAACAATTCTATTCATTGGCGGTTTTATCAGCTATTATTATGTCTTCAATCAAGTTTTTATTTAGCTTTACTAAAAGTAAATTGTTTATAGTTTCTTTTGATAACTTGGACCTCATTTTTGTTAGAATTATTGAGAGAGCGCTAAATGCCCTTTCAACGGAAACCTGTGTTGAAGGGACTGATAATGCAACATCTAACAACTTGCCCAGTTCTGGATCTTGTGTTGCCCAGTTCTGGATCCGCTAATTTTGGATTTTTCCAGTACTCCAATATATTTGTTTCGAACGGAACTCTTTAGGTGTTACACAAATTCTCTAATTTTTGTTTTGTCGATCTATCCGTGGGTGGAGTTTTTTCAATCATGAGATTCATTTTTGCTTCAAGTTTTGAAAAATTTCCTGAGCATGAAGGTAAATCGTTTTTTGGAGTGGCCTCCTTTTGTGTCTCCGGAAATTCGCCTGTAAGACGTTTAATGATTTCTTGGGTGTGTAGTAGATGATTCTGATATATAATAAAAAATATCTTAAGTTTGCATACATAATTATGTATTAATATACCGGAGCTTACCACCGGCGATTTCTTTTGTTCTTCTGACAAAAATGGTGCACGTATGAAATTGAATCGTGGGTCTAAATAATTTCTGACAGAAATGCATCATTTGCTTTCTCTTCTTAATGGAGTTCAATAAGCTTTCCGCATAAATATTATCCTCTACCATTTCTTCGAGCTCAACTTCACAGCATAACCAATCTCTGTAGAAATCACCGATTATATATTGTTCCAGTTGGAATTTTGTGGTGCATTCTGACAATGGTTTGAATGATTTTAAGAATTTATTTATGAAACTCCAATCCGGCTCAGAACTGTTGAGATCGTTGGAATTTTCAATATACTCTTTAAAATTTTCCAATGATTTTATCATTTTATATGTAGAGTTCCACCTAGTTGCGTTATCAATTATGGGCATTTGTAAATCGACTGAACTGTCGTTTCTAACGATATTGCGTATACTTTTAACAATTTTTCGACATTCATCTACTTCTGCTTGAACTGTTTTTAACACATCATGGGCTGCAAGTTGAATTGTATGCGCAGCACATCTAACAACTGCCATAACAGACGAAAGAGACGTATGAACTGCATCGAAATCTTCATCATCACTTATTGGATCTTCTGGATCTTGTGTTAAGACTTCCTCCTGAAGTTCTTGCAGTAGCTTTGATGTTTTAATGACATTTGCACCATTATCGGAAGTGCAAGCATATATCTGGGAAATGTCAATTTTGAAGTCTTTCAAACAATTTATTATCTCCTCCTTGAGGAATTGAGCAGTATGTCTTCTTTTTAGCTGAATCATTCCAATGGTATTAATGTTGATTTTAGAGTCTTTAATATATTGCACATTTATACCTAGAATACTCTTTTCCATGCGCGTGGCAACATCAATTTTTAAGCAAATCATTTTTCTAAAGATGGCTTTTGAAATGTTAAGTTTTATTTCATTTGCTACAGTATTCATTTGAGAGACAATGCTTTTGGAATTAATATTTGTATTGTGGAACTCTTCGTAAGGGCGCAATAGCTTTTTAAAATATTCATCATCATCGAATATTCTAAATGGCATATTATGAACTGTCACAAGACCAATACAACATAATAGGAACTCATTTTTGTTTAACGGAATTTGAATATTACTGATTCGTTTTTTTGAGACACTACTACTACTGGATGAAGGATTCAGTAAGCTCTTTTCATCCACATTTATTTTAATGTTGTGTATTGATTCATAATGCCGTCTTACATTTCCAGATAATTTTCCTTTAAGAATTCTTTGGCAGAGAATACATGTTGAAGTATTATTTTCTGCATCATATATAACGTACTTTGAAAACTCAAAAACATTTTTGCGACCCATTTTCACATATGTAGACACTCACAAACAACAAACTGAAAGGAACTGATCATCAGTAGCAGTTTTTTAAGCATATATACCAGGATTCCAAATATTCATTCATTTATCACTCATATTTTTTATGACACCTAATTAAATATTAATTAGGGAAAACTACAGAAAAAAGAGAAAAACATTCAAATAATTGGCAAAACATTACCCATAAGATTATTCTCAGAGACGAACACATAAGTTTCCAAATAACAGTTTTTTACTTTGATGAGGAAGAGTGAAATTGCAAATATGCAGCTGCAGGTTTTTCTTTTCCAAACAATTAAGGCAGGAAGATGTTGGGAAATACCAATGAAATTTATGGTATATAAATTTAATAAAATTGTCTTGTATTTGCAAAAGCAAAACAATTTGTTTTGTGAAAATGAAGAGAAAGAAAATCCTATCCTCATTAGCAAAAGAATTGGTTTTGCGAATATTATTACATATTTATGTATATATAAATGAAGAACATAAGAATACATTTAATATTATTCATAATTATTTTCATACAAAGTTTTAAAGCTAATAAATATATATATATATATATATATATATATATATATATATATATGTATATATATATATATATATATATATATATATATATGTATATATATTATTCCTGGATTGGAAAGGAAAAACATGCAGCTGCATATTTACAGTTTCGCCCTTTGTCATCAATGGCTTTATTACTTTTAATCAGTTCCTCAGTGTTTTGGCAATTGCTTGAAAGTTTTTCGGTTTTTTTCTGTGGTTTCCCCTAATTAATATTTAATTAGGTTTCATAAAAAATATATTGTTAAAACACTGCGAAAGGGCAGGCCAAATAACATTCATACATGCATACATATGATGTATGTACATAACATATGTATACTGAATATTTTTTATGACTTTGTATTTTTTCATATGTATGTACCCTAGGGCGTCTCGAAAAAAAAGTTCGCCGTACACCACAGAATATAAAGTATTGTTGCAAGGCAGTTTTGAAAAAAAAATTTTAATTTTTTTTGCCGAAAGTAGGTGTCGCCAAACCACATTTTTCGTTATATCTTCGACATTTATAGTCCTATCTCAAAGTGTGATATATCGATGTTTTCGTCTTGAGGAGGCCAATATTTTGATTTAATAGTCGTTAACCTCAAATCTCATTCTAGTATTTACCTACCAGATCTCAGTTTCTACCACCCTAATGTACCACCCTATTGTCAGAAAATTAAAGCCCGCAAAAAATCATTAAACTTTTGTTAAAGAAGTTTTTCGATATTTCCAACAGAACTGTTAAAAAATACAATTTATGTTTTTTGCCGAATGTAGGGGTTACCTTTTTGAGTATTTTTGTCAGATTTTCTGTATTTACTGTCGGATCTCACAGTGCGATATATCGATGTTTTTGTCTCGAGGAGGCCAATGGTCATCTTTAATATTCATTGACCTCAATATAACCGTTCTAATAGTTAAGGCTGTTCTTATGAAATATTTCCATAATTCCGGTAGATCTATAAGAAAAAAATTCATGTTTTTTGTCGAGCCTAGGAAATGTGCAATTCGCGGAAGTCGCCACGTTTTTAAATATATATCTTGGATTCGTCAATTGCCAGAAGATGTTCAACAGATACTTCGTCCGTCGATAGAAAATAACGCGTACTTTTTCCACCCCGAGAATGTATTGTTATCGATGATAACGGACCAAGATCCGCTAGTACGTTCAGACGGCTATAACAAGATTTTGTCTGCGCGAAATGAAGCAGCAGTAGGCATTCGTCAAATGTACGGTGCACAAGTTAAAAATTTCATAGACTTCGAAAGTGACTCATATTACCATATGAATTTTTATTGTATTAGTACAGATATTATGGTAAGTTCGAAAAGAGTGTATCACTATTTAAAAAAGAAGATACTAGGCAAAAACATCGATATATAATACTATAAAATCCGACTGTGAATACCGAATATATGATAACTGTTTAAAAAGTCAACCCCTACATTCGGCAAAAAACATAAATTATATTTTTTTAACACTTCTGTTGGAACTATCGAAAAACTTCTTTAACAAAAGTTTAATGATTTTTTGCGGGCTTGAATTTTCTGCTATTAGGGTTGTACATTAGGGTGGTAGAAAATGAGATCTGGTGGGTAAATACTAGAACGGGATACAAAATACCATTGACTATTAAAGCAAAACAGTGGTCTCTTTGAGACAAAAACATCGATATATCACACTTTGAGATCCGACTGTAAATGCCGAAGATATAACGAAAAATGTATTTTGGCGACCCCTACTTTCGGCAAAAAAAATTAAAAATTTTTTTTTTGAAAATGTCTTACAACATTACTTCGTATTCGGTGGTGTACGGCGAACTTTTTTTTTCTTGCCTATATGGCGAGACGCTCTAATGTACCCACTTCTGATTAACTTTACTATATTTTTTATATTAGTATTGTTCCTGAGAAATGCTAAAGATATTAACCTGAATAAATTATTTCGAAAACTGTAAAGAATGCAATTTTAAGCATAGGTATTACCTATAGTAAAAAAATTAAGTTATTATTCAAATAGCTATGCACTCAAAATAACATAATTTGTCCAAAAACTGTGTTAAGAGAGGTACTTATTTGTATCATATAAACAGGGTAAAAGACTTTAAAATCAATAAAAGAAATCGCCTCAGAAATTTTAAAACTTGTTTTTTCAAAGAAATGGGCCCTCCCTAATACATGTACATAATATATGCACATACATACATATATGCACGAACATCCAAACACATTGTCTTACAGCCCTTATAAATATCTACCTACGAACATATGTATGTATGTAAGTGCGCACTTATAATTGTCCGAACAAAGTAAAAAGTAAATTTTTCACTAAAAAGCAAAATTTTCACGATCAACATACACAACCACACGTATGCAAAAAGCAAAACATGCCGAGGTATAATTTTTGAAAGAATTTTTCTTTTTGAATTCCGTTTGTGTTCGTTTTGTATTCGTTTGCCACAATTCTAAAAAATTGATTTTGCGAAAGGAATTTTATTTTATATTCTTTATATTTTTAATTCTCCTCGCAAATGAAAAAAATAACCAAAAGCTGATTTCATTCTTTCGCGAGGAGAATTAAAAAAGCCAAGAATAAAATATAAAATTCTTTTCGCGAATTCTATTTTTAAATTTGCGAAAACAAATTTTAAAACCAAAGAATAAAATAAAATTTTATTCGCGAGCAGAATTTTTTCCTACCCTGGCACATATATATACATGTGCACACACACTCATGTACACACATAGATATATATATATATATATACATGTATATATATATATATATATATATATATATATCTACATGTATATATATATATATATATATATATATATATATATATGTGTATATATATATATATATGTATGGCAATTAGTTTAGGTAAGCTGCCGCTCAATAATTGTTAGTAACCGCCGATGCTAACTTAACCTCTACTCCGGGTTCTGAGTAATTGTCAAATGAAAAAAATAAAAACAAACTCGCACGCATTAATGAATAAAAATAAAAAAAATTTATCTACTTCTTTTAGAACAATTGTACAAAAAATAATAATAAAGACTATAAATAAAAAGTTAATGGAAATTTATATACATATACAGATTCGTATATATGTATATATATATATATATATATATATATATATATATATACACATATATATATATATATATATATATATATATATATACATATATATATATATATATATATTTATATATATATATATATATATATATATATATATATGTATGTATAGATATATATATATATATATATATATATATATATATATGTATGTGTATATATATATATATATATATATGTATGTATATATATATATATATATATATATATATATATATATATATATATATATATATATATGTATATATATATATATATATATATATATATATATATATGTATATATATATATGTATATATACGAGTATATATATATATATATATATATATATATATATATATATATATTTATAATGCACATATATATATATATATATATATATATATATATATATATATATATATTTATAATGCATATAAAAGAATAGAAAAGCTAATGAAAAGCATTAAAAGTTAAATGAAAAATATTAAAAGTTGAATGAAAACTATTAATAGTTAAATTCACTTTTTTAAAAGTATTTCCATAAACTGTTGCGCGTTTTCCTCTTGGAACCTTCTCCATTGTTATCACGATAATAAATGAAGTGAAACATTTTTTTTCATATGAAAACTTTTTGACAGTTGTTTACACAGTTGCATTGAACCAGAATCACCATTGATGTGCAAATATGAAAAAATTTCGTTTCATTCCGCCTGTTTTTTACATTATGAAAACAAATTATTGTCCTTACGTTTTTTCATAGTACGCGAATCAGAATTACTATGAAAAGCTGAAAAAACTTTTCATTTCACGTTTTCACAGAACCAGAATCGACCCCCAGGATTAATAATGCTAAATTCTGCCCCCAGTGTCTATTATAAGTTTCTTAATCGGGTTATCGATAACTATATAGGGCATGTATCTGGAAGGCCCTTTGTCCGAAAATTATGAAAAGTATTCGAAATGTCCATTGGTTCCACTGCTTGGTTCATTTCGAACGTATTGTGGTATGTTTAACCTTCGCGATTGTCCGGAAAAATTTCCTCTACGTGATTGCGAAGATCCTTCCCTGCATTATTTCTATAATTATTTCCTAGATTCTGATTATTTGGCTGAAAACTATCCACTTGCCGAAAGTTTCCACTTCGCTGTGGGTAACGAAAATTTCTTATTCCTGAATCATTTCTTCTATAGCCATCAGTATTATTGCTTTGAAATTGTTTCTTATTATGGCGATTTGCGCTATTGAATGAGAGTCCGGAAAAATTTCAATAACCATTTTCTTCTATTATTGTATAAGCTTCTGCCATGTTAACTGGATTTCTACTAATGATTTTTCCCTTTACCGGCTCAGGTAAGTTTCGTTTAAATGTCTCTAAAACCAGATTTTTATTCCTTGTAGCTTGAAGTGTCGTTAAGTTGTCATCCAGCAAGTAGGAATTGTTAAGTCTAACTAGAAGTCCATTTAATTTACAATACAATTTGTTCATTCCATCTGTGCATCGACACAGAGTTATTACATCTAAAATTCTCTCTTTCGGAGTGTTCAAATGTAATTGAACATAATTTTAAGATTTTTTTAGTTCATAGAAATAAAAATAAGTTTCGTTCTACGTACTAAGTCTAATTACGGTTTACAAATATAATTTCGTTTAGGTTTTATTTTATCAGTCTATACACATCTTATTTGTTTAGGCTATACATATACATTTTTATATGCACACATGCTTAAGCATAGTTTTATCTCTACCAATTTTAGAACTGTAATATTTTATTCTTGTGTTTACTTAAACTAATGATCAAACTAATGTATGTTTTGTATTTACTTAGGCTAGCTATAAATATTCAAAAGATCAAATAGTTTTATCTCTACCAATTTTAGAACTGTAATATTTTAGTCTTGTGTTTACTTAAACTAATGATCAAACTAATGTATGTTTTGTATTTACTTAGGCTAGTTATAAATATTCAAAAGATCAAATACGTGGTACACATGTCCGTGAAAATAACCCTGATTACTAATGAAAAATATATGAAAGCAATTAGATAAGAGATGAGTTCTATATTAGATTTAAGATTTTCATCGTTAGTATTTAAGCAGAAATATTTTAAAAATAAACAGTGTCTTACAAACATTCAACCTGTTAAGTAGTTTAATTTAACATTTGGTCCTTAAAAAATTAAAATGGCAAGTAAAGAAAACCTTTTCGAAAGGCAAAAAGAATTGGGCGACGAAATTGTTGCTATTCGGGAGAAGCTGGCTCAAAAAACAATACGTAGTACGAGATTCCCAGAAATCAAAAAATGAATAAATAAAATTGTAGGGTATTTAATATTGTTGACCTGTGTAATTTGTGTGTAAAGATTTTTGTTCGGCTAAAGGTCCAATTTATATAAAAAAACAAATTTGTTTTTATTTTATGACATTTGTTTATTTTTCCAATATTTCGGTTAACGCCGTTAACCGTTTTCAAGGAATCTATAATATTACCATAAATATTATTAATTTTAAAATAAAACAATAAAACACTAAAAAATATAATTACGTACATTTAACAAAATTATGCGGCCTAACAAGTCCTTAGCAACTATCACTTGTAATGTAATTAAGCTACTGAAAAGCTATTTCTTATTATATTTGTTTACAATGTGTCGATACAATTGAGCGCAATTATCTGTGTCTTTTTTGTAATTGAGTCTTTTATCTGTTGGTATGTTGATGATATTAAGCATTTCCAGACAAAATCTCTTTTTGTAATTATTCTCATCTGCTAGAATTTTTACTCTCTCAAAATCTGGTTTGTGGGAGTTGGTGATACAGTGGGCAGCGAGTGCCGTTTTTTGCTCTAAAGGTTTGTAGACACATTTAATGTCCGATTTGTGCGAAGACATTCTGGTTTTTAATTTTGTTTGTGTTGTCCCAACGTAAGTTTTGTTACATGGTTGTGAACCATCGCCCTTGCAATCAATTTTATATACCACATTAGATCTATCTTCGGTTTTTAGTATATCTTTGGTCTTAGTGTATAAATTCATTAAAGAATATCTCGTTTTCATAGCCAATTCGTACTTTTCGTTGTCATAAATATTTGCATTCTTCAATCTTTCTGATAAGCCTTCAATGTAGGTCATTGATTGATATATTTTCGGATCCTTATTGTTATTTGTTTCCTTCGATATTACGTGTTTTATAAGCTCCATTATGGTTTTGTGTGGGAACTCATTTTTCGCTAGTATATTTTTAATTTTGCAAATATTTGTCTGGTGAAAACTTTCATCACTAATATCCAAAACACTCTTAATGAAATTTGTAGCGGTGTTGATTATCATATTTCTGGGGTGTTTGGAATAAAAATTAATGAGCCTACTGGATGCTGTAGGCTTTTGCTACCAATCCAGTTTTATTGTTCCATCCTCTCTTTTCAAAATTGCATCTAAATATGGGAGTTTGTTGTCGTTCTCTACCTCTTTGGTAAACTGAATTTGACTATTGTAAGAATTTAATTTGTTGAGTGTGTCGTCAAGTGAGTCTGTTTTGACAATAGCGAATAAATCGTCAACATATTTTGTAAGTAGAGTCTTGGCTCCCGTTCCATTTTACTTATAGTTACTTGTAAAAGATCTTCCATGACTATGTCCGCTATAATTGGAGATGCTGGTGAACCCATGGGCATTCCTTTTAATTGTTTGTAGGTGTTTCCATCGTATTTAAAGTATCTCGTATCTTTGATACAAAAATCAATTATGTCCAAAAATAAATCCCTAGGCATATTGGTATGTTGTTGCAAAATATTCCATTTATTTTTGATAATGTTGAGTGCTATCTTTTCCGGAATGCTCGGAAAGAGAGATATGACATCAAATGATATTATTACCTCATCGTCATCAATTTTTGAACCATTTATTTTAGCTTTAAACTCTATGGCATCCTTGACATTATATGGAGATTCTTTCGTCAAGTTTTTCAGAACTTTAACTACATATTTACAAAGTTCATTACTTGGTGAATTGATCGATGAACATATAGGTCTCAATGGTATTCCAGGTTTGTGTATTTTAGGTAAACCATAGAGTCTTGGAGCTACAGAGGTTCCATTTGTTAGTCTTGATTTTTCCCCGTCGTCAATCACTTTTAAAGAATATAATCTATTGACTAGCTTGTTGTTTTTAGTTTGCAAAGAAAAGGCGGGATCCTGTTTTGAGCGCCTGTATGTGCACATATTCTGGAGCATTTGTTTCATTTCACGCCTATAGTGTTCTTTGGTTATCGCTACCGTCTTGTTCCCTTTGTCAGAATTTAAAATATATATGTCTTTATTTTTGCTAAGAAATTTTCTTGTATGTCCCACTGTGTCCAATATTAATTTATCTCTCTGATTCAAATTCCTTTTGTTTAGATGACTTTCAATTAGAGACGTCAATTTGCTTCTCGCCATTTCTTCCTCTTCCTTGTTCTCCAAAGTCTGAATTATATTTTCACTGTCAGCTATGCATCTTAGTATTAGAAAGCTCTCCTTTGTGTGGGGTAGTGCGTACTTGGCCCCAAGTGATAACAACCAACTAATGTGTGTTGGTATATTTATGTCTGTTGTATTCACAAACCAATCTTCGTTTATTTTAATGTTTAATCTTTCCATCATCTGTGTTCTCAATTTTGTCAATTTCTTAGTATGTTTTGTTTTTATTTCATTTTTGAGAGTTTCAAATATTTTGTTCTCACTTTCCAAAAGAGCCACTAGATCATCCTGATCCAAAAAGTTTTTCATCGTTGTCTCTTCTATTATTATTTGCTTCTTGTTGGTGTCGACTTGTTTGTGCTTATATTGTATCATCAAATTAGGTATGATACTATGAAACCTAAAGATACACTTTTCTAGATCTGTCCTAAATTTTATATTAGTTTTGTCAGTAAAGTTGAAAATATTATATACATATGTTCTTAGTGGAGTTACTAATAAAATTTGGTATTATACCAAGTTTTTTACATTTCATCAAAAAGTTCGTAGAGGATTTTAATTTTATTAATGTTTTACTGTATTTAGAAAAATTACTAATGGTGTTGATGGTGTTTTTGTTACCAAATACCATTGAGACCTATATGCTCATCGATCAAATCACCAGGTAATGAACTTTGTAAATATGTAGTTCAAATTCTGAAAAACTTGACGAAAGAATCTCCATATAATGTCAAGGATGCCATAGAGTTTAAAGCTAAAAAAATGGTTCAAAAAGTGATGACGATGAAGTATTAATATCATTTGATGTCATATCTCTGTTTCCGAGCATTCCGGAAAAGATAGCACTCAACATTATCAAAAATAAATGGAATATTTTGCAACAATACACCAATATGCTTAGGGATTTATTTATGGACATAATTGATTTTTGTATCAAAGATATGAGATACTTTAAATACGATGGAAACACCTATAAACAATTAAAAGGAATGCCCATGGGTTCACCAGCATCTCCAATTATAGCGGACATAGTCATGGAAGATATTTTACAAGTAACTATAAGTAAAATTGAACGGGAGCCAAGACTAATTACAAAATATGTTGACGATTTGTTCGCTATTGTCAAAACAGACTCACTTGATGACACACTCAACAAATTAAACTCTTACAATAGTCAAATTCACCAAAGAGGTGGAGAATGACAATAAACTCCCATATTTAGATGCAATTTTGAAAAGAGAGGATGGAACAATCAAACTGGATTGGTACCAAAAGCCTACAGCATCCAGTAGGCTCATTAATTTTTATTCCAAACACCCCAGAAATATGATAATCAACACCGCTACAAATTTCATTAAAAGAGTTTTGGATATTAGTGATGAAAATTTTCACCAGACAAATATTTGCAACATTAAAAATACACTAGAGAAAAATGAGTTCCCACACAAAACCATAATGGAGCTTATAAAACATGTAATATCGAAGGAAACAAATAACAATAAGGATCCGAAAATAAATAAATCAATGACCTACATTGAAGGCTTATCAGAAAGATTGAAAAATGCAAATATTTATGGCAACGAAAAGTACGAATTGGCCATGAAAAATTTATACATATACCAAGACTAAAGATATACTAAAAACCGAAGATATATCTAATGTGGTATATAAAATTGATTGCAAGGGTGATGGTTCACAACCATGTAACAAAACTAACGTTGGGACAACACAAACAAAATTAAAAACCAGAATGTCTTCGCACAAATCGGACATCAAATGTGTCTACAAACCTTTAGAGCAAAAAACGGCGCTCGCTGCCCACTGTGTAACTAACTCCCACAAACCAGATTTTGAGAGAGTAAGAATTCTAGCAGATGAGAATAATTACAAAAAGAGATTTTGTCTGGAAATGCTTAATATCATCAGCATACCAACAGATAAAAGACTCAATTACAAAAAAGACACAGATAATTGCGCTCAATTGTATCGACACATTGTAAACAAATATAATAAGAAATAGCTTTTCAGTAGCTTAATTACATTACAAGTGATAGTTGCTAAGGACTTGTTAGGCCGCATAATTTTGTTAAATGTACGTAATTATATTTTTTAGTGTTTTATTGTTTTATTTTAAAATTAATAATATTTATGGTAATATTATAGATTCCTTGAAAACGGTAACGGCGTTAACCGAAATATTGGAAAAATAAACAAATGTCATAAAATAAAAACAAATTTGTTTTTTTATATAAATTGGACCTTTAGCCGAACAAAAATCTTTACAAATAAATAAAATTGAAATTGAATTTGCGGAAAATAACACAAAACTTCTGGCATATGGCATTACATCAGAAGATTATTTTGAAAAAAATTACTATGAGGCGTTATCAGGAATTCTAACAGAGATTCAAATTCTAATAAAAGAAGCCATGAAGCAAGAAGAATCAAATAACGTTCCAGAATCTTCTCAAACATCTAGAGAAAACGGTAAATTAGAAAAATTAATAACTACTGAATCAGATGAGGAATTATGGGAACAATTTGTTGAAATGGCAGATTGGTTAACTGAATGGTATGATCAAATATCAGCTAATGTGGCCGACATGTCCAACAAAAAACTTCAAATAAAAGAAAAATATTTAGAAGCTAGATATCAGAAGCTTCAAAACATGTATCACAATTTAAGCGAATCAAAAAAGCCAAAAAATATGCATAAAATTATGCTAAATGCCGAAAGCACATATTTTAGTGCTCTCGAGCTTATTACAGACTGCATGAATGAGCCAATGCAACAACAGAACAACATAAATAAAGAAGAATATTAAAACTCAGCACATTTAGGAAAAATTGAAATTCCTGAATTTAGTGGCAATATAAATGAATGGTCATCATATCATGATTTGTTTAAAAGCCTGGTACATGACAATAAGTATCTTTCTAATGTGGAAAAGATGTACAGGTTAGTAACATCACTTAAAGGCGAAGCTAAAAAATTGGTGCAACATCTAAAAATCACCGACAACAACTATCAAGCAACGTTCGACATTCTCAAACAAAGGTATGAAAATCGTAGATTGTTATTTACAAATCAAGTAGATATTTTACTTGATCAACCAATGGCTAATAGCGAATCATCAGCAAGCTTGAAGCAGCTATTAGATACAACAAATAGCTATATTTATGCCCTTAAAAGTATGGACATTAAAATAGAAGATGCTGAACCGTTAATAGCGCGTATTGTTATCAGAAAATTAGATAAAGACGGTTTGCGATATTACGAACAAACAGTCAAAAAATCTAAAGAAATTCAAAGTCTTAAGGACATATTAAGTTTTTTGGAACAACAAGTTCAAGCATTGGAAGCAGCTTCCAAAGTGCAAGAAAAAAGAGTAAATAAAAAACTATTTGGGACTGGAAAAGTTTCAAATGTGATGTACTCAATGAAAAAATATTGTTTACATTGCAATATGCATAACCATACAACTGTGGTTTGCAGAAAATTCTTAGCATTACCGATTTATGAACGAAGAAAACTTGCTTACAATAATCAATGGTGTTTTAAATGCTTGGATCATAAAAACAACAAGTGGTGTTCAAATAATGTTAAGTGTTGTTATTGCAATAAAGGTCATCATAAGATTTTGCATCTGAATGAAGAAAAGAATCAAAACCTAACAATTCAGCAATGACTACCAAAAATTTAGCAACATCAGTACTTCTAGCAACTGCCCAGGTAAAAGTACATGCAACGAATGGGGAAGCACTAATCCTAAGAGCATTAATCGATCAGGGTTCTCAAGTAACAACAATATCAGAAGAAGCATCCCAGATCTTATCATTGCCACGTATTAAATGCAAAACAGAAATTCATGGAACCGGCAGTACTCTGGTTGGACTGTCTAAAGCAAAAACAAAATTAATCTTGAAACCAAGATTTATGAGTAACTATGAAATCGAAGCAAATGCCCTTATTTTGACAAAATTAACGGGGGCACATCCAAATCAGTCATTTGAAATTAATATTGCAGATTGGAACAACTTTATTCTGGCGGATCCAGCATTCAATAAATCTGATCGAATAGATATTGTTATTGGAGGTGACATTATACCTCATATATTACAAGAAGGATTACACAAAAAAGGTAGTATCTTAGCACAATCAACAATTTTTGGTTGGATATTGTCTGGAGTAATTAGCAAAGCTGCAAAACCATCAAAAGTATTAGCAGCTATAACTAACTTGGAGAGGTTCTGGGAGTTAGAAGAACTTCCTGAGATAGAGGAATGCCGTGAAGATGAATTTTTCAAAAAACATTATGAGAAAACAACTAAAACTGATGCAAAAGGATTGCCGCTTAAAGAAGACCACGAGTTGGGAAATTCCAGAAGGCAAGCAATGGCAAGGTTTTTGTCTCTTGAGAGAAAATTCGATCGAGAGCCGGAACTAAAAAAAAATTACGTAAAATTTATGAACGAGTATTTAAATCTCGGTCATATGGAAGAGGTAGAGGAGAAGTGCAGCGGGAAGTATTATTTGCCACACCAACCTGTAATAAGAGAAAACAGCTTACCAACAAAATTGCGTGTGGTGTTCGACGCTTCTGCTAAAACAACAAATAAAAGAAGTTTAAACGATGTGATGTTTGCAGGTCCTAAACTACAAAAAGACCTCTTCGATATCATAATAAAATGGAGGCTATGGAGATATGTTATGGTAGCTGATGTTGAAAAGATGTACCGTCAGGTAAAAATAGCAAACAAAGATCAATCGTATCAACATATATTATGGAGAGAAAACAAATGCAGTCCTATAAGAGAGTATAAATTAACAACTGTAACATATGGCATGTCATCGGCACCATTTTTAGCAGTAAGATCGCTGTTTTACATTGCTGACCACATGTCAATTGAAGATGAACTAATTAAGAAAATAATAAAAGAAGATTTCTATATGGATGATCTAATGACAGGAGCAGATAATGTTCAGCAATGTAAAAACATACAGCATCATATACAAACACAGCTAAGTAATTTTGGTTTCAATTTACGTAAATGGGTCTCAAATCACAAAGCAATTTTAAATCATGAAGACATCACCAAGGAAAATACAGTCATTCAAATAAAAGATGACGAAACTGTCAAAACTTTACGCCTACAATGGGAACCGGCCAAAGACGAGATTCATTTTGAGGTAAATTTTACACAAAACTATAAAATAACGAAAAGGCAGGCTCTTTCAGATGTGGCGAAAATCTTTGATCCTTTGGGTGGGTTGTCTCCTGTTACTGTATTAGCGAAACTATTTATTCAAACACTATGGTTGCAGCAGTCTTCCTGGGACGAAGTGTTATCAGATGAGTTTCAAAATGAATGGTATGAATTTTCGAGA
The DNA here is from genome assembly GCA_951800035.1 of Linnaemya tessellans. Classification (NCBI taxonomy): domain Eukaryota; kingdom Metazoa; phylum Arthropoda; class Insecta; order Diptera; family Tachinidae; genus Linnaemya; species Linnaemya tessellans. The sequence continues at coordinate 81,543,284 of OX637533.1, read as the reverse complement.
AATGTAATCGCTCTTCAAAAAATTCGTATCCCAAGATGGGTAAAAACAACGTGCGAGATTGAATTGGAAATTCACGGGGTTTTCAGATGCTTCTGAAAAAGCTTATGCAGCTGTAGTTTACATTAAACAAAATGAATCAGTTAGGCTACTAACAGCTAAAAGTAAAGTAAACCCGATTAAAAACAAAAAGACTCTGCCAAAATTAGAACTGTGCGCTGCTCATCTCCTAAGCAAGCTCTTACATAGAGTAATTCGTATTTTTAATCGACAATACAGAGTTTATGCATGGAGTGATTCAACTATAACATTAGGTTGGATTCACAACAATAAAAATAAAGACAAATTTGTAAGAAACAAAGTTAACGAAATAAATACGAATTTGCCTAAGGCGTCATGGCATCATATAAGCAGTAAGGACAATCCTGCAGATGTAGCTTCAAGAGGTGTTAATGCTGAAAAATTAATACATCACTCTTTGTGGTGGAATGGTCCTAAGTGGTTATTGAAGTCTTCCGAATTCTGGCCGAAATACGAAGATCCAAAAACGACAAATATATTGATGATTGCTGTGGGGTTGGCCAGCTCTAATGTTATTAACAAATTAACATGCAAATACTCTAAACTAGGCAAATTACGAAGAATTGTTGCTTACATACTTCGTTTTGTAAATAAATTAAGGAAGAACGAAAAATATCCACAGCATCTGACCGCTCCAGAGCTTGAAATGGCAGAAGAGATTATAATTTTTAATCATCAGCAGGTCGAATTTCATGATGAGATTATAAGACTGAAAAAGGAACTTGCGGTTAGTAACAAAAGCAAAATAGTAAGTCTTTTTCCTTTTTTAGATAAAGGCGGCATTCTTCGAGTTGGTGGCAGATTGCATAATTCTGATTTACATTATAATCACAAACATCCCATAATTTTACAAAAGTCTGAACTTTCATCTTTAATAATACACCAGACACACATATCCACGCTCCATGGTAGGAATCGACTTATGGAGTCAACCATAAAACGTAAATATTGGATAATGGGATTAAAAAATGCAGTGAAGAAGTGTATTGGAAGCTGTACAACATGCATTCGCTATCAACAAAATATATCTAAACAACTAATGGGTAGTCTACCAGATTATAGATGAATGTTTCACATCCTTTTTCTCATACGGGAGTAGATTACGCTGGACCGATACATTTAAGGTGTTCAAAAGGAAGAGGCCAGAAAAGCTACAAGGGCTATATTGCCGTATTTGTCTGTATGGCAACAAAGCCAATTCACTTGGAAGTCGTGAGTGATTTGACCACAGAAGCATTCCATGCGGCTTTGAGAAGATTCTTTGCAAGAAGAGGTATTAGTTCCCACCTGTATTCTGATAATGGAACTAATTTTGTGGGTGCTAGTAAAAAGTTAGATGCTGATTTTAAAGCAGCAGTTAAAAATAATAGTACACTTATTCCTATTCTGGCTGAACAAAAAATAAATTGGCATTTTATTCCCCCGGCAGCTTCTCACTTTGGTGGGATTTGGGAGTCTGGAGTAAGATCGATGAAGTATCATCTAAAAAGAATAATTGGCGAAACAAAATTGACGTTTGAAGAATTAAGTACTTTGCTAGCACAAATAGAAGCTGTTTTGAACTCCAGGCCTTTGGTTGAAGTGAATGCTGAAGATATTGATGCAGCCGATGTGTTATCTCCGGGTCACTTTCTCATTGGAAGACCAGTAATAGAACCCGGGGAGCATATTGAAAGCGCAGTTATATCATCATTAAATAAATGGAAACTTATTCAGCGGCTAAAAAAAGATTTTTGGAATCGCTGGAAGGAAGAGTACCTTGTGACGCTCCAACAACGGAATAAGTGGAGGCATTCAGTTAAAAATTTGAAAGAAGGAGCAGCAGTTTTGGTCAGAGATGAAAATACTCATCCAGGAAGATGGCCTCTTGGAAGAATAACGGAAGTACACGAAGGAAAGTATGGGAAAGTTCGAGTGGTTAAGATAAGGTATCAAAATAATATTCTAAAACGACCATTAGGTAATCCAGCTACCGGCCGCAGAAAATTCCAACGAGGACAATTCAGACATCATCATGGGGCGTAGAATTTCAGCAAGCAAACAATAAACTGGTAAAGCCATTTGATGTAACGATAATCCATAACTCCAAAGATATGTATACAAAATATACAACAAGATCTACAGAAGATGCAGGCCGACAACACTGAACTGATGAAAATGAAATATCACCATATATCCGGACATACATCATTTATTTTAATTATTATTATTATAATTACAATCATAATTTTTATCTACCTCAAAAATAAATGTAACAACAGTAAAAAGACTGTAGTTAAGTTAGATTTTTCACCGCCAATGCCTTTAAATGCCCGGCAGAATGTTCAAATGTAATTGAACATAATTTTAAGATTCTTTTAGTTTATAGAAATAAAAATAAGTTTCGTTCTACGTACTAAGTCTAATTACGGTTTACAAATATAATTTCGTTTAGGTTTTATTTTATCAGTCTATACACATCTTATTTGTTTAGGCTATACATATACATTTTTATATGCACACATGCTTAAGCATAGTTTTATCTCTACCAATTTTAGAACAGTAATATTTTATTCTTGTGTTTACTTAAACTAATGATCAAACTAATGTATGTTTTGTATTTACTTAGGCTAGTTATAAATATTCAAAAGATCAAATAGTTTTATCTCTACCAATTTTAGAACTGTAATATTTTAGTCTTGTGTTTACTTAAACTAATGATCAAACTAATGTATGTTTTGTATTTACTTAGGCTAGTTACATATAAATATTTAAAAGATCAAATACGTGGTACACATGTCCGTGAAAATAACCCTGATTACTAATGAAAAATATATGAAAGCAATTAGATAAGAGATGAGTTCTATATTAGATTTAAGATTTTCATCGTTAGTATTTAAGCAGAAATATTTTAAAAATAAACAGTGTCTTACAAACATTCAACCTGTTAAGTATTTTAATTTAACACGGAGTATGATCACCATGTTCCCTAATTAGTACTGCTCGTAACTCCATCCAGGTTTGGAGTTGGCCATTCCTGGATAGAGTCTCTGGCCCTACCTATCAATCGGTCTTCTATGTAACCCAATAAAATTCTTTTCAGCTCTACTGTCAGGGGTTCCATAATGGAGGCTAATGATTCCACTCGCTTAATGAAGTTTGGTAGGTCTGACGTATTTCCATTAAATTGTTGTATCGAACAAATACACTTCCTAGCTACCTCAAATTGATCCATTATTATTATTATTGTTACTCTTTTATTTTTTTTTTTTAATTATTATTTTAAACTATTTCTTTTAATAATTAACTTAAACACTATCTTAAAATATATTACTTTACTTGTTAAAAATAATTCAGCTTCTTCTCTTGGTTGGCTTAAACTCTTTGCTTAAACTTCTGAATTCTAGAAGATGATTAACGTTGATGCTTCCTTCCTTCTTTTGGTTTAGATGATGATATGTTGTAGATCTCTTTTCTTTCTTGTTGACTTATTTTTTATTATTTTAGGTAAAAGACGTTTTCTTTCCCTTTATTATTATTATTTTTTCCTTGTTAACTTATTTTTTATTATTTTAGGTAAAAGACGGTTTCTTTCGCTTTATTATTATTTTTTTTTTTTTTCTTGTTGACTTATTTTTTATTATTTTAGGTAAAAGGCGTTTTCTTTCGCTTTATTATAATATTTTTTCTTTCTTTGTGCTTTTAAAGTTCTTGTTTATTTGTGTATTGTTTTGTTTTTCAGTTTTCCCTTATTTTGCGTACGAATTATTTCTAGTACGAATATATTACATATTTCTGGCATTTGACTTAGTTACTTATAAATACCGCAGCTTAGACTTATAACTTTTTATTTTATTCCACTGATAGTTTTTCCTTTTCTAACCGATCATTTCTTTATTTCGTTTACCGACTGCGCCATTAATAACACTGGTTTACAGCCAAAAAATACCAAGAACGCCACATGTCTAGATAAGTTAATTGGGACCTCCTGAACACGAAAATCGCTGTAATTTTTTTCCCTAAGTACCGTTTTTTAGATAACGGTACTTTTGTGTTTTTCGGTGCATGGTCCCACTCAAACCCTTGTGGAGCCCAACCAAATTAAGTGGCATATCGTTGGAAAGGTACTTGCATGTCTTTTCCGTCGATATGCTGGAAATTTCTATCTGACATGAAATGGCTGAGTTATGACACCTCAAAGTTCACAATTTGCCTATTTTTTACGTTTGTTTCAAAATTTTTCATTTTTATTTCGTTTTTTTTCTACGTTATAGTAAAGATCTGGAATGTTTTATTGTTTTACCAAATAGTTTATTTAATTACCAACATTTTAAGCGTAATTTAAAAAAAATTGATGAAAAATAAAGTTTTTATTAAGGATTTTGTGGAACGACAATATTTTCATTTTCATTGCTCACACACTATATTCGGCGTCCAACAGTAAAAATTTAAATTAAAATGTCGAGCGACTTGAACTTTTGTTTTTTTTTGATGGATCTTCGCGAATGAGGAACCAACAATAGTCCACCATCATTTGTTCATCCCACCAGCCTTTGTAACGTCTCTCGATTTCGGCCATTTCCTGGTGAAATTTTTCACTTTGTTCATCACTTTCGGAGCCCAAGTTCGTGGGGAAAATATCCAAATGACTGAATAAGAAGTGTAATTTAGGTGTCATATTTGAACCTAAAAGTTAAAAAGAATAAATTTTCAAATGATAACATGGATATACATGCTTTCACTCAACGCTTACCAATGGCATTGAATTTTTGCAGTAATATATCGATCTTCTCAGCGTAATCAGGACTTCTGTAATTTCCCAAAAAGTTGTGAACGATGTCCTGGAATGCTTCCCATGCCTCCAAATGAGCTGGACCTAAACACTCATTAAATGCTTGGTCACCATACAGAGCCCGAAATTGAGGTCCATCAAATATACCTGCGATCACGGTAATATGTAACACGTGTCTCAGGAGCACAATATCCCCACAATCGTGATGCAAGTAATTCAGATTTCGATTTCGTCAAATACAAATCTCGGCACAAATCATTAAGCTCGGCCTGAGTAAGTAAATGGGGTTTCTTATTTGATTGCATTTCTGGTTCACCGCACTCATCTGATGAATCATTTTTTATTGTTCTTTTTCGTATTTCTGTGGGACCCGCTTCAATCAGCTGTGGTTTGGGGCACGATAATGAGTGCGGCACTGGCAGCGTCACCGAGCTAACAACTGGATAAACAAATGATGGCGGACTATTGTTGGTTCCTCATTCGCGAAGATCCATCAGAAAAAAAAACGCAAAAGTTCAAGTCGCTCGACATTTTAATTTAAATTTTTACTGTTGGACGCCGAATATAGTGTGTGAGCAATGAAAAATGGAAATATTGTCGTTCCACAAAATCCTTAATAAAAACTTTATTTTTCATCAATTTTTTTTTAAATTACGCTTAAAATGTTGGTAATTAAATAAACTATTTGGTAAAACAATAAAACATTCCAGATCCTTACTATAACGTAGAAAAAAAAAACGAAATAAAAATGAAAAATTTTGAAACAAACGTAAAAAATAGGCAAATTTTGAACTTTGAGGTGCCATAACTCAGCCATTTCATGTCAGATAGAAATTTCCAGCATATCGACGGAAAAGACATTCAAGTACCTTTCCAACGATATGCCATTTATTTTTATCGGACTTTTTGGTTGGGCTCCACAAGGGTTTGAGTGGGACCATGCACCGAAAAACACAAAAGACCGTTATGTAAAAAACGGTACCTAGGAAAAAAAATTACAGCGATTTTCGTGTTCAGGAGGTCCCAATTAACTTATGTAGACATGTGGCGTACTTGGTATTTTTCCAAATTAAAAATTTGTAAAGCTGTGTAATTAAAACAACTATGACAACAGTCATTATTTAAAACTGAATCTTAAAAGTATCTTAATGACAAATCATGCTTAAAAAAACAAATTGAATCAGTGGTGAAAAAGAACATTAAGCATAGTAAGCACATTTACTGCTGCTACTTCGAATTGTAACAGTAGAAGTTTGTTTGTTTAAAAAGTTATGTTTAGATTTAAAATTGAAATTAAATGATAATAATAAGTATAATATTACATGTATGTGATTATATATATATATATATATATATATATATATATATATATATATATATATATATATATATATATTATATATATAAATGAAATTTATTTGTTGGTGGTTAAGCAATGTCTATATGCACTTCATTGCTGCTTTACCAAATCGTCAGTAGACTTTAACCACAGTTTTGAAAAGTTAAAAACCTCTTATCTTATGCATATACTTCCGAAAACCATCTGAGAATTCACAACTTGTAAATTACAAATTATTTTCAAAAATAACAACAGAACAAGAATAGTAGGCCTTGAAACTCATACAAAACTAAACCAACAAATAAAGTATATTTGATATGAATCCACTTTATTTTTCTACATATATATATATATATATATATATATATATATATATATATATATATATATATATATATATACATATATTTATATATATATATATATATATATATATATTTATATATATATATATATATATATATATATATATATTTATATATATATATTTTTATATATATATATATATATTTATATATATATATATATATATATATATATATATATTTATATATATATATATATATATATATATATATATATATATATTTATATATATATATATATATATATATATATATTTATATATATATATATATATATATATATATTTATATATATATATATATATATATATATATATATATATATATATTTATATATATATATATATATATATATATATATATATATTTATATATATATATATATATATATATTTATATATATATATATATATATATATATATATATATATATATATTTATTTATATATATATATATACTATATTTATATATATATATATATATATATATATATATATTTATTTATATATATATATATATATATATTTATATATAACAGATTCGTAGGAGAGTTAGTACGTCTTAGGATTCGTTAGCTACTGACGATTAAATATGCGCATCAGTTCCGAACCTCCTTACCTAGGAACTAAGGAGGACGTAGGAATAATACTGATAATAATATATATATATATATATATATATATATATTTATATATATATATATGTATATATATATATATATATATATATATATATATATATATATATATATTTAAACGTTTCGACAAGTTTTTCCAGATCCAGATCAAAAATCACAAAATTAATGTCAGCATCGACCGTCTTAAACCAGCCTTTTTTTCTAACCAGCACTACACAGCAATTTCCCACCACTAGAGCCATCTGACGCTGACAACATTTCGCAACGACAAGAGGTTATAGACAGTTCAAAGAGCCAACATGCTCCTGATCAGAGAGCTGCACGATCAGTGGTTTTCGTGATTTAGGTATACTCATTTAAATGCGATTGCGATGTGATCGCCACTGCATTGCTTTTGCCATATCCGTATACACTTGAGAATTGCTACATTTGAGCTTCTAGCTTACTCATATCATATACGTTCGCGGCAACTACTCTGCTTTGCTTTTTCCACACATTCGGCAGTTGTGCTCATACTTAACGTACACAACAAAAATAATATTTGCATACGAACATGCGAGCACACTCATTGATGAGTGCTTTATATGAAGTAAATACATCGTTGCCACTGTGTAATTATACAAAAGCTGTACTAATTTAAAAAACAGTACAGAGCAAATAAAAGCGACGCTCAAAAAACACCACAGCTAAGAAAAGATCACTGCAAAAAAAATTACCTATACCTTCAGGTAACGAAATGCTAAATAAAGCCCCGTCTCATTTTCAATTCTTATTTTATTAAAGTCACATAACACTTTCACATTGATTTTCGAGTAGTTAGTAACTGTATGTGCGAGAACAATTAAAATACTCAAATTTGAGCAATTAAATTTTAAAATTTTTAAATTTTAATTGCCAAATTTGTGTTAATTGTTTTTTTTTTGTAATATGATACTTTAACGGTTGTGTGTGTATTTTCCCACGGTTAAATAGGGGTGTTCACATTGTTGTTCTATTTTTTTTATAATGTTGGGGTAGGCGTGGGAATTTTTGTCCGTCCATATGGGACCTTGGGAGTTTGTGTCTGTCCATATGAGACCGTGGGGATTTCTGTCCGTCCATATGTGAGGGGAATTTGGTGGAGAGGTGCTGTAGTAACCAAAACGAGCTTGTATATGTGAGTGTGAGACCGTGGAAGTTTTAGGAATTTTTGTCTGTGCATATGAGACTTTGGGAGTTTGTGTCTGTCCATATGTGACCTTGGGAATACATTTCCGTCGGTATGTGAGCGTGGGAATTTGTGTCTGTCCATATGTGAGCGTAGGAAATCTGTCTGTCCATGTGTGCTATGATCTAATAGAAAATAAGAAATTTTTAGTATCTGACAAAACATTTTTTAGGAAGTACAATATTTCAAAAGTGTTGCATAAATGGATGGCCCTAATGTTTGTGGTTCGTTTCTTCTTGCTGGAGTGAGATTTCTTCTTTTATTTTTTCCTTTTTTTTTTAATTTTGGTGTGTGTTTACTTAAGATATTTTGTCCAGCAATTCAGTTATTTCTGTTTTGTGTGTAATGCTTGGGTGTGGGGGAATAATTTGATTATTCTGTTCTTGAAGACGTTGTGAAAAAAAATTTACTATTGCATAAATATTAAATCTGATATTTTGTTTATTTTATACATGACGATCATCGATGGATTTTATTTGGGGATCTGGATGGTGGTGCGATTTCTGTACTTAGTAGAATATGAATATTTATGCTATGTTTAAGTTTGTGTGTTATGTGTTCTGAGTGGCGATTGGAATGTCTGCCTGTCAGACAGGCTGTGTGTGTGACGATTGGTGAGTCTGTATGACAGTCCGCTTTTTTTGCTTTCCTGAATTTATCGCAAGTGGGTCAGTATGAAATGAAATAAATTTGTATAGATTTATGTACGCATATACATACAAACAAATAATAAGCGTTTATTCTTTGTGACTTAATATTCCCTTGACCATTTGAATGAATGAACCATTGTGTTTGTGTGTTCTCTGAAAAAAATATGCATTTAGGTTTTTATTTGAAATAAAAAGACGTTTATTTTAATTTTTATAAGCATTTATTTAAAAGTTTGTTAACATTTTCATTTTTAAGTAAAATTGCATTCCTTAAGGCACAAACGCCATAGTCGTGATAGCTACAATAGAGATATTTTGAATGCTTAGTTTCCATTTGTTTAAAATTAATGCAGCCAATGTCTTCAATGTTATAAACTGTTTGATGAATCATTTTTTCTAGCCATTTTTTCTTCTTTCCCCCCTTAACATATACATACATATTTGTAAATTTCTTATATTGGATTTTAAAAACTTGCAAACGCTTTGAAATGAGACTGATTCATCATTCCAGTTAATATGATGATAGTTTTTTGTTAACCAAACTGCTTCTCTGTTTTTTTGGCTGATAAACATGCGAAATCAAAAGGAGGTTTTATGATGATATTGAGGCATTCGTTGTTGCTGAAAACTACAGCTAGTTCTTTTGCGATGATGTCATTTGAATTATTTTTGAAACCTTGCAAGTCTACAAAAACAATATCACAATCCATGTTATTTAATTTATATGACCTTCCGGACTTGACCTTTTATTGGTATGTATTCTATTACGCGGTCATGAATAAGAACGCAGTAAGCTGATGTCGTTGCTGGAATATTTGTTGCTGTTTCAAATTCAATTTTTATATCAATCGGTCCGGTATTGACTGACTCGTTCTGATAGCTTACATCTACTACAATAATTGGGGCGTTGTCTTTAAACTCCTGAGCAGTTAACAATGGTTGAGGGTCTTTCATATAGTAGCTTTGTTGAAATCTTACATACATATCATATAGAATTGCATAACGTTCATTTTTAAATTTTATGTTAAGATCATCATATGGGTAAGAGGTTGAATTTAAATGTACTTTTAAATTAGTCAGATCACAGTGAACAAATTTGTTATCTCGTTGAAATGCGACCAATACAAAACTGGTCGTTCTTTACTTGCAGCTAATTTAACATTCCAAATGACTTGTCCCTGTATTCAATTGTGGATTCATATGACAATCCCAGCTATGAAATGCCATCGGTATAGAAGAACCATTGTTAATAATTTTAATAATATACAACTTGCTCTGATCAGATAATTGTACGTGTGGAATTCTCCAGGAGATGAGTGAAATTGTAAGTTTCGATTTTTCTGTAGAAACGCTCGAATGTACAAGAGCTTTATCATTTTTATTGCGCAAGAGTATCAATTCATGTTTTCCGTTAAGTATAACTTTGTTGTAGTCTTCAGCAAATCCCAAAAGCATTTTTAGTGGTACATAAAAATTAGAATATCCATTGTTAAGATTCAAATCATCAGTTTTATGCTATCCACCATTTTGCATTACAATGCTTTCGGTTGGTGATAGAGATACTAAATTTTTTATTGTGGTTGTTGTTCCTAAATACCTTGTATGATCGATTTCAATGCCATTAAGCTCGTAGCGGATTTCATCAAATAGGTGTGCAACAAAGTTGTTTTTCAATTTAAAATTTTCTAAAAATTTTCCATTTTTTTTCATCTACAACGAAACCTTTCACATATATATAGCTCTCACTAGGTAACACGTACAAATCTTGATTTTGTATTGAGATTCGAATCTCATCATTATTATTGTACGATTGTAGATATGGTATGTAGTCCTTTTTTATTATATTTTCGTCAGACAATGGCTTATCCAATACGTTGATTATTGAGCTCATTTTGTTTTCAGTTTGAAATTCAAAGACTTGAGAAAACTTTTGTTTGTTGTTGTAAGTGGCCTTTGACGAGCAGATCTTTTCAATTGTGGTTTAGGTTGTAATATCTGTGGATGAGACGTGAATGCCGTATTTTGTGATACACTTGTATTGTATATTATCATTACTTAGTTGGCCTTAAATGTATTCATATTGTAATTTCCTCTCCTCTGAAATTAATTAAATCGCCGTTCTGATCAACAATGCGCAGTGATAGAGAAGTTATCTCTTTGGTGTTTACAGGTAAATAAATGAGATTCCTTGGAATCTCATCTATTTTATAGCATGCAGGTGCATTAATCGGAAACTCATGAAGTGTATGTGATTTTGAATTGCTCATATATGTGTTAGTAGCGATACTACTTTCAATTCGCAAGAGATTTACTTTAAAAATATTAACTGCAAGATCTGAGTAATGATCATCGGTCGGTGTTAGGATTTTACTATTGAATCCTAAAAGATTCCCAATTGTATTTTCTTTATTAAAATATATCGGATCTTTAGAACTATTTATTTTAACTTGCATCGTATTGTTGTTAGCTTCTATAAAAATATGCTCTCTAGGACTAAGTCGTTTGTATTGCTCTTCTATGTAGTCAACTATATCTTTCAATTCATAAGATCCAATTGGTATTTCAATTATATATTCCCCTATATGAAACATATTGTTATAGGAGTCTACATTTGGAATACTGTTGTATGAATGAAAATCAGTTAGCGCACACTCATATGTGTCGTTTAAGTCAATGGGAGGAAAATAATAAGCATATAGCGCTGATGAGTTAGAGCTCAGAGTAAGTGTTATTGACATTATAACAGCCTGTTCACAAATAAATAAAGTTTACTACACAGCATGGTTTATAAGAATGATTTGCATATATATTTCATAATCTTATTTTAAAATTAACGTTAGTTATTAAAAATATTGATGTTATTGTCGTTGTTATCATTGTGGATGGCGATTTATTTTGTTTTCCAATTATAGTATTTCATCTTTTCTTATCCAGGAATTGTGTTGATTAGAAAATCCCTACCATTTAACTAATGCTTTGTCCCCTTTCAGTCGAATCGTATTTTTCAAAATACATATCGTATTTGGAAATCTAGTTCTTGACAGTTCTTCCGTATAGAAGCCACCTTTAATAAGATTTCCAAGATATTCTGCTAATATGTATCTTGTAGGATACGTATTTTGAACTCCTTTGATTGTGAAAATTTCTGTTGTCGAATTCGGAGTATAGCCTTTCTTAAAAATATATTTATATTTGCTAATACGTAGATGGTCCCCTGCATTAAATTTTGACATTTTATGCATCTTTAAATGACTCTATACTGCATTTAGAAGCTGTTTTTGATTTTTTGAGTTGGCTTTAATCGGTGGCATTTTAATTGTGCGATGAACTTTTCTATTGTATGCATTAAGTATATCTTTGTATATATCAAGCCAGTTGTAGGAACCAGTAAAACTAACTCTTTCCACATCGTTCCTTTTTATGTTCTATTGAATCGTTCTACTATTGATGCTTTCATGAGTAGTGATTGACGATGTATTTATCCATCAATTGATTAAAGTGTTTGTTGAAGAATTGTTTACCATCATCTGTTTGTAGGTTTTTTGGCACACGCCAGTTAACGCGAACATTCCCAACAGACATTAATAAATAAACACAGACAGTCCATAAAACATAAGATAACACAGTAAAGGGTAAACTACGGTTTTCCCTATCATAAACATTTATCCAAAATAATATCTAAGAACAAAATCGAACAAAGAGATTTTGAGTACAAAGATCCTCATAAAATCTAATTCATAGACATAAGTAAATAAAAACTGTCTAGACATAATTATACATACATATTTGAAACAAAGACACACTTTGTATAAATAGTTGTAAGATATACCTTGTAATTCAGTCTTAAGAATATATTTGAGTAAAGAACAGCACTTCTTGTGCTACAAAAATATGTTTTTTTTTACTTATTTTCTAAAAGGAAATTAACTCGCCCCAATTGAAAAATAGTCTCCATTGCCTGCGTTGTGTCAACAGCTGTCTTTCTTCTCAAAGGTACTACCCAAGCATATTTGGAGAATGTATCAATTAGCAAAAATATATAATTTTTATTGTATGTAGAATAGTTCCCCATTTCAACTAAATCCGCTTGGCAAAGATCGTCTATTCCTTTCATAACAACTCTACGGCGTCCAAACATTTTGCGAGATTGCCTATGGAGCTCGTTCACTAAATTTCTTTTTGTATCCATATCCAAGCTTTAAGAAATCTTTTGGGTGTGTTGTGATTAATCTGATGCGCTTTCAGCAATTGACACAAACATGTAATTTGCAAATCTATACATTTTCTCATTTAATCTTTCAACTTCTTCTTCGAAGGATGCTCTGATCTTGGAAATGCTTTCTTGCATTTTTTTATTCTCTTCCAACTGTAATATTATTTCATGTTGTTGCATTTCGATTTGATTTTTTAGAGTATTGTGCATTTTGTTGTTATCTTCTTTAAATTCTTTTAACATTTTGTTTTCTACTTCTTCGATTTGAGTTTGCAAAAACAATTTATTGATAGCATCGTTTTCCTCCAAAGCTTTTGCAACATTTTTGATTCTTTTGTTTTGGACATCAATGTTGTTGTTCGCATCCAAAAAGAACCCCAACAATTTAGATGAATTTTTCAATGAAATTATACTGCTAGTGTCGTTTAGATAATGTCCGAATTTATCAACAGACATAATTTACATATATTTAAAATGTGTATGCGTTTATATAGTTCATACTATTATATTAGCTTCACGTAGTTCTTCAATAATTGAGACAATCTCCTTGATGTGATTAGTATGACCAGCAGACTGTGCAGTATGACCAGCAGACAAGCAGTAGTCTAAGTCGATCTACCAATTCGTTTGGATCATCCCAGTATATATAGTTTGATTTATGAGGATTTACTTGCATCAACCCCTTACCTAAATAATTAGCCTTTGTTAATTCAGTGAGCTCTTATGATTTTTCTCTTTAAAAAGATTTCCAATAATATGTTTGTACTTGTACCCTCTAGTCCCCTTGTATTGACCGTCGGACTTATAATATTCTTCTGTGTGCATTGGTAGTATTTTTTTTTATAATTTCAAGCTCGAAATATACTCAATATACTAAACTTTCTATATATATATATATATATATATATATATATACATATATATATGTATATATATATATATATATATATATATATATATACATATATATATGTATATATATATATATATATATATATATATATATATATATATATACGTTTTTACACCTTTTCGTAAAAACACTTTTTTACTTATCCTTCAAGGATTCGTTTAATTGCATCAGTGCATTGGTAGTATTTTTTATAGATTTCAAGCTCGAAATATACTCAATATACTAAACTTTCTATATATATATATATATATATATATATATATATATATGTATGTATGTATATATATATATATATATATATATATATATATATATATATATGTATGTATATATATATATATATATATATATATATATATATATATATATATGTATATATATATTGTTACGTTTTTACACCTTTTCGTAAAAACGCTTTTTTACTTATCCTTCAAGGATTCGTTTAATTGCATCAAATTAAAAACACAAAATTAATTTTATAAATATAATGCAGCAACACTTTATTTACTACTTAATTAACACGAGTATTTGTACTACTAAACACTTAGCGATGTTAACACGTCTAGATTTAAAATCACACTAACTCCGCTGATATCTGGCAGCGACTTTATATAGCAAAGTGACGTCGTCTGGTAACTTCGTGAAGCATCTGGTCATGGTTGTTGTTGGTTGTGCTTTACTTAACATGTAGCCATGTGTTTGTATATATGACAATGCTGTCTTGTGTTTTCTTTATTGTAACTATGTGTGGTTGTATGTATGAGTGGTCTGTGTGTTGCGTAGTTTTGTTTCTTCTTGTGCTATGTGTGTTTGTAGCTGTGTATATTTGTACGTATGTTGCTGTGTATATTTGTGTACATGTTTAGCTTTTATTAGCAGCGAATACTTGCGTACAAGATCATTAAGAATAACATCATCATCTCTTAGCATTGATGTTCCTAGGTTTTTTGTTGTTGTTATTTACACTTATTATTGCACAGCCTCAAATGATCTTGTATATTCTGGTCGATGTATCCGGAATATTCCATTTCCGTTAATTCAAATATTATCTGATATGAGTTGGCAGTGCTGCCAAGTACATATAGCCACATTGTCGTTATATTTGAATCTATTTTTAAACTTTGTAACACTACATATATAAATTTTGATTTTTTAAGATTTTAATACCAATTTTGTTCTTCCTGAATTATAAAATAGCTTTAATTAGCGAAAACAACAACGTCAATTGCCTATTTGGTTACTTTTATATATTGCAATATCCCAACCCTAGAAACGAAATTTAAATTTTTTTACCAATGCAACTCTTAATGAGGCATGAAATAGTTTTATTTATAATATTGCAGTTATCGAACTCTGGAATATAAACTTTGATTTTTTTTTTTTAATTTTTGACACCAATTTTGTTTTTTCTGAACTAAAAAATAGTTTTAATTAGTAAAAAACCGACGTTAGTTGCCTTTTTTGTTACTTTTATGTATAAACAAAATTTCAATTTCCCATCCCTGAGAGCGAAATTAAAATTTTTTTTACCAATCCTAGTCTTCATTAGGTATAAAGTAATTTTATTTAAGAAAAAACTTAAAATTTGCAACCATTTTAGTCACTTTCATGTACTACAATATATTGCATGTACCAAAAAAACTTTAAACTTGCCAACCCTGGAAATGAAATTTTGATTTTTTTTTTGGAAATTTTTGATACCAATTTTGTTCTTCCTAAAGTATAAAATAGTTTTAGTTGGCAAAAAAACAACGTCAATTGCCTCTTTGGTTACTTTTATGTATGAAAAAAATTTTAATTTCCCAACCCTGGAAGCGAAATTTAAATTTTTAAAATTTTTTTATCAATGCAAATTTTCATGAGGTATAAAGAAGCTTTTTTAAGAAAAACTAAAATTTTGTAACCAGTTTGGTTATTACATGTACTACAAAATATTGCCTGTACCAAAAACAACTTTCATTTTCCCAACCCTGGAAACGAAATTTTATTTTTTTTTGTTCATTTTACTAAGCAACCATATTTATTGCAAATTAATTTAATTAATTCTTCATTTTGAAATGAAGAATATTACTACTACTACTACTACTACTCCTATTTTAATAAAGAATTTAAGTGTTAATTGATATTATTATTTAACAATATACGAGATCATATAAAGCAACCAATAATAAGATAATAATATAGTACAATACGAAAATAAAATAACATCCCCTTAACAACTGTATAGATAATCAACCAATGGTAAACGTAATCATGGAAAAAAAGGCAGTATTCTATATTTCATATAGCTCCATAATTTTACGTTTAAACACACCTAGAGATAACGCAAAAGTACGAAATGCTATATTTAGTTCATTCCAAATCCGTGCCACTCGCACAACAAAAGATAATTCAAACATAGTATTATAAATACGTGAAATAAGAATTTTGGGGCTTCTAGAAGATCTTGTATACGATATCATTTGGATCATGTTCTGTGGACACTGAAATTGCTTTTACTCGAAGACCGTAAACAAATCGCACCACTTTGTGAAACACAGATTTAATTTTACCCTTGTTTCCCATGTTACATCTCTGTTAGTGAAATCAATGGCTGGGTGGTTGAAAAAAGACATACTAAGAAATGTTTAATGCCCTTAAAACTTTAGGGATAAATGAACCCACTTCTCGAAAAAATTTCTGTAGACCTTTTCTTTTCAATTAAAGAACCCAATTCAAAGCTTGTTAGATGGAGGGTTAAGCTTTCCGAATTTGACTATGAAATCAAGTACAAACAAGTAAAAGCGCTATATTCGGCTGTGCCGAATCTTAAATACCCTTCACAGATGTAATTCTTCTTTCTTTCTTGCCACAGCAAAAAGTAGATTTAATTAAAAAATCAAAATGATGTTATGGGTTACTTTTATATTTAAGAAAACGTTTAAAATTTTCGGCTAGGAAGGTAAATGTTCGGCTTTTCTTATATCTAATACCTACGAACGTCTTTCAAAAATATTATATATGTTTAATTTAAAAATAAAAAGTAAAAATTCATGTACCTTAAAAAGTTCTAATTGTCCAACCGTGGAATCGTCTTTTATATTTTGTTGGTTTTTAATGCCAGTTTACTTCTTTCTGATATATAAAGTAGGTTTAATTCATCATAAAAATCAAAAATAACAAACAAACTGGCTGCTTTTATGAATCAGAAAATGTCGATTTTCCAACCTTGGAGCCGAATTTTTAATTTTTTAATACTAATTTAATTTTTTCTGATATATAAAATCGCTTTAATTCACTAAAAACACAAATTTTGGAATTTATGT
The DNA here is from genome assembly GCA_951800035.1 of Linnaemya tessellans. Classification (NCBI taxonomy): domain Eukaryota; kingdom Metazoa; phylum Arthropoda; class Insecta; order Diptera; family Tachinidae; genus Linnaemya; species Linnaemya tessellans. The sequence continues at coordinate 81,525,805 of OX637533.1, read as the reverse complement.
ATGTCCTTTTATATACCAAAAATATTTCAATTTTCCAACCCTGGAACCGAATTTATAATTTTTTGATACTAGTTTAATTTTTTCTGAAATATCAAATAGGTTTAATTCACTTAAAGCACAAAATCTGGAATTTATGCATGTACTATTATGTACGAAAAATATTTCGATTTTCCAACTCTGGAAGCGAATTTTTATTTTTTACCAATGCAATTCCTAGTGAGGTGTAACATAGTTTTACATGACAAAAAAATTAAGATTTTTAAACTTTTTGGTCACTTTCATGTACCATAAAATATATCATATATCCAACCCTGGAGTCGAAATTTAATTTTTTAAGAATTTAATACCAATTTTGTTCTTCCTGAATTATAAAACAGCTATAATTAGCAAAAAGAAACAACGTCAATTGCCGTTTTGGTTACTTTTATGCAGAATATATATATATATATATATATATATATATATATATCAATTTCCCAACTCTGGAATCGAAATTTAAATTTTTTTTACCAATGCAGCTCTTAATGAGGCATGAAATAGCTTTATCTAAGAAAAACGTAATATTTATAACCATATAGGTTATAAATATAGTTTTAATTAGTAAAAAACAATGTCAATTGCCTTTTTGGTTACTTTTATGCTAAAAAAAAATCAATTTTCCAACCCTGGAAGCGAAATTTAAATTTTTTTTAATTTTCTTTATCAATGCAAATCTTCATGAGGTATAAAGTAGTTTTGTTTAAGAAAAACTCGAATTTTGCAACCATTTTGGTTATTACATGTACTACAAAATATTGCATGTACCAAAAAAAATTTAATTTTTCCAACCCTAGAAACGAAATTTTAATTTTTTTTGTTGGTTTTTTATCAGTGCAACGCTTCTTGAGGTATAAAGTAGTTTTATTTAAGAAAAATTGCAAATTTTTTACCATTTTGGTCACTTTCATGTACTATTAAATATTGCACTTGTCCATCCCTGGATTCGAAATTTTATTTTTGAATTTTTGATACCAATTTTGTTCTTTCTAAATTATAAGACAGGCTTAGTTAGCAAAAATAAAACAACATCAGTTGCCTGTTTGATTACTTTCACGTATAAAAAAATATGCAGTTTCCCACCCCTGGAAGCAAAATTTGAAAAATCTTAATCACGTATAAAGAGGTTTTGTAAATGAAAAACTTAAAATTTTTAACAATTTTAGTTACTACATGTACTACAATATACGGAATAGGCCGAAAAAAAATTTTATTTCCCATCCCTGGAAAAAGTTTTTATTTTTTTAGTTTTTAATAGACCATTGAGGCTTCCCAAAGCACGAAATAGGTTTAATTTACAAACATTAATAAAAATAATTGGTTTTCGGTATAAATTTTGCGTCGAGAAATAGGTGTAAGCTTCCCAGCTCTGGAACCATACTTCGGACCTTTCTGAATTTCAATAGCACTCGGAAAACCGATTTCACGTACGGACAGACTGACATCGCTCAATCGTCATCGCTATTCATAAGGATCCAGAATATATATACTTTATGGGGTCCTGTTAGAAACTAATAATAAAAACAACATGAATACGCCTTTTATTAAATTTGTCTTAGTTAATACCTTTAATGTTATTTTTCTTTTATGTGATTGGCCAACAAGTCAAAAATATTAACAAAGGAATATCATATTACAAAATTGCATTCATTGCAATTTTGTCTTTAGCAAAGTTAATTGATTGTATACTTTCACACAAATTTATTTCTGTACTTTTACTTTGTCAACACTTTTCTTTAATAATTATAGTATAAATATCACAATAAAAGTTTACTTTTGTCTAATTTTTTTAACCTTTTTTCTTTAATAAAAAAAAATTTTTAACAAAACTAAATAATTTCCTGAAGAAGCTAACAGATGGTTAGCGAAATATCAAATATTAATATAAATTAACCTCAAGACTCAAACAAATATATTATTTAATAAAAGTTTACAATATGGTTCAGTAATAAAAAAACTCTTTTGTTTAAATTATTGCACCCATCAACCTTTAAGTTACAAGTGCTTAAAGGCCTAAATAAAAAATGAGTACAGTTCAAATTAAAGTGTTTGAACTGAATTATACTAATATCCCGCATTAACAGGGTCCCATGTGAATATCGAAAAAATTACACACGGAATGACAAACCTATACACACCCTTTCACTTTTTTGTGAAGGGTATAAAAAAATAGAGTACGAAAAGACTAAATACTAATCCCGGTATTCATAAAAAAATAAAACGTATTTGAAATCTGTTTTAAGAAAATTTTGTATGGAAAAATTTGATTAAAATACATTTCAAACTCATTTTAAATTTTATGAATACCGGGGTAAAAGTTTTGCTCATGCAGATTGCGATGTTTGCTGCTACTGGTTTTTGCGCTCATTGTTTTTATGTACGCACACAGCGCAAAGTGGCGCGCATATTATGATCGCATCAACTCTCTGTAAATAAACGGCGAGTCAAATCCACAACGAAAATTTTTTTTTGCATTGTTTAAAGTGCTCGGATGTGTAAAGTGTAGAGTACATATACGGTGTATTTATGGTTGCGGTGTGATCGTGCCGTTCCCTGCTCCTGATATTGTCATCAACCGAGCAACAATCCCCAGCGAATTAGTCGGTTCATCGCCCTTGAGGACGAAAACTACTTCAAGCGGTCATAGACCTCCTCTATCCCTGAGGTTCGGATGCCACCGCCTCTGGGTGGGGAGTATTGTGGCATCACTTCTTGATACCAGTTATCCACCTACAGTACCGAGCGTAGATTTGAATCAACGCTCATCAACACTACAAGAATAAAAGAAAACACATTATTTTCCCTTTGGTTCACCACCCCAAGCAATGCGTTAAATTTTCAATATTTCATCTTAAATGGTTATGATCAAGGCAGATTAAACAGGTACCCTCACTAGCGCAGCTGTCTATTGTTTATAAAGCAACTTATTGTCAAAAGTTTGTTTACATTTTACATAAAACCAATTTATTTCAGTCTCGAAAAAAAAATACAATTATTGGAAAAACGTTACTAATATTAAACATAAATCATTTATAGCATTCTGTTGTTAGCATCCAGAGGGTGTGGTTGAGCAGAGCTTTGTTGATTGTGTATTTTCCCGCGGATTTTTGGCTTGCTTTAATTGTCTGGATTTTTCATAAAGGGATTTGTTCGGTGCAATTGGCGTACCGTGAAATTTGATTTGTGTAGATCAAAAATAATTATTTGATTAATTTTCAGGTTGGTGGTGTTGTTGTTTTGTCGGTGGCGGCTGTATCGGATTATACAGCATGGACGGGGAGCCAGACGGGACACCGTCTCGTCTGGAACAGGTAGGGACTAGGCATCCGGCTAAGGTCTGTAGGTTGGAGGATGAATATGGTAGAAAGGCGACGGAGAAACGTTTGAGGGTGGAGAATATAGAATTTGAGAGATTTGCAGATGTGCACATGGCATATGGGAAGAAAAGAATAGATGAGGGGGCACAAAGTGGTGATGTTGTTTCGGACGAGGGGCCGGACGTATATCGTATAATGTAATTTCGTTTATTTTAAATTGGTACAAGATAATATATGAAGAAGCTATTCTGTATTATTTTTCCTACGAATATTTGTGTCATAGAGTATAGTGTAAATAAAATGTATGAATTTGCCTGAAAAAAGGAAAGTCTGATAAAATGTCGGCTTAATTAAAAAGGTAATGGCAATGCTGAAGCGGTAAGTGGTCTAAGGCGGTCAGGCTGGTTCAGGAATTTCCTGCAACATGGTTGAGTGGGCACTAGAGAGACAAACATCCGGAGTTGTGTGTGGTGTATTGCAGGTAGTGTTTTGTGTTATTAGAAATAATTAGTGTGCGTACGATGGCCGGAAGACAGGGTTAGGACCTCCTGAGACAGATGAGCTAGTCAGGAACGTCGTCGGTCCATGCAGAACGTAACAATATATTGAGTGGCTTCCCAGATTCATACTGGAAAATTGAACACTTTATTTTTTTTCCAAACACGTTCAAGGGATTGCGAATTATAATATTATTATAAAAATTTTATAAAACAATTCAAAACACGTAAATTTTCCTGTAATTGTATTTGTATGTTGAAATACTTTACAAAGTAAATTTGCAAAGTATTTGGTGCACAGATGCCGACGGAGTGACTTAGACTATATGCCGGCGATGTTATTAACCCGTATTTTCTTCCGTTACTGTGACTGACTGTACACGACCTATGCCTTCACATAGGAAGTAGCAACGTAGTTAACCACGGAATATTCCTCAGAAGAACTGTAAAACTATACAGTTATCTGAGGTGTTGAAATTAACTAGTGCGAGTGAGACGCAAAACTCTCGAAAGAGAGTAAACAATCAGTGGTCTGGCTGCACTTAAAAGATAATTGCCAACGAGGCTTGATGTTAACTGACTCAGAGCTGCTTTGCGACTGAAAATTTTCTTATATTATTTGATTTAGCTGCCTTTTGTTTGTTTTACTTTTTGTTTTGTTTTCAACAAAATAACATTGATTCCTGACAACGAGGCGCTTAAATTGTAGCAACAAAATACGTGTGGTTTTTGGTGTTGTTCATTGTTGTAGTTATGGGGGTACCTAGTAAATCTGCCTTGGTTATGATATAAAACCATATTTTATGTTGTTAAAATAAAAAACACGCGCTTTATTTATTTTATTTTATTAACAAATATAAACCCTAACCCCCTTATTCATAAAAATTATGAGAGTCTAATAACAGCGTAATAAAACAAAATTTCATGTGAAAGTTGCTCTATTGCACTCTTATAAGCCTCTCATAATTTTTATGAATAAGGGGGTAAATATTTATGTGACCTTCTCCACGAAAAGGGACCTCTGCGCCGAAAAGAAGTTATTGAAAAAAGCGCTTCGTTTTTCCGTGTTTTGCGCAATTAATTATGTTCATCTTTAAAGGTGATTTGTAAAAAACTAAAAGACATAGAAACTTGCGGTTTGCGGCATTTGAAAGAGCGTTTTTTTCCTATAAGAATCACTCAAAATTAAAAAAAAAAAAATCGGCGCAGTTCCTTTTCGTGGAGTAGGTCATATACATACATACATATTAGGCTGCCAATTATTTTTCAAAGTTGGAATTTGTTTCACGCCAACCCCCAAATTGGTTCGAATTGCTAAAAAATGGCCCCTTGAAAATTTTAGCTCAATCGGATGAGGGGATAGGGTGCCCCTGACCCCACCAAAATCTGCAAAATACCGGATTTTTGACTTTGATTGTCAATAACTTCATTAATATTTATTTCACAAAAAAAGATTTTTAGTAAAAGTTATAGATCAAACTCAGAGGAACAACTTTTGCTCACAATTTTGTTTGTGCTGTGCCGAATCTCAAATACCCTTCACAGAAGTAATTCGTCTTTGTTTCTTGCTAAAATAGAAAGTGAGTTTAATTAAAAAAAATGATGTTATCGGTTACTTTTATATTTAAGAAAACGTTTAAATTTTTTGGATAGGAAGCTAAATGTTTGGCTCTTTTTATTTCTAATAACTCTGAATGTCTTGCAAAAATATTAAATATGATTAATTTACAAACGAAAGAAAAAATCTGTTTCATGTACCCCAAAAAGTTCTAATTGTCCAACTGTCTTTTAGATTTTTTGGTTTTTAATACCAATTTATTTCTTCCTGAATAATTCATTACAGAAATCAAAAATAGCAAATTATAGGGTTACTTTTATGAATCAGAAAATGTCGATGTTCCAACCCTGAAATTGGATTTTTTATTTTTTTTTTTTGGTATTCAATACCAATTTAACTTTTCCCGAAGTATAAAAAAGATTTCATACACAAAAAACCAAAATTGGGAACTTATATGGTTAATTTTATGTAAAAAAATTTCGATTATATACAATTAAATAAAGCTTATTTTATTTCTTTCGATCACAATAATTGGCGACGAGGATTTTAAAAAATCCCGCGATGACTACACTAGAAAGTTTATTTTCACACAATTGCTTGTACAGCAGAAATGCTTGTAAATTGCAAATCGTCAACAGGAGTTAATTGAATTTCTTTCTAAAAAATTTGATCGTCGATGTTCCTCGCCAGCACCACAGCACGAAGCACTTGTGGATATAATTGCACAAAATATACAAGAATTTGGATTAGATCCTGAGGATAATCTTACTTTTTCAAATTGGTTTGACCGGTTTGAAGAACATTTTCTTTTTTTTTTCATCTTGGACCAGCACTCAGGGGATGACCCCAACATATGCAGTGCATTGCGCCGGAACTGCAAAGGAGGGGATAGATGAAGAAAGATAAGAAGATAGAGAATTTTTTATAGCTATTTCAACGTTTTTACTTCGTCGGCTAATGTTTGCTACAGGACCGACGAAGGTCCTGAAGATACCAAGTTTGGATGATGGTTCTAAAACCAGATTGCCATCCATTAACGCGGTGGTATCTGAAGAAATGGGAGTTCAAAAGATATACAGTAAACGCAATAATCATTCAACAAATAGTAATGTTTTTCCCAGGGAAAATATGTAATAAAATTGGGCATAAAGACGGTTACTGTTCATGTTTTAACACAGAAAAACTATACAATAAAATACGTATTTGTTGAGATTATTCTACTTATTATTATTCTAATTCAATCGTTTTTGCAAAACTTATGGAATTAAGCACATAACAATTCCTACATATCATCCACAGTCAAATGGACAAGCGGAACGGTTTGTGGACACCATTAAAAGATTTTTACAAAAATCGTATGAATGTGACACAAAGAATGACAGATTAAATTTAGCAATTTTTCTTGGACAGTATCGTTCAACACCAAACATAAATATCCCTGAAAATAAATCTTCAGCCGATTGGCTTTAAGATTGCAAAAAGAAATTGAAAAATATGATTTGGTTTTTGCAAATATAATTTAAAATGGCAAACACATTTGGTGCCCCGGTCAAATTATAGAAAAGCTGGGATCTGTTGTGTACAATGTTTTGATATTAATAAACAATCGAAACATACTTCATAGAAAACATGTAAACCAACTTCGTAGACGTATTCAATTTAAAACAAGGGGAATGTTGGGAGAACACTTTGACAACTACTTTGTATTTTGAGTTAAATGTAGACGGCTCTGATTAAAAAATCTGAATGTAATTTAAACTGAAAAAATTAAGACGTGTATTTTAGATTTTTATATAAAATTAAATAGAGTTTATATTACTTGTTTCGATCACAACAACTCAGTTAATTTTGGTTCTATGGTTCTTTAAATATATTTCAATGTTGTAGCAGCGATAATGCTTTTTATATCTTTAAAGCTTGTAGTTATATTAAGCAAGTAAAAGGGCCATATTCGGCTGTGCCGAATCTTAAATACCCTTCACAGATGTAATTCCTATTTCTTTCTAAAATCAAAAGTAGGTTTAATTACAAAGAAAACAAAATGTTGTTATACTTTTATATTTAAGAAAACGTTTAAATTTTTCGGTTAGGAAGCTAAATGTTTGTCCCTTCTTATTTTTAATACCTCTGAACGTCTTTCAAAAATATTAAATATGTTTAACTTACAAACAAAAAGAAAAAATCCGTTTCAGTGCCGAAAAGTTCTAATTGTCCAACCCATAAAAATTTTAGCCATTTTTGCCACTTTCAAGTACTACAAAATATTGCAGTTATCCAACCCTGGATTCGAAATTTTGATTTTCTTTTAAATTTTTGATACCAATTTAATTCTTCCTATATTATAAAATAGATTTAGTTAGCAAAAGAAAACGTCAGTTGCGTTTTTTTATTACTTTTATGTATAAAAATATGTAAATTTCTCAACCCATCATGTACTAAAAAGCAGAGTAACAGCACCCACCTTCGTCGGCCCTGTAGCAAAAATTAGCCGACGATGTAAAAGGTTGAAATAGCTACAAAAAAAACTGTCTATCTTCCTACCCCTGGAAGCGAAATTTCAATTTTTTTAATATTTTTATCAATGCAATTCCTCATGAGGTATCAGTGGTTTTATTGAGAAAAACTTAAAATTTGTAACCATTTTTCAATTTCCCATCCCTGGAAAAAATATTTATTTTTTTAGTTTTTAATACACATTCCCAAAGTATGAAATAGGTTTCATTAACAAATAAACAAATAGGTGTAAGCTTCTCAGCTCTGGAACGGTATTTCGGATTTTTCTCAATTTCAATACCACTCTATTTAGGTTCATTTCCATGTCATAAGGTCTAACGGTGTCAAACCTGGAGAGGAGAAGACACAGTGTATAAATGAATTTGCAAAACCTGAGAATGTATCAGATGTGCGTAAGTTTTTGGGAACCACAGGATTTTTCCGCAATTTCGTTCGTGATTATAATAATTGCAATGCCGCTGACAACATGATTAAAGAATAACATCATTTTCCATTGGGAAGAAGAGCAAGAGCAAGCATTCAGAAAACTGAAATCTATCATAACATCGCAGCCTTTTTTAGCACTGTATGATGCCTCCAAAGAACACCAGGTGCACACTGATGCAAGTTCAGTCGGTCAGGTATATTATTGCAGTCTGAAGAGGGTAAGTTTCGCAAAAGTGTTTTACTATAGTCGCCAGTGCACCGAAGCAGAAAGCAAGTACGCTAGCCATGAGTAGGAAGTTTTGGCTATTGTAGAGACGTTAGAGACTACACCAATGCCAAAGGAAGTAGTGCAGATAACAACTGATTATGAAATTGATCAAGGTCGTCTATATAGTAACATCAACAACAGTAAATGTCCCGTAAACCCTTGGAAAATACGGTGGCGTATGGCAAAATCGTGCCGCGATGATGTGGGTCACTTCAGATTGCAGAAAACGTTAGAAGGATTGCAACGCGATTTTTGGTTTCCACGAATGAGAAATTACCTCAAGTCATATATGGCTTCGTGTCCAGAATGCTGCTTTTATAAAGCTATGGGAGGAAAATCGGAGGGTCAACTATATTTTGATCAAATTCTTCCTAACCTGTTTAGAACTATTCATATTGATCACCTGGGTCCATTCCCGAAAATCAAAAGGGGTAGCTTGTATGTCCTGATGATAGTTTGCTCTTTTGATAAAGGTAAGGCTTTTACAGCTCACAAGTTTAAGCGTTTCACCCACAATTATGGCATACAACATATTCAAACTGCAGTACGTACGCCAAAGGCAAACGGTCAGGCTGAGAAAGCCCATCAAACATTCTTAGCTGCAGTAAAATGTTCAACAGAAACACCGATAGATTGGGACCAAAATATACCGATTATTCAATGGAATATAAATTCGGGGATAAACGCGGCAACAAACTTTAGTCCAAACAAACTAATCTTCAACTTTACTCCTCGTGATGTCACTCTCAATCGTATGATACAAGCACTGAACGATGAAGTCCAAAATATTGTGGACGTGAATGATATATATCAACAAGCCGTTTTAAACATTGAAAGTCTCGCTATGACAACCGTCATTTATAATTTTTTTTTTATCTCGGACCAGCACTCAGGGAATGACCCCTACATATGCGGTGCATTGGGCCGGAACTAGAAAAGAGGAGATAGTATTAAGGGGACAGATGAAGAAAAATGACGAGATAGAGAACTTTTGTAGATATTTCAACCTTTTTACTTCGCAGGGTAATTTTTTTGCTGCAAGACCGACGGAGGAGGATGTTGCTGTTACTATGTTCTTCAGTACATGATCGTGTCAGTCGCTGTCAATTATGTTCAGTGACCAGTGCTATGCCTTCATCACTATAACAGGTTGGCAACAATTAAGCCCGAAAACCAACGATATTGGCTATTTAGTGGTTGTGGAATATGTTCCTCAAGCCACTGGTGAATCACACAAATTGGATCCGAAGTTCAAGGGGTCATATATTGTGTCCAAAATATAAGGAAGCGTTCGTTATGTCATTGAAGATCTCCCTGATGTACCAATCACACAGCGCAGATATTGCAACATCATGTTAACCGATCATATGAAGCCATGGTGCTATAATTGTCCTGATCTTGAAATAGAATCCGATAGTGAAGATGATTTAATTGAAGCCGTCCAGGAGCGTGCCAGGAGAGGCCGAGATGTCAACTTAAAACGAGTCAGTCGTTGTTGATCAGTCATGAAGAAAAGACGTGGCAGAAGCAAGTTTAAGTTTTATATACCATCATCAACTCTGTATCTTTGTTAAACTCAATGTTTTATAAACATTAATAAATTAATTTCCAAATCCACTTGGACATTCTTTGACAATACTTTTTATTTACAAACAAAAAGAAAAAAATTCGTTTTAGTTGGTTACTTTTATGTACCAAAAAAAGTTCCAATTGTCCAACACTAGAATCGTCTTCTAGATTTTTTTGAATTTTCAATACCAATTCTATTCATCCTGAAGTATAATATGGGTTTAAATCACAGAAAAAGCCAAAGGTCACAATCTATTGGTTACTCTTACGTATCAAAAATATGTTCAATGCTCCAATTTTGTAAAGTTCTAATGCCAATTTTTGTCTGCCTGAAGCAAAAGACTAACCAAAAACCAATGTATAAAGTAGGTATAGTTCACCAAAAAGCCAAAATTAGGAATTTATTTGGTAACTTTTATGTATCAACACTTTTGATTTTCCAACCGTGGAATCGAATTTTTTTATTTTTTTTTTGTCCGTAATACCCATTTCATTATTCCTGAAGTATAATAGGTTAAATTCACTAAAAAAACAATATTTGGAACTTATATGGATATTTTTATGTACCAATTTATTTTGTTTATTGGCCATAAGAATATATTTAAACTATATAAACACTAGTTAACAAGATAAATAATTTTTTTACAATAAAAATGTCTCTTAGTCGAGCTCTCTAGTAATTTTAGTATGGTCATAGTTGGTTTTTACAACATTTGATTTAGGTTTTATTTATTTACATGAAAATATATTTATAAAAGAATTTTATTGCAATGAAAATTTTGTTAAAAAACATTGCCAGCATATGAGAAAAAAAAAGTTTGCAAAGGTAGTGTCCAGGGATAAAATTAATACAAAAAACAGCTAATAATTAATTATTTAGATAGCCACCAATATTTCTTGGAATTCGTTTGTTGAACTAAACGTAAATCTTTGCGTGATATACTTGTGTTGTATTTTATATTTAATTGATCTACGTTGGAGTTAAGTGCTTTAATATTCGCCCGCCTATGATTGTGGTAAAAGACCGGTATGCCATTTATTTCTTGGTAAAGAAAAGCTTCAGGGGGAACAAAACCGTTTTCTAAACACTTTATTATGTAGTTTTCATTTTCATAAAACGGGGCCATTATTAGATTATTTTCATGGCATTGTACACATCTTAAGATGTAATTTCTTATTAAGTTAATTCTGAAATTGTCTATTCGTTTTTATGTACCAAAAATATTTCGATTTTCCAACCCTGCAATCGAACTTTTAATATTTTTGTTTTGTTTTTAGTACCAATTTAATATATTGCGAAGTATAAAATAGGTTTAACTCACTAAAAAAACAAAGTTTTTGGAACGTATGTATGTGGCTACTTTTATGTACCAAAAATATTTAAATTTTTCAACCCTGGAAGCGAAGTTTTCATTTTATTTTTTTTTTACGAAAGCAACTATTAATAAGGTATAAAATAACATTGTTTAACAAAAAATTAAAATTTGTAACATTTTTCGTCACTTGGAATCGAAATTTTGATTTTTAAGATTTTCCAAGGTATCAAAAAGATTTAATTAAAAAAAAAAAAAATAAAGTTTTTAATTTGTAATAATTAATTTTGCGTCCAGAAATAGGTGTAAGTTTCCCAGCTCTAGAACGGTATATTGGATTTTTCTGAATTTCAATACCACTCTATTTTTCATTTCCAATCCGGAAAACCGTTTTCACGCACATTCCTTAAGCCTACATTCCTTAAAAATTTTATTTATAAGCTTTTACGACGACGGTAATATTCTCTGATCTTCCCCTGTCCTACACCTCTACACCTCGTTGCCCCCTAATAACCTTATCAAAAAAAATCTCTACCCTTAAGTACCCCGAAAATTTAATTTTTAATTTTTTACGGTTTAGGTGAGATGCCTCTACACGGACTTTCTCAGAGTGACCATGTATAGTTTTAAAATTGGGCACAGAAATGTCTTAAAGAAACTGTGATCCAGCAGGCCAAATATTTCTAACTTATCCCAGTCCCTTTTTGCACGTTGATATAATATATTAATAGGTAAGTTTGTATGCTGACGGAAAGGTTCACTGATGCTCTGCATTAACCCCAGTGAAATGCGCATAGAAACTGCCTAAAACTCCTCAATAATCAACTTAATAATCAGCACGAAAAAAATTAAAAATTTTTTGTTAAACAACAAATACCCAAATGTGACCTGCTCCACGAAAAGGGACCTCTGCGCCGAAAAGAAGTTATTGAGAAAAACGCGTTTAAAAAGAGCGCTTAGTTTTTCCGTGTTTTGCGCATGGTTATGTATGCAACTCTTACATCAACCTGATCATCTCGCGATGTATTTCGACTCTCTGGTACTTTGTACGATGTTCACTATGCAGTGTTGCCTCTATGAAAATTATTTCTAACAGTTACAAACCTGTTTTTGATAATTTTGTTTTCAAAATTACTAGAGCTGTTTTATTCCTTATCAAATTATAAATGTTTTGGATTTAAGCCGATAGAATTGAATCTATTATTTATTATTATTTAATTTATCTATTATTTAATTAATTTCAGATTAAAATAAATCTTAATTAACGTAAGAAAATGTGTCTGGAAGACGAATTTAAGTGTTGAAGAACAATACTTCAGCGATTGTTTGGAAGAATGTTTGCCTATAGTCAGTGATGAGTCGGATGCATTTTCATCGCTAGAAGTTTCAGAAGTGCTGCAATTATCTCTTTAAGGTATTGAGGAAGAGCAAACTTTATCGCAGTTTTTAGAAAAACCTTGCTGTACGAATGGATGCAATACTGTAATTCCGGAAAAACGAATTGTTTTTGCAAGCAATAACTTTTTGAAATTACAGAAAGATGAACAAGATTTAGTTATTCTAAGCCAAATCCAGTCTGGTAAAGGGCATGACGATTTCAATGACGCCTATAAAGATATATTGGCGAAAATCAAGTATGGACGTAAGTCAACTCAAGACAGCTCAAAAGGTCACGTACTTTTTTAATTTCATCAGTTGCCCATCTGCCGCAAAATGTTTCTATTTCCACACGTTTGTGGACTGAAGAGGTATAAGAGTTTACTCGCACATTTCGATTGCCATGGTGTTGTGATGCGAGTTCACGCATCGAAGAACAAACCCTGCACTAATCCGGTTGCACTGCACCCGGAAGAAATCACTAAAGTGGTAGATTTTATAAAAAGTACGGCAGATCAATTAGCGATTCCATTACATTATGTTCATCTTTACAGGTGATTTAAAAAAAAAACTAAGAGACATAGAAACTTGCGGTTTGCGGCATCTGAAAGAGCGTTTTTTTCCTATAAGAATCACTCAAAAAGTAAAAAAAAATTTTTCGGCGCAGAGGTCCCTTTTCGTGGAGAAGGTCACAAATGTAAAAAATAAAATAATATAGTTTTATTAAAAATTTTAGGAAATAAAAATTAGTCATGTAAAAATAACCTAAAAAAGTAAGAAATCGAGTATTTAATATGTTTTAATTTTGAGTTGTTTTATTGAATATTTGATTGTTTACCAATGGCAAACTAATTGTATAAGGGTGGTATCATGTAAATTCATATGGGACCGAATTTGTTTTATTTTTTATTTTAAACCCAATTTGAGGGATGTTTGAATGTTGAACTCTATAGACGCACATAGAGGTATTTGGTCATTCTAGCCGGACATTAGGCTAAGCTTAAAATTAAGAAATACGAAAATTGTATTACGCACCTCGACAGACAACAAAACTCTGCATCGTATAGTGAATTTTCAAGGCTTTTGCTTGAGATTTCTCGTTTTGCGAAACTGTTAAAATCAGGAAAGTTGAGTAAATTGCATGCGGTTTTACTGAATTTTTACGGTTTTGAGACATTTACAATCACCCCTATCGTGAACAGTTTTTCCCTCGAAATATTTTCCCTTTTCCCTAAATTGCAATCGCGAATAATTTTTCCCTTGAAATGTGTTCCCTTACTGTGAAATGTAATTCAGTGGGGAATAACATGCACAAAATGATTCTCATTAAAAAAATTCGCCATATGGTGAACGACTTCTTAAAAGTAGTTTTTCCCCTTTTTTGTATTATTTCGTTCACTTTGTTTGGTCTAGGGAAAAGAATAAAAAATGTAAGTAATTTCTATTTTCTTTTTAATATTTAGGTTATTGAAAGTTATTTCTCGGAATCGATAAATAAAGTGCAAAGCGACATCCTTCTCAATAGGATGCAAAATAACCGTCCCATTGCATGTGGTTTTGTAAAACTTTCCAAAGATGTGGTGGACGAATTCTGGAATTTTCTTGCAGAAGAACTAAACAGTGCTGGTCCTCCTATAAAAGCAGTATTTGAATGGAAAAATGTAGTTTTATTTTAAATATTGTACATTGTACATTTTTATACATACATACATATGTATATAACTTGTATTTGGTATGGATAGACCAAAAAGGGTATGTCCGGCAAAAACTGCCGCTAATTTGAAAAGCCAACGGGAAACAGGAGGTGGCCCAAACAAAACTAAAAGTTTGTCAGTTAGCGAGCAGTGTATTTATGAACTTATAGGAATGAAAGAGTCAGTAGAGGGTTTAGAAAACTCCTTCAGCTTTGGTTTGCCAGAAGATATTTCTGAAGGCGAAAAAACTGAAGCAACGGCATCTTCAAGCGAGCTTAATAATAATATAAGTTCTGAAGCACCCTCCTGTTCAAAACGTTTGACTCCACCGCCATTAGACACCACTGCAAGGGAAGAGTCTAGTGACAAAAAGGCTTTACCCGCAAAACGAAGAAAAATTTACACACAGGAAAAATTAACGATTGCTCAACTTATTTGGAAAGACTTGAAATCTCAGGAAAACTTGTGCTCCACAAATAACAGAATTGAGCGAGTCACTTCAAAATCATAACAAAGAAATTGAAGTTATGATGAGAAGGGTTTATCGTGCCTTAGAAAAAAACAATGATTTAAAATCTCAAATTATAAAAGAGCTGCAGCGACACAATTTATTTATTGAAAACCTTCGCGAAAAAGAAGTTGCAAATAAAATAGAAAAAAATCAGAAATTGATAGTAATTGAAGATATGAAGCTTCAACTAATGCAGAAAAATAAATAAAAAAATAGTTAATTTGTTAGGAATAAGTACTGCATTCTTATTTTATTTTTTATTATTTTTAATTCTCTAACGGATCTCTAAAAAGTACAAACCTGAATTGTCTTAATTTAATTATTTATTAATTTCAAAAAAAAAATACTCTTTCCATTTTAATTTGAGACATATGTAGGTACATATTTATTTACTTTTCGGAAATAAGATACAATTAACATTAATTTATATTACAAAGAGTTTGCAATATATGAGCGGATGCTTTGAGCAGCAGCGAGATAACCTTCCCTTTCATTTATGCTCGGTCTTTCTAGGTAAGAAAATTCTTCCTCCTCATATACTTGTATAACATCATACAACTAGCAGTTACAAACAATGCATATATTATGCAATGCAACGCAAACGTTTGTTATTTTCGCGGTCTTCTTAGGTTCATAGTGTAACTCTCTTGCACCGAACAAACACCTCCATCTATAGTATTTTTTAATACCCCATTTACTCTTTTTATAATATTCCTACATTTGGAATGGCATTCATTAAACTTTTGTTCAACTGAACCATGAGCAGGAGTTCTATAAGGCGTCAATAACCATGGCTCCAAGGGATATCCAGCGTCACCTAAAAATATTCATATTAAATGGGTACATTATTACTTAATAATATTTTTGCACTCATATAAGTAGTATGAATGTATGTATAATTTTATAAATTCACTCACCTAGTACACGGGACCCTTTTTGCAAAGAGTTGTGCTCCATCACACGTCTGTGCGAACTTGTGTTCCACACAAAAGAATCATGACAGGCTCCGGGATGTGTGGCATCAACGAATCGGATTTTCATTTGACTATCGCATATCTACAAAACAAAAAGCATTATTTCGTATGTGTGTGCAATTTCATAAGTACACAACTTACCAGAGTAACATTCAGACTGTACTTTCCCTTTCTGTGATAATACAGGTGGTTGTTCTTGTTTGGGCTTTTAATATTGATGTGTGTCCCATCAATACAGCCTATGACGCCGAGTAGCCCATATTTGCGGTCGAACTCCTGATAAGTAGCTCTGCTTTCTTCTTCCGACGGATATTTAATCCATTCGGGACAGAGACTTTGCTCTAAAGCGTCCAACATTTTTTTTTTTTTTAGGAGTAGGACCAGCACTCAGGGGATGACCCCTATATATGCAATGCATCGCGCCGGAACTGGAAACGAGGGGGGGGGGAGTATTGAGGGGAGATATTAGGAAAGATAAAAAGATAGACAGTTGCTTTTGTAGCTATTTCAACCTTTTACTTCGCCGGCTAAATTTTGCTACAGGGCCGACGAAGGTGGGTGCTGTTACTCTGATTTTAGTACATGATAGTGTCAGTCGCTGCCAATTATGTTCAGTGATCAGTGACTAGGCCTTCACCATTGAAACAGGCTGGCAACAACTAACACAACCACGCACTAATGCTGTTTAAGAAGAATTCAACACAATATTTCATGACTCAGCGCGGGCTCGAACTCACGACCCTCCGCTTCATAGTCTCGTGTTCTACTACTTCAGCCAACAGCATCCTCAAACTTTAAACAATTTCGAATGCAACACAGAAAAACTTTTAATATTTTTATTCCTATTTATATTTTCTTTTTCCTAATTTGCATTCACTACGAATTGATAGCGGGAACAAACGTTCCCATGAAATTCACGATAGCAATTTTCCCTTCAAGGGAATAAAAATTTCATGGGAACAAAAATTTCACATTTTGTTCACGGTAGGAGTGTAACGACACGTTTCCGCTGGTTGCTGGGGTAAGGCTCAGCGGCGTCCAGGGTCGTACAACAATTTCTTTTTATAGGGGCAGTAGGAAAACACTGGTGCTTTTCGTTGGCTGACAGAACCGATTTATTACAATTTCCAAACGGGTTACCGACGGTGAAACAATGTGCAGTGGCGTGGCGAGGAGTCAGGAAAGCGAGGTGGCCGGAAACGCGGTGGCCAGGTGCTCAACTGGCAGGCGAGTGGGGAGAACGCTCCTAATAGAACGTCACCTTTCCGCAGGAGTGGTTCCCACCAATCGTCGTCAACACAGGAGTCTTAGCTTCGAGGTAGGTGCTAGCAATGCACTCAAGCGAGTTCAGTGAGTGAGAAAAGAACGTCCCCGCCGATTGAACATACCATTCTATCGATCGCAGTTCCTCCCTCACACGCTTCACGGCTTCAGAGTACCACTGTCCTGGAGTTGGCGTACCAGTTAGGAGACCCTCCTGGTGGTAAACAAACTCCGATGCGGTTTTCTCCGTAGGATAAAACCAACCGAGATTGTATGATGCTACTATAAGCTAAGACTACTAGAGTATTTAATGTGAAATTGACTTACCTCCTCGCCGGCTGCTCAGGAACTCATCATTGTTCAACAAAGTGCCGCCTTTTATACTTGTGCACAGCAGACACACATGAGCACGGTCATGCGTGTATGGGTGCCATAAAATATTACAATGTTTGGTATATAAATTTAACAACTATAATAATTATACAGAACCGTTGGTAAATATATAGAGCAAACAAAATATTTTACAAAATTCAGAAAATCAATAATAAGATCAACACAAAAATTCTTCCAATGTCATACGTACATATGTATGTATGATTGTATGTACATGCATGCAAACACTATGATCGCGTCGGCTGCAGCAAGCGGTGTGCATGTTTATGCAAACCGGCATGTACGTACGTATATGTGTATATATTTATGCACGATATACGTACAGCAGCTAGAACAGAGTTTTTGGTTTCTTTTTCTTGTTTTGTAAGGAAAACCGGTATCAAATATTGCAAAAATTGATAATCAACTAGAGTGTGTAATACATAGCTTGCACATATGTACGTATGTAGTTACATGGTATGAAAGAATTTATCAATTTAACTTAACGGCGACTTCACGGTGCGTAAATAAATTGGATTATGTCCATAATATAAACTAAACACAATTCGGTTCAAAAATAACTAATAAATCTAATTCGTTCAAACAAAATCTCTTTAAACTTCAATAATATAATAACTAAAAATAAATGATGGTTCGATTGACGCAAAAACGCGTACAACAACTTTTGCTCGTCACAGGAGTGAATATATATTTTGTGGCTAAACGAATAAAGATTTTACATTGATTTTTTTCTCTGCGAAAGGCTGTATTATCAGCTGCTTATATTAATTTTTAAAACATTTTTGTTTTAAATTTTTATGATAAGAAAATTTGTTCGAAATTAAAAATAACTGATTTTTTTGTTCAATATTTTGCAAAAAAAATATCAAAAGATTTTTGAGAGTGAGTTCCATTGAGTTCGTAAAAATGTTATAGTTCACTATAAAATATGAAATCTCCACTTTTAAACAGAAAAAAAATCTTGCGCTTTTTTGGGGGGGGATTGTTTGAAAATCTCACATTTTTTCTGTTTTTGATAATCTTGCATAGGTATATGTGATTAAGAAACCGTTTTGTCAGTCTTAAAATGTTTCAGTTTTTAATAATTATACATGTTTGTTATTTAAATTATTACACATAACACTGTTGTTAGCTTCGAGAGTAAAATGTAAAAAGGTATACAAGGTTAGAGTTATATAAAAGCTGAACATTTTAATTTTTATGGTAATAACGCGTAACTACTCGTAGTTCACTCCTATTAACATTTACATTATTTTTGCAAATAATATTTTATGTCACCGCCCACAAAAGGGGGCAGGGAAGAAATTGCATTTTATGATATCCTGGGTCCATGTTTAGGTTTCTGAATTTTCGCCAACGTTAACAGTTCCGTTTTCTAAACAAAAGTGCGGAAAAATTTCAAACAAAATTTTATTTTTCAGAGGTAGGATTAGTTCTTCTAAGAGGAACTTTTTTCCTCTTGATCCGATTTTTCCTATTTAAATAGCCTATGACCATAACACATATTTCTGCCAAGTTTCGTCAATGTAGCCAATATAAACAAAAAAAAATATTAATGTCCGGCTAGATTGGCAAAATACCCTTATGTGAGACGATATGATGTAAGAGCAATAAACAAAGCATATGTTTAATATATTGTAATTTTTAAATAATTTAGTTCATCAAACCTATGGATAAAATTTTAGAGTTGAATTTACCTTTCAACATTTTTAAAAATTGATCAGAAGCATTCAACACAATGACTCAGCACGGGGTTGACTCAGGATCCTCCGCTTCATAGTTTCGTGTTCTACTACTTCAGCCAACAGCACTCTATATATATATACATATACATACATATACATATACATACATATACATATACATACATATACATATACATACATATACATATACATACATATACATACATATACATATACATACATATATATATATATATATATATATATATATATATATATATATATATATATATATATATATATATAATATATACATATATATATATATATATATACATACATATATATATATATATATATATATATATATATATATATATATATATACATATATATATATATATATATATACATATATATATATATATATATATATATATATATACTTATATATACATATATATATATATATATATATATATATATATACATATATATATATATATATATATATATATACATATATATATATATATACATATATATATATATATATATATATATATATATATACATATATATATATATATATATATATATACATATATATATATATATATATATATATATATATATATATATACATATATATATATATATATATATATATATACATATATATATATATATATATATATATACATATATATATATATATATATATACATATATATATATATATATATATATATATATATATATACATATATATATATATATATATATATATACATATATATATATATATATATATATATATATATATGTATGTATATGTATATGTATGTATATGTATGTATATGTATGTATATGTATATGTATGTATATGTATATGTATGTATATGTATATGTATGTATATGTATATGTATGTATATGTATATGTATGTATATGTATATGTATATATATATATATATATATGTATATATATATGTATATGTAAATGTATATGTATATGTATATATATATATGTATATATATATATATGTATATGTAAATGTATATGTATATGTAAATGTATATGTATATGTAAATGTATATGTATATGTATATGTAAATGTATATGTATATGTAAATGTATATGTATATGTAAATGTATATGTATATGTAAATGTATATGTAAATGTATATGTATATGTAAATGTATATGTATATGTATATGTAAATGTATATGTAAATGTATATGTATATGTAAATGTAAATGTATATGTATATGTAAATGTAAATGTATATGTATATGTATAATATATATGTATAATTAGTAAAACGGAATAATAAGTTGTGAATTATCTATCATATTAGGGCAGTGTTACGCACCACTACATAAACACATTTACAATGTATTTGAAGCAGCGAAACAACTGAACAGGGTTGGTAAAGTCTGTACAGTCTTACTTTTCATATGCAATCATATTTTACAATAATATAACACATAAACATACGTTTGTGTAGGAGAAAAAATTCTGGCTACGCTAGTTAGAACTGGAAATATATTTATAAAGTAATTTTTTTCAAACTACCGAACTGACAGACTAACTAGCTAACGCATTAATAAACAATATACATACATTATCCATTCCTGCTACTCATAATTTGTTTGAAGAAACTTGAAGAGCGCGAGAGAAACATATTGTTGTTGTTTACAGTGTACGTGTTTCAACAAGAGAATGGGCTGCGCAAGCAGAATTCCTTTTCCTATCTCACGAGTTAACGACGCTCATGCATAGATAATGACGCCCACGCATAGTCGACGCTCATGCATAGTTGACGCACATGCATGGACATGTTTATATTATATAAGATAAGAAATAAGTAACTTTCCATAGATGATAAGAATTACAAAATATACAAACACCTAAATTAAGAAAGTGAACAAGATCATAAAATATCCCTAAATACAAAGATCATAACAAATATATATTGTAAACAACTAAAACATTAAATAAGTAAATATTCTATAGGTCATAAGATATCATAAAAATATTGTAAATAATCAAGGTCAGAGAAAGTACGAAATCAAACATAATGGTTTGAGTTCGTCTTAGAACAAAGAAGTTAGAATAAGATAAGAATGATATTCATTTAGTATTTAAGATACAAATTTTGTAAACACTAGTTATTTAAAATTAAGTAGTTAAGACGCACAGTCGTCGTTATAATTTTAATTCAAGAATTAACGTAAATTTAAATTAAAGAAAATATAAATAAATAAAGACACATACGTGTCCAAGAAAATATATTTTTTTAAAATAATTTAAACAAGCGTTATTAATTCGCGCGATAGGCAAACAAATGCTTGCGTAACACTGTATTAAGGCATTACAACTATATGACAAACAATTGAAAAGAGCAACTGAAAGATACAGGTTAAATGAGTTCAACTAAGCTAAAAGCGCTCAGTAAAGTGAAAGACTCAATCCGTTCAACTGAATGAATGATGCAATTGGATTAATTCATTCAAGAACCGTACAACTCTAAATCCTAAGCAATTTTGAAATTTTATTAGATCTAAAACGTTTAGCTCAGTTTATAAATCTTGCATGAGTTTTAATGAAAGACTTATGAACTTTATGTTAATGACATTGATGTCGTATTTGCGCAGTTCTCTTTTTTTTTTATTTAATTTTGTAATTACAGTATTTATCGGATATAAGAAACATTAAAAATGCAGCAAAAGTTTTTTTCTTATATGCGTTTATTTTATATAAGAAACTTGTTTCTTATATATGTACATAAGTAGAGTTATAAGAAATTTTTCTCTTATATAAATATACAAATTTTTGGTTCCAATTTATATTTTTAAAGGCATGTATGAAAAATATGAACATATCATATTTAGTAGATATTTTTTATTGTGTAAACTTTTTATAAACTTGAACAACTTTTTTTAAACAAAAAAAAATAAATAAGTATGTACATATGTAAGTTTGCGGGTGTAGTAAGTCACTCGATTAAGAGGCAGAAAATACTGAATTTCACTTCAGTATGAACACGTTCTTGTAAAAATAACTTTAAAAAAGATCTGTTTTCTTCTTGTTGTAAAACTTCCATCATTTTGTGAATGCACACCAGAGTACTTCAAAATCACGATTTTTCTTGATTTTGTTCAGCACAAAAATTTTTGTTCATTTTAAAGATTAAAGAAAAATTCAATGATGATTAAAAATCATTTCATTCTGCTGTATACATCAAATTCTGATTATCAGTAGAATTAACAAAAGCATTTTATGAGCAAGATCGCACAGGCAAGAGAAGGGCTTGTAGTAAATTCATCGTGTCCAAACGCTGTTATTCTCATTAATTCACACAACATGTTTGAACCGACCGTCTGTGTGACTTGAGCAATATGATATACGAACAATGCAAACAACATAACCAATTCAACATTGATACATGAGTAGAGGTACAGGTTTAGTCTTTATTTAAATTTGTTCATCAAAAACAAAGTTAAAGGGAATACACATGGGTAAATTCACTTTACAAAATGGAAACAAATGAGAGTGTGTGGA
The DNA here is from genome assembly GCA_951800035.1 of Linnaemya tessellans. Lineage (NCBI taxonomy): Eukaryota > Metazoa > Arthropoda > Insecta > Diptera > Tachinidae > Linnaemya > Linnaemya tessellans. Next base: position 81,502,842 of record OX637533.1, on the reverse strand, counting down.
CAAGTTTGATTAATTGTACTGTTTTTGTATCATGATGCACTAATTACACTGTTCTCGAATTTGACACTTTAACCAACAAGCAGGAGACCCAGGTGCTAACCGCTTTTTAGCTCTAATTTTCTTAAATCTTAAAATCTCACAAGCGGTCCAAAAATCTTGCTTGTGGGGTTATTTTAATTTAAATTCCTTAATTTCAATTTGTATTTCACAATTTTAACTTAATAAAATATACAAATTAAATAACACAAAGAAAGTTCCACACACCGCTGTAAAGAACAAATAAAAATAAACAAAAATAATAATTATTATTATTTGCAATATCGAACTGCAAATAAAATGAACATTTTCTTACAAAAATTTCCTATTATCTCATAAACAACACGAATAGACATCATAAACCACTGTAAAATAAAAAACAAGCGTGCCTGTGTTGATAGGAATGAACAAATTCATACACAATGATTTCTTGCTTTTTGTATTTTAATGTTGATCAAATTTTTGAGCGTTGAGCGGAATAGACAGGTACACAAGTTTGATTCGACCTATGATGAAAATAAGCAAGTATTCAACCTGCATGTGGTTCGATTGCCTTAAAATTAACAACGCATATAAAAGTTTGAGCAAGTTTGATTAATTCCTTTATTCCTAGCTTCAAAAAATTATTGTTGTGCGTCAGCCGATGTGTTTAGCATCAGAACCAACAAAGAGGCATATGTTCGGTTGCTTTAAAATCCACAACAAAAAAGAGTGTGCGGGCAAGTTTGATTATTTGCAAAAATAAGACAAGTTTTTTGTGCCTTTGTTATTGTTGAACGGTTTTTTAATCAACAAGTGAAGTTCTCTGATACACACTATATCAATTGCAGGAAAACAGAGTTGCCGTTGGAAGTTTCTTATATAAGTTCTTTTTCTATACATAATTTGACTTTGGTGTTTGATAAAAATGTTCTTGTATCAGTTTTTTTCTTATAAGCGTTTTTCTTATATGAAACCTTTTTTGTTAGAAAAATGACTAAAACGACATGGTGTTTTTGAAAATGTTTCTTATAAGCCTTTTGTTCTTATATGAGGTGTTCTTATATCCGATAAATACTGTACATAGTATTACTTCTATAGATTCAAATATTTGAAAATCTGTACAACCTATTGTGGATATTGGTTATATTCAGTACTAACGGTATCTTAAATTATATTACAAATATAAATAGCTTCTTCAGTATTGATAGGTTTAATGACTTTTTTTAAATTTGGCCGCATGTTTAGTTTTACCTCTTCGGCACATTTCTAGTAGATCCTTGGCAGATAGCTGTTTTATAAGTAGAGAACTAGAAGCATGCTTCTCTTGTCCCGATTTTCAATGGGAGGTAAAGTCTGATATTTTTAATTATCTTCCATTTGTTAAATTGTCTATTAATTCAAAAATATTAAGGAAAATATATATTTCTTAATTGAACGTTTTATCTAAAATAAACAGCATGGATTTTTTTTCAAGTGGTACGTTAAGAAAAAAAAAACAGAAATTTAAAATGGCTAAAAAGAGAAGACACTGTTTAAACGATCGAAATAAACTTCAAACATCTATGGTGCAAAATAATTATTAAACTACATTATTATTTGGATCGATATCCTGAAAACCTTGAAGATTACAGTGAGGAGCTAGATGAAAAGTTTCCCCACAATGCTAAAAAGTTATCTACCACAATGCTAGAACGTTACAAAGGGAGGTGGAACATACATGCAATGAGTGATTGCCGTTGGAATCTTTTTCGGGATCTTATACATTTACCTTTTATAAAATATCATACTTTTATACTAATTTTTAATATAGGCGTATACGAGCCCTAACCACTATTAATTCGTACACCAGTTATTTTTTGGCTCTTTAGCACTAAACGCCAGAATAAAGATTCAATTATGTTAATTACACCAACAAGCTTATACTTTTCTGAAAGGTCGTTTTATTTCCTATAAACGGATTTAGAAATATTCTTAAGTTCTGCATCAAAATATTAAAAAAATTAACTAAACTAAAAGGCCTTTATTATTTATTAAAAATTATTTGACCACTATTAATTCGTTCAGTGTATTAATTGCGCTCAAGCTAAATAAAAAATCAAAATGCAAACAAAAATTTTAAATGTATAAGAGAATAGGAATGTAAAGGAGACAAAAAAAATTTATAGTTAAAATAATTTTCATAATTTTAAAAAAATGGTACGTGGTAAACCTGTTTGTGAGGAAATTCGAATTTTAATCGTCGATAAATTCAAATCGGGAATGACATATGGGCAGATATCGACCGACCTTAAAATCCCAAGATCTACAATACAAAGTATTGTTAGAAAATATGAAATAAGTGGAAATTCCAGCAATAATGTTTCAAACAGAGGCCGGACTTCCAGAATAAGTCATCGCGATACAAGAGCTTTGGCAAATATCATTAAACTAAATCGTCGAAGCACAGTTCGGGATATAGCCTTAAAATGGTCTGAAGCAATTGGAAGGCCCGTAAAACGTGAGTGGACCCGACTGCAAATGAAAATCATAGGTTATAATTTTTATAAAGTAAGTTAATGATTAACCCGGTATTTCGAAATCAACTTGATAATTTATATAATTTTTTTAGGCCAAGGAAAAGCCATTGCTTACCGCACTTCAAATGAAAAACCGTCTATTATGGACTAAGGAGAGACGCTCTTGGGTACAACGGCAATGGGACAGCATTATCTTTAGCGACGAATCCGAGTTTGATGTAGGTGTTGGTGATGCAAGAAAAAGGGCAATACATAAGAGCACCGTGGCATACAACAAAGACTGCTTAAAGCGTACAGTCAAGTTTCCAGCTAGCGTTATGGTATGGGGATGTATGTCCTCAAAAGGTGTCGGTCAGCTCCATTTCATAGATGGAATCGTAAATGTAGACAAATCTGTAAAAATCCTGGAGGAAAATCAGATACCATCGACATCGAAATAAACAGACTGCGGGGAATACATATTCCAACCGGATGGTGCTTCTTCCCATACTGCAAAAAAAAAACGAAAAAGTGACTTGAGGAAAAATGGAATCGCGGTCCTGGATTGGCCATCTTCTAGTCCAGACCTTAATCCGATAGACAATTTGTGGGCTATTATGAAAAGAAAACTTCGAAATGAACCCCAACGGATTGTTGACAGGTTAAAGTCCAAAATTCAGGAAATTTGGAACTCGATAACCCCAGAAGACTGCCAAAAACTAGTTAGTACCATGCCAAAGCGGGTCGAGACCGTTTTAAAAAACAAAGGTGGCGTAACAAAATTCTAAGTATGAAAATTGGCGACTGTACGAATTAATAGTGGTCACAATATTTTTGTTTAAAATAATGAACTTTCGTTTTTGTTTGTTTTTTAAAAAGTCCTTTTTTTTAATATGTAACTTTTATAATGTATGTCTAGAGAGAATGAAATGTTCTTTAAGAAAAGTATAAACTTTTTTGTGTAGTCATTATAGTTCCGAAAATATACATATATTAATAGCACATTCATGAAAAATGCTCAGTGTACGAATTAATAGTGGTTAGGGCTCGTATTTGAAGCTGGAGCTGCTAGAAAAAAAACTAGTGTTATCTTAGTAACCAGCATGGTTAAATTAAGCGAAAACAAATAAAAAAACCCCAGGGAAATTTTTATGTCTTGGCCAGTGTAATTTATGGTTTCATCAATTGTAAACACCTGTAAAATTCGATTAAACCCTAATCACTTTATACTCCAACACATTCTACCAGTAAGGATATTGTAGTCCATTGGAGTATGCATATACATATGTAAATAAATTCAGTAACTTCCGTTATAATAGTTTCAGAAGACAACAGCTAATACTGCAATTAGAACCCCACCACCTCTACGATCAAATCAATTATATCTATAAATCTGATATTTATTCTGCCTTATTACCGTTCTCGAATCGACTCGAGAGTTTGTAATAGATTAAAGAAAAGTCGTATATTTTTCTACATTTATTACATTCTTTCGAATCAATTCAAATAAAAGTTCTGATTAGTACACATTGTCATTTAGCCAGGTTTCAGTAAATATTATTACATGATATAGAAAATCGAAACTATTGACAAAAAGGGTTGATAGTTTTGTATTCAAGCTGATATATAATATTTAATTGGTTTTGTGAATTTACCAGTTTTTTGATATATGTAATATTTGGTGGCAATATTTCTTCTTCGCTTTGGGTTTTCCTGGAATGCGAGCTCATGAACGAAAGTGCTTGCAGGCCAAAAAATCGTTTGACTATTTCATTATAAAGAACCCTTTGAGCAGAAAGTTTGAACTAAGCAATACTTCCAAGCTGGGGAAACGAGAAAGACAACATTGGCAATAACAAACTAGTGTAGTGAAAATTGAACATACAGCCTTTCGATATGATCTAAACATTTAATACAGCGCGTACCAATAACCAGATGTCTATGTCGGCATTGCAATGCAGTTAAATTTGATAAAGAACCACCTTAATGATTTTGCGCAGGAAGCGAGCTGAAATTGCTGAGTTGCTTCCACCACGAAAGCCACTACGCATGCTACTTTACGGAGAATCTCCTATTTCAATAATAATAATAAACGAAATCACAATCCAACATTCAAGAGAATTTAACCATCATTAACGACGAATGCTAATGCACTAATTGTTGTAAGCGCTGAACACGAAACGTACTACAATAAGTGAGACACGTCGATCGTATGACGAACTGCTTATCCGCTTATGTTCTGCCGCGATGAGGTTATCACTTTAGATAATATGTATATGATAAATCCGTTCGATGGTTAGTATAAAAACCCCTTTTAATTGTCACTTCATAAATTAAACATTTTTAAGAGTCGAGACAAATAAAAGGTAAATTTAATGAACTTTTACTCATACCGAATGATAATTCCTCAAAACTCTGACGACCACATACTGACATTTCGAAGATTGTTTCAGCAATATCCATTTAAAATGTACGTTAAGGTTGAGAGAGAACTCCTCAATTACATTCGATTCTGAGTTGCACGAAGTGGTGAAGCTCAATATGCTTCATGGACCACGCGGAGAACACAATTCCAGTTTGTATGGCCGAACTGGTAACAATGGAAATCTACGCTATCAGCGTCATTCCCCAGATGACAATGTATTGAGTATTGCAGTTCGGTAAAATTGATTAAGTATGTTTGCAAATATGTAACTAAAGGAAGCGTTACGAACCTTATTGGCGTTAAACGAGATGAAATCAGCAAGTTTGAGCACTCTATTTGGAATATTTTGATTTGCGATTCATGGATGTCATCCAACTGTTCTGCATTCATCCAAATTCATGTTGCATTCGGAAATGTTTTCAATCTTGAATTGGAATACGAGCGTGCTTACGACACAGTAACTTTGACACAACAAGTACAAGCAAATGTTCTACTGATGAAAACTGTCGATGAGGGAAGCGGTCGATTGTTATTTCTTGATGCGCCCGGCAGAACTGGAAAAACGTTTCTGATATCGACATTAGCAGCAATACGTGCTCAAGGAGGTATTGCGTTAGCTATTCCCTCCACTGGTATCGCTGCAATACCGTTGGAAGGTGGAGCAATGACACATTCAGCACTGAAGCTTTCTTTTAATAAGGAAACTAGTTAAAATCCTATGCGCAATATTTGTAAATTGATATGAGATTAGCGCACAAACGACATTTAAAAGCACTCATACGCAACAATAATCGTCTATCAACCCCGACGGGTGAACTAAAGGCATGTCTGAAAACATTTGTAGTGATACGTGAAAAACATTCTATAAGCATTAGACTTGTGCCAAACTCGTTTACCAGCTCGTTTTTGACAAGAACCCATTTAAACTACCTTGTTGTGATAGGTTCTTTTTTTTTTTTTATCTTGGACCAGCACTCAGGGGATGACCCCTATATATGCAATGCATTGCGCCGGAACTGAAAACGAGGAGATAGTATTGAGGGGACAGATTAGGAAAGATGAGAAGATAGACAGTTGTTTTTGTAGCTATTTCAACCTTTTACTTCGCCGGCTAATTTTTGCTACAGGGCCGACGTTGCCAAAATCGAGCGAATGAACGAGTTCGACACAAATCTAATAAACATGCCAGCGTTCCCGCAACAGGATAGAAGCGCAGAAGATTTATTCAAAGAACTGCTAAGAATCTGAAAGGGACAAGTCCCGTTAGATATCTACAATGGTTTAATATCAATTCAACCTGCCATTTGCAAATTCACTTCAAAGAAATATGTACTCATTACTCATTTATATTCGAATATTTTCGAAAGTTATCGTAACTGTGACTGAGTAAGCGCATGCGCAATTATTAATGTCTATTACGACTCATTGCTTATGTCTTTAGCATGGATCTGTCATTACGCTGATAACTCAACTACTGTTTCCGTTGACAAATGGTGCAACGTTATTGATACTATTTGCAAATAATTGGATCTCAATTTTCAGTTGAAACATCATAAATTGACAAAGCTAATAAGTAATTATTTATAGCAAGACTTTAAATTCTGCAGCAGTTTCTTTATCTACCCCAGGAACACTGAAAAGAGTCTTAAATTGGTTAAGTGGATTCCCATACGCATATTTTACATTTTACCACGAAAATGTCATAATTTTTCCTCGGTGAGGGCATTTTAAAAGTTTATTTTGCCTTTCCACTTGTATTACACTGCAAATGTCATACATTTACTAACTCCATAACTGTTCACTTCTAAAGCCGTAAATAGGTTCCTAGCGTGGGCCATGCTACAAAGTCCCCTTCGAAATTGTCAACATCATATGTGGGTAATCGACACTTATTTGTCACATGTTCATATATACCACCTAACTCATCTTTTGTATGTAATAAAAATTTTTCCGGTATTAACTCCGTTTTAAATCAATCAAACGTATCTGATATACTGCATATTCTTGGCGATTTTAATATTCCAAACGTAAAATGGATTATATCTTGTGATAGTAATTAAATGTTACCAACAATCATGTGTGATTTTATACATTCCCTTAATGGATGTGGGTTTTTTCAACTAAACCATATAACAAATTAATTCGGATATCTTCTTGATCTTGCTTTCGTTAATACTCCTATGGAATTTCATCTACGTAATACACTACCTGTGACTCATCCCGTGGAACTTCATCACCCTACTTTCGAAATTGATTTATCACTGTCGAATAATAAAAATTTTATGACTAAAAACAAGATTTGAAAACCTTTCAATCTTACTGTTTTACTCGCACGAAGTATACTGAACTCAATTGTATTTTATCTAATTTTAACTGGGATTCTGCGGTTGCTGATGATAAACTTGATAGTATGTTATCTAGCTCTTACACAATATTGCATAATGCTATTAATATATCTGTTCCAAAAATATATATCTATCGCAGCAATGGTCCACCTTGGAATGATCAACATTTACGATATGCTTAAAATAAGAAAAATAAATATTTCACCAAATATAAGAGAAGTGGTGCTACTGATGATTTTCGTAAATATGCTATAGCAAGATCTGAATACAACACTGTTAACAAATTTACATACAATAACTATATAAGTCGTATTAAACGGATTATAAAAACAAACCTTAAAACTTTCTATAATTTTGTTAACTCCAAGCGCCGCTCTTCAGGTTACCTAAAGCATTTGAAGTATGGTTCTTTGACTGCTAACGACGATGTCTCAATAAGCACTATATTTGCCGACTTCTTTTCAACAACTTATTCTACCAATTTCTATGACAGCGCTACAACTTATCCTTATACTTCAACTCATTCATTTGGAATTTTCTTACCGTTTATAAATAGTGACACTGTACTTTCGAACTTAAAGTCGCTCAAAAACTCGTCCATACCAGGTGCTGACGGTATACCTAGCTGTATCCTTAGAAACTGCGCCAAATCGCAGTCTGCACCTCTTACTGTTTTATTTTACAAATCTATTGAATCATGTTATGTGCCATAAGTGTGGATGATATCGTATATAATTCCTTTATTCAAGAATGGTAGTAAAACAGATGTATCCAATTACAGAGGTATCGCCAAAATTAATGCAATTCCAAAACTTCTAGAAAAGATTCTTACTGAGTAGTTATATCATCAGATATCTTCCATTTTAACGCTTATGGGCTTCAGTTATTCTGCTTTAAAATGGCTAAACTCTTATCTATCACAAAGAACTCAACAAGTAAAGTTTGGAAATTTTTTATCAAAAATCATAATTTTTACCAAAGTGCATTCTGGCGGTTCTCAAGGAAGTCACCAATTCTGTTTACTTATTCATCAATGATCTTCCAACCGTTGTTTTGGATTCTAATGTACTAATGTATGCCGATGATGTTAAAATTTTCAAATCTTTTAGTGATATTAATGGACATAATTTTCTGAGAGCTGATTTTCAGAACTTTTCGCAATTGTGCAAATTTAATTTATTGGAACTAAATATAAAGAAATGTAAGCACATGAAACGCTGGTCTAAGGAATTTCTTGATCCTTATATTGCAAAACTTTTATAACTTCTCTTGTTCGACCAATCCAATTAACTCTATTCATATTAATAGTATTGACTCGGTACAAAAACAATTTTTAATTTTCTGTCTTCGTGGACTTTCTTGGAATTCCTATGTACTGCCACCATATTATAGTAGACTTGCTTTAATAAAATTGCCTATTCTAAAATGTCGTCGATCGATGCTCAGCGCTTTATTCGTTCTGGGCCTGATTCATGGCGATGTTGATTCGGAGTTCCCGCTTAAACAGATGAACATCAACGTTCCGGCAAGACCTACCCGCAATTTTGAACTCTTGGCATTAAAATATTACCGTTCTCTATATGCTAATAATGATTCTTTTCGTCGTGCATGTGCCAACTTTAATAAATGTTATCACAATCCCCCTTATTCTGTAACTATTTGACAACGTCAAGTCAAGACAATATCAAAAATAGATCACTTACCTTCTCTATGTGGAGAACAGTTAAATACTTATGACACCCTGTGACTACGTTTTAAGATTTTGAATATAGCAAGGAGCTGTTAGAAATTGTGAATTGCTGAAGAAAAGGAATACAGGAGTGTCGTATTTTTGATATTGTCTTGACGTGGCGTTGACAAATAGTTAAAGAAAGGTGGATTATTAACTAATCTGAGAGTAACAACAAGAAATCTTACTTTATATCTAAATTGTTAAACCAATTATTTTTATATAATATTGTTCAGTTATTCATATTTTAGTCAGTAGGGATGAAAATATCTATGGACCTAATAATAAAAATAAAATAAAACTATGTAGGTAGTGTCAAAGTATTACCAAACATATCCAATTTGTTTTTATGTAAAACTACCGAGGTATTTTTCGTCTAATTCGAGTTTATGAATTTTACTATTTATATTTCCTAAGTAATTAAAAAAGGAAGTATATGTAATATTAACCATATCGACTTCAGAATGCTTCATGTCTTCTGTATCTTTAATAGGTTTCATATTATCTAAACATTTCCCATGCGTTCCTCTAACTTTTTACAATAAAATTTTTCGTTTCCGATTTCGTTTAAGCACCCTTCGAAAGTAATAACAGCATCAGCATCTCTAATAAATGTATCTAGTGCAATCGACATAAAATATGTATTTTTAAATCAATTGCGAAGTTTATAAAATATGCATACATAATTAATTAAAAATAACAGCAGTTTCACTTCAAAACCCTCGAAAATTAATTAATTCTTTCCAGAATCCAAATCCAACAATATTGTATTAAAATAATATTATTTATAATTAAATTTGTATTTTGCTAATTTTTTCGACTTATTTTTTATATAATAGTACAATATTTTTCAAACTTAAGGTTAATATGATATTTATATATATATATATATATATATATATATATATATGTATGTATATATATATGTATGTATATATATATATATATATATATATATATATATATATATGTATATATATATGTATATATAGATATATATATATATATATATATATATATGTATATATTTATATATATATGTATATATATATATATATATATATATATATATATATATTTATATATATATGTATATATATATATATATATATATATATATATATATGTATATATATATGTATATATATATATATATATATATGTATATATATATATATATATTTATTTTTTAAATATTTCGTTAACGTTTGGTTAACTTCTTCAGGAAATTGTTATTATTTTTTATGTTTTCTTTCAATGAAAAAATTTTTAATTACAATTCTAAAAAACAATGTGTATCATAAAATTAAAATATTAAAAAAATTTCCTAATTGTGAAATAACTACATAAGTCTATATGTTCATGTATATGAATATAAACAAATATTAGTGAAAAGAATATATAAAATATTTCAATATACAATATGTATGCAAAAATAAAAATGTTTTTTAAATAACACATAGTTTTGATATTTTAACATAACAAAACAATGAAAAACACACCGTGTGTAATTTACATTATGTTAATATATAATAACATAATAGTTAGAAATATATTATGTAGTTAACATTTATTTAGAATTCAGTTACAAAAACAGAACCGTTATCATGCCTCAACCACCGTATTCACCGGACTTGGTCCCCGCTGACTCTTCCCAAAACTGAAGACACCGATGAAAGAAAAGTGTTTTGCTACGATCGAGGAAATGAAAGAAAAATCGAAAAAGGAGCTGTTTCAGAAGTGTTTCGATTGGAAAAAACGCTGGCATAAGTGTATTAGATCTGAGGGGGATTACTTTGAACGGGACAATATAGTTATTGATGAATAAATAAATACTTTTTGAAAAAATTTAATATAACGGTTATTTTTTGATCAGAGCTCGTATGTTATATTTAAATGAAATTTATTTGGTGATGGTTAAACAATGTGCAATCGTCAGTAGAATTCAATCAATTTCAATTTTAAAAAGTTTAAATGGTAAGAAAATTAGGAACATCTCCTTTACAAATTTCCAAGTAAACAGAAAATTAATCCAGAATTTTACTTTTTTTTTATGTCAATAATAACTCAATAGCACAATGTACACATGTATGTTCGCGAGAATATTTTTTTTATTATAAATTGATTTTTTATACATACATACATATCAAAAATTTGTAGAACTATCAAATAATGAAAAATATCAATCAATCAACTTAAACTGAATTCGACTACAAAATCAGTTAATTTGTCATTTTTATTAAAATTTGATTACAAGTCTGATTTTGATTACTATATGGCTATATGGCAAAAAAAAAAAAAATAACATAAATTTCATTACTAAGTGCGTTCGTTTAACCTTGTTACTAAACGCAACTTATTTAAGAGCTGATAAAGTTAACAGTATAAACAAATACCCTTAGTAAGAATTTAAGTAGAGTATGATTTTATGAAAATGTATTTAAAAATTGATATAAATACTCCATACGATAACTTAATATAAAATGGCAAATTAGATAACTGAATATATTTATAGCATAGTAAGAGTAACATTAGAATGGTTAACCGCTTAAAAAGATAACACCCGACATATAACCGTATGCATATGTGGACTAATAATAAGAAGTGCCTGTATAACTTCAAGGTTTAAAATAAATAAAAGCATTCCTATATATAACTCAGTATAGATAAGTACACTATGCTGTCAAAATTAATTAACTCAATTATAAACCTAAAATCATCAAATGAAAATATAGAACACAGTAAGTTTTTAAAGAAACGTCGAAACTCAATAATTAATAAAAAAATTTAATAAACAGAAAAAAAAATTACCATGGGCAAAATAACAACAAAGTGTTCATGCAAGTCTATAATCTGCAAATGTATAAGAGGCCGTAAGAGACAGTTTCTTATAAACAAAGAATCAATTCACATAAATGGTATGCTGGTGTAAATGCATGAAAGTATTTAATTATCTGCAATAAGTTAAACACATACATATGTATATAAAACATATAATATATAGATAAAATCAAGTGAATATGAAATAAAAATGGATTTGTAAATGTTTAAATAAAAATAACTGATTTCTTTTTTAAAGTAACTTGCGTACAGCCAAATATAAAAAGCTTACTTCTTGTTGAATACAAATGAATACTATATTTTGCAGCTCAGCAAAAAATGTACTTTGAGCCATTTTACACTCACAAAAGTGTGTTCAGATGATGAAAGTCTTATTGATAAGATTTTCACTTATTATACCCTTCACAAAAAAGTGGAAGGGTATATATAGGTTTGTCATTCCGTCTGTAATTTCTTCGATATCAATATGGGACCCCATAAAGTATATATGTATATGCTGGATCCTTATGAATAGCGATGAAGATTGAGCGATGTCCGTCTGTACGTGAAACCGGATTTCGTTCTTGAACCGTTGGATTGGAAATGAACTTAAATAGAGTGGTATTGAAATTCAGAAAGATCCGATGTACGGTTCCAGAGCTGGGAAGCTTACACCTATTTCTCGACGCAAAATTTATACCAAATATCAATTTTTTTTATGTTTGTAAATTAAACCTATTTCGTGCTTTGGGAAGCCTCAATGGTCTATTAAAAACTAAATAAATAAAAAATTTTTTCCAGGGATGGGAAATAAAAATTTTTGTTCGGCCCATTCCGTATTTTGTAGTACATGTAGCAACTAAAATTCTTAAAAATTTCAAGTTTTTCTTTAACAGAACCTCTTTATACGTCATGAAAATTTGCATTGACCAAAAAAATAATTTTAAATTAAAATTTTGATTCTAGGGATGGGAAATTGCACTTTTTTATACGTGAAAGTAATCAAACAGGCAACTGATGTTTTTTTTTGTAACTAAAACTGTCTAATTTAGGAAGAACAAAATTGGTATCAAAAATTCAAAAAAAATCAAAATTTCGAATCCAGGGTTGGACAAGTGCAATATTTTGTAGTACATGAAAGTGACCAAAATGTTAAAAATATTTAAATTTTTCTTAAATAAAACTACTATTGTATTCTGATATTTTTAAGCTTAAGGTCTCTTTATTTTAGTTTAATTTTTAATCTCAATATTTCGTCACTCCTTTGTGTAACTTCTTCAGGAAATTAATTATTTTATTTGATATGAAAAAATATGTTATTTGTGAAACAAAATTATTTGTCAACAAAATACAAAAAGATTCAAACAAATTTTAAATAAATTTACAATATATGAACAATAATAAAATATTTAAACCTATACATGCATATATATTTAAAAAACATTTATAAAAAACAATCTTCAAATCATATATACATACACATGTATGCACACACATACACATATACATACACACACACATATATATATATATATATATATATATATATATATATATATATATATGTAAACACATACACATACATATGCATACACATACATACACACACATACATATATACATACATACACACATACATATATATATATATATATATATATATATATATATATATATATATATATATATATATATATATATATATATATATATATATATATATATATATATATATATATATATATATATATACATATATATACATACACATACACACATACATATATATATATACAAATTAATAATCATATATATATATAAACAACAACACATATACATATATACTTATAAACATATTTTTCAGCAACAATCTGGAAGTTACAAACAAATTTAAATACATTTATAAAACATATTAGAACAAAATATTTAAACGTATACATGTATATATAGTTTAAAAAATTTGTAAACAGCTGTTCACTCTATTCATATAAATGTATACATACATATGTAGTTTATAAACATACATAAAAATTTTTTTAGCATATACATATATACGTATAAACATATATACATAATTAGCAACAAAACTCTAATTATTATGTATATATGTTTATACGTATATATGTATATGTTAAAAAATTTTTTATGTATGTTTATAAACTACATACATATGTATGTATACATTTATATGAATAGAGTGAACAGCTGTTTACAAATTTTTTAAAATATATATACATGTATACGTTTAAATATTTTGTTCTAATATGTTTTATAAATGTATTTAAATTTGTTTGTAACTTCCAGATTGGTGTTGAAAAATATGTTTATAAGTATATATGTATACATATGTGTTGTTGTTTATATTTATATGATTATTAATTTGTATATACATATATATATGTATGTGTATGTATGTGTATGCATATGTATGTGTATGTGTTTACATATATATATATATATATATATATATATATATATATATATGTGTGTATGTATATGTGTATGTATGTTTATTTCTGTGTATGTATGCATATATATGTGTATGTGTGTGCATACATGTGTATGTATATATGATTTGAAGATTGTTTTTTATAAATGTTTTTTAAATATATATGCATGTATAGGTTTAAATATTTTATTATTGTTCATATATTGTAAATTTATTTAAAATTTGTTTGAATCTTTTTGTATTTTGTTGACTAATAATTTTGTTTCACAAACAACATATTCTTTCATTCAAATAAAATAATTAATTTCCTGAAGAAGCCACACAAAGGAGTGACGAAATATTGAAATTAAAAATTAAACTAAAATAAAGAGACCTTAAGCTTAAATATATCAGAATACAATAATAATTAAAAAGAGGTGAAGAAACCAGAAGAATTTAAACAAAACTACTTTATACCTCAAGAAGACTTGCACTGATAAAAAATAAAAAAATTAAATTTCGCTTCCAGGGTTTGGGAAAATGAAAGTTTTTTTGGTACATGCAATATTTTGTAGTACATGTAATAACCAAAATTGTTATAAATTTTGAGTTTTTCTTAAATATAATCACTTTATACTTCATGAAGATTTGCATTGATAAAAAAAATTTAAAAATTAAAATTTCGCTTCCAGGGGTGGGAAATTTAAATTTTTTATACATAAAAGTAACCAAAATGGTTAAAAATTTTAAATGTTTCTTCAATAAAACTACTTTATACCGCATGAAGAGTCGCATTTATAGAAAAGCAAAAAAAAAAATCAATGAGTGTTCGAACTCACGGGCGATGTGTTAACACCTTTTTTTTATTTATTTTATATTAAACCCACAAAAAACAAAGAGTATGCAAAGCAACAGACAAATGTACATACATACATTGTTATGTTTGTACATAAGCTACATACGTTGCTGTCTTGCTATCTCATTTTTATATATGTACGTATAACCACGTCCCTATTCTCTTTGCTATGCATAAGACAAAACCGAAGATCAACATAAAACACTTTTTTAATATTACTCCAAATTAATACACCGAATTAAAACACTTAAATCTCCGATCGCCGATATCGGATCGCCTTAATTTTTGGCCTAAACTCCGCACTAGCGTTTTAATCCAAAAATTAATAAAATCGGCTATGAATTTCCGGAGAAAATCGCGTGGGAAAATTATATGAAAATCGCCCAATAATCACTTTCAATACCGACTGCCAAGCAACGAACAAACAAACTCTTACACTTACACTTGCGTATGTATTGAAACTGATAGTTTACTGCCCTAGAGGCGCGCGTATAGATGTTAACACATCAAAAATTAAATTTCAATTCCAGGGAAATTGAACGTTTTTTTGGTACATGCAATTGTAGAACATGAAAGTCACAAAAATAGTTGCTAATTTTAAGATTTTTGTAAATAAAACTACTTTATAAGTAATGGAAAGACAAGAATTAAAATTTCGCTCCCAGCGATGGAAATTGAAATTTTTTTATACATAAAAGTAACCAAAAAGCCAACTAACGTCGGCTTTTTACTAATTAAAACTATATTTTAGTTCAGGAAAAACAAAATTAGTATCAAATATTACAACAACTCAAAATTTCGATTTCAGGGTTGGATAACTGCAAGATGTTGTAGTACATGAAAGTGACCAAAATGGTTACATATTTTAAGTTTTTCTTAAATAAACCTCATTATTAAGAGTTGCATGAACCTCATTATTAAAATATTTAATGGTGCATGGAAGTGTCCAAAAAGTTTAAAAATTCACTATGAATTGCATTGGTAAAAAATAAAAATTCGTTTCCAGAGTTGGAAAATCAAAATATTTCTGGTACATAAAAGTGCCCACATAAATTCCAAATTTCGTTTTTTTTAGTGAATTAAACCTATTTTATACTTCAGGAAGAATTAATTTGGTATTAAAAATTCGGTTCCAGGGTTGGGAAATCGAAATTTTTTAGTACATAAATGTAGCCATTTAAATTCCTTATTTTGGTTGTGTGTGAATGAAATCTTTTTTATACTTCGGGAAGAGTTAAATTGATATTAAAAACTAAAATAATTAAAAATGCAATTTCAGGGTTGGAATATAGAAATTTTCTTATTCATAAAAGTAACCATATAATTTGTTATTTTTGATTTTTATGAATTGTACCTACTTTATATATCAGGAAGAAATAAATTGGTATTAACAACCAAAAAAATCTAAAAGACTATTCTACCGTTGGACAATTAGAACCTTTTGCGGTACATGAAACTGATTTTTTCTTTTTGTTTGTAAATTAAACATATTTAATATTTTTGAAAGACGTTCAGAGGTATTAGAAGTAAGAAGAGCCAAACATTTAGCTTCTTAACCAAAAAACTTAAACGTTGTCTTATATATAAAAGTAACTGATAACATCATTTTTTTTAAATTATTTTTTAATTAAAACTACATTCTGTTTTAGCAAGAAAGAAGAATTACATCTGTGAAGGGTATTTAAGATTCTGCACAGCCGAATATAGCACTTTTACTTGTTTTCCTTTGAACTTCCTGCGGAATTCACACAATGCAAACTTTACTTTTGACTAAAACTTTACTCAACCGTTCGTTACAAACATTCGTTTTTATTGACTTGAATGTTCTGAGTGTATCTTTGTGTATGAAACTCATTTTGCTTCGCAGCCAACGTGTTGTAACCAGAATAAGTGTTTTGCTCAGTAAGTTTCCACTCGAAGTTTTCTTCTCACGGTATTATAAGAAGTTTTTTTTTGTGAAAATTTTATTATCTTATTAACTGTGAATTTCCTTAAAAATATGAATTTCCAAAAATATTTAAATTAAAACTTATGAAGCATTGGTACAACATTTTCAATTTTTCATATCTACATTTACATATTTTTTTTATTTATGTATTTAGTAGTATTTAAAATACTTTCATGTCCCTTAAGATTAGTTACATAATATTAAATTTAAAATTAAAGAAAGCTTTATGTTGAATTATCTCTCACAAATGTTATAATTATTCTATTAAATGTATTAATATTCTCCTCATTTTTTGCTTCGTAGCATATTATACATTGTAAAATATTGATCGCAGCATTGCGGTTGTTGAAACTCTTTGAAGTCTAAAGTCTTGTGAATTTCTCAGGCAGTAGGATTGTACATCTCCCACATATTCTACTTGGTCACGCAAGTATTGTGATGCTTCACCTATTTTTATTTTTCTAATAAATTTGAGTGTGTTTATTTGTATCCGTTGATTTATATTTAACAATTCCATTGTATCGAGCGTATATTGGGTTGGCAACAGATAGCATTTTAAAATTGATCTCATTGCTTTATTTTGTAATTTTTGCAGTCTTTCTATTTGTGTATTTGTGCAGCATGTATATCAAATAGTGGAACCGAACTCGAAATGTGGTTTTATTATTATGTTATTTATATATATATATATATATATATATATATATATATATATATATATATATATACATATATATATATATATATATATATATATATATATATATATATATACATATATATATATATATATATATATATATATATATATATATATATATATATATATACTATATATATATATATATATATATATATACATATATATATATATATATATATATTTATATATATATATATATATATATATATATATATATATATATATATATATATGTATATGTATATATATATATATATATATATATATATATGTATATATATATTAATTGCAGTCATTATTGACACTTTATTTCTTAAACGTTTAAAAAAGCCTATTTTTTACCCAATTTGTTTGCTGATATACTCAATATGTTCTTTAAATTTTAGATCTTTGTCTGTTATAAAACACAAATATTTTATTTGATTTACTTTTTCTATTACTGTAGTTGATTGTAATTACCAAATCACTATTCATGTTGATTTCCATTATTTTAGTTTTAGTTTTATTCAATTTTAATATATCCATTTTAAGCCACTCATTTATTTTCATTAAATCATACAACATGTTTCCTCGACGTATTGTTTCATTTTTTACCTCGCTAAAAAGCAACGTATCATTCGCGTATAATACTATTTCACATTTTTTCAATATGTTTGGCATATCGTTTATATATATTATAAATAGTAATGCGACCAGTAGAACCTTGAAGCACACGAAATTCATTGTTCAATATACCGGATATTTTATTATTCACTTTAGTTTTCCATTTTAAGCCACTCATTTATTTTCATTAAATCATACAACATGTTTCCTCGACGTATTGTTTCATTTTTTACCTCGCTAAAAAGCAACGTATCATTCGCGTATAATACTATTTCACATTTTTTCAATATGTTTGGCATATCGTTTATATATATTATAAATAGTAATGCGACCAGTAGAACCTTGAAGCACACGAAATTCATTGTTCAATATACCGGATATTTTATTATTCACTTTAGTTTTTTGTCATCTTCCCGTTAAATAACTTCTAAACCATCTTCGTTCTTTGTTTTTCACTCCATACATATACAATTTTTGAAGCAATATATCTCGGTCAATTGTTTCGAAAGCCCTTTTAAAATCTAGGAAAACTGCCATTACTTTATTGTTTTTATATATTTTCGTCCACATATTTATTACGTGATTGACAGCTGTTTCACATGAAAAATGTTTTCGAAATCCTGATTGAAATTTTGAGAATAACTTATTTTTCGATATAACTTTCACTTGTAATTTAACAACTTGTTCGATTATTTTTTCACATGTTTTTAACGTATTTATTGGGCGATATTCTTTACTTTTCTGAGTTTTCTTAATTTTCTCAATTGGAGTTACCATTTCCTCTTTCCATGACTCAGGAAAAATTTCTGTTTCCAAAGATTTATTTATTATATAAAGTAGTTTATTTCCTATTAAATTCCAGTTATCTAAAATAATTTTTATTGTTACTCTGTTGAAGCCTGGTTTCTTTTTCATCTTTTTACATATATCTATGTTCTTGAATATTAATTGCAGGAAAATTCAGTTTGCTCGTTATCACAGGCACTTAACTTACATATTGCATATCTTCTATACTATCTATACTATCTCTTATATCTTTTATACTATTTATAAAGAAAATACTAAACTGATTAGCGATTTGGTAACTATTTTTAAATTCCATTTGGTTAAATATAACACATTCTATCACAGTTCGGTTTTTCCTAAGAATTAAATCTTTGATTTCTTTCCACATTTGTTTCTGATTACTTGAATTATTTATTCTAATGCAAATGTATCTACTTTTCTCGTTCACTACTTTGGTTTTATATAACTTTCTTATTGTTTTGTAATTGTTCCATTCTATGTCCGTATTTACTGTCCTTGCAATTCGGTATTTTACAATTTGTTCTTGCTTTAATTGTCTTAGTTCTTGGATAAACCAACGGCAATCGTAATTTTCTTTTATTTTTATTGCTTTTATAAATTTTTCAATAGTTTTTTCAATGCACGCATTAAAGAGGTTTACATTGTTATTTAAGCTATCACTTTCATCAGTTTTTGTTAGCAGTTGAACCATTTCTTAAGAAAACTGATTTTTGTTGTATTTGAAACTTTTACCTCTTTGTATTGTATTTGTTCTAATTCATCTGAGTTACATTCAATATTTATGCTTATTGTCTCATGATCCGAGATCTTATTATCACTCTGAATGTCTACAGATATATTTTCTTTGTTCGTTATAACGAAATTAATTATAGTTCTTGTATTCTCTTTTATTCTTGTATATTAATTTACTATTTGTTTCAATCTGTTGTCATTAAGTATACTTTCTAGTTTCTGTTTATAAAATCCATTTCGCGACCTCTAATTAATATTTCAGTATTATATTCACTAAGTTCTTCTATAACTTTTTCAAAATGTTCACAAAATTCACTGTATGATGGAGATCTATATACTGCTGCCATTATAAAATAATTACTTTTGTAGTAAGAATTTTAGCGAACATTTTTATATTGCTATATTAAATTGAATTAAGATTCTATATGCTAATTGTTCGAAATTTTTAATTTAAATCTCAGAAAGAAATGATAAATATTCCAAGGCACAAAGGCAAGTCAACATCAGTTTTTGTTATTCAACTTACACAGCAGAGCAGAACAGCTGTTTTCGAAAGACGCAACCCTTTCATCATCAGTGCTCATGTGTATTGTGTTTGTCACCACTTATTAGGTGGCTTAGTTGAATGTGATAACAGTTCCTATTTACACAAATTTTATTGTGAAAAAGAATACGAGAACTGTATCAAGCTGATGTTAACATGTTATTGTTATAATACCCGTGTTACCGTTTGATTATTTTTCTTCATGTCCCATTTTTCTGAATTTTTTGTTCCATCATACCTAAGTCAAACTTTTTTGGTTTGAATTTTATACTTAAGTACATGTGAACGTTTTTCCAATTTATTATTGGTAGCTCAAGCCATAGCTTAAATTTGTATGTAGTAAGAATTTTGACGAACATTTTTATATTGCTATATTAAATTGAATTAAGATTCTATAGGCTAATTACTTTTATTTTTTACTCTGCACGCATTTATCCAGTATTTTAAGTCCTCTGCTTTTTCAAAAATTTTCTTTATTTTCCAATTTTGTTTAAAATATATTATTACACCCCCTGTTCTTATGGATTCAGAAAATGTTGTGATTTGCGAATATCCTTTTAATGTGAAGTCTTCTTCTTCTATGTCTTTTGTTAAATGAGTTTCTTAGAACACTATAAAATCGGGTTGCTCATTTCCGACCATAATTTCTATTTGATTATAATTATTGATGAAACCCTGATCAATTATTTACACCCCTGTTTGTGTAAATAATACGAAGTAAATTCTTTGATTGTTACAAATTTATTCCAATTCTTCTCTGTTTTGTGCTCAATTTATTTTTATAAACGGGGCACTCACGATTCATTGTATGATGATTTTCGTCCAGTCCTAGATTAAGCTTTTTATTTATTCGTGTCCAGTTGATACACTTTTCTATTATTTGCTGATCACACTCTTTGCTTTTATAATTTCCATATACATATTTCTTGGTACCTGCAATCTTTAGCTATATGGTCTAAAACTTTGCATTTAAAACACTGTATTATTTGGGTTCCGTCGAAAACTCTACATCTGTCGCAACCAAAATTAACTTTTTGTTCTTCCATTATTTGTTTGTATAGATCTTTATCAATATTAATTCTAGCGCTATAAATTGTTTTGCTATTCTTTTTAAAACTGTACATCTTACAGTTTCATTTTACTTTCACGCAAAATTGGTTTTTGTTTTTTTTTTGTTTATCTACTATTTCTTCTGCAGAATATCTAAATGATATATCTGTTTAAAATTCATTTGCACTGGATTGGGCACCTTTATTTCATATCCTTCACTCATTTGGTCTTGTATAGCTACTTTAATTTTATTCTCTTTCTACATCATTATCGATTTGTATTACTAATGTTCCATTTCTTCTATTTTCAACACTAGTTATTTTTAAATTTACTGGGTCTACTTTCTTGTTTAATTCTTCTTTTATTTCAATTCCTTGTTTTTCTTTAGGTTTAATTATTAAAGGCACCTTTTTTGTTACACTAGGGGTCACTGTTTTGCTTCCCACTGTTTCTGCCTATGAGATTCTATTTTTTGCACATTTTATTGTTGTTTTCCTTTATAGACTTATACATTTGTTTGTTTTCATTTTCAAAGTCATTTACAGATCCACACAAGTTTTTGAACTTCTAGTAAATTTTTCTCGAACATTTTTTGAGCACTATCAATTTCCTTCCACCTTTCTTCATAGCGTTTTTCAACAGCTTCACTAATAGTTGTTTGTTTTTTGCGACTCCATCAACATTACGTACTTTATACAGTCATCGCATATACATCTCAGATAGTTTTTACTCTCAAGGATTCCAACCGAATATTGGTCAAGCCCGGAACACTTTGTTGTACAATGGTAGACTTTCTTACAAACGCCATCACATTGCACGCCTGTTTCACCCCTAATTAATGTTCTACATTTACTGCACTCAGCCGGCATTGCGGCGAAGAAAAAGCACTTAAGTTTCAATGGTTTGCTATAGATATAAAAATGTTTATTGTTCAACATACGGCCCCCAAATTTGTTTATTAAATTTTGATATTCTCTTTAATTTTTAACACCGTTTTATTTAAATATTCACCCTGATTCCGTTTGTCGTCGTCAACGTCGCCGTCATTTTAGTGGCAACATCATTTCAATAACATATCAGACACACATCTCTAAATATTTGAAACAGCTGTGTGGTTTGTTTACTATTTTTTAACACTGAAGTTTTATTAAAAATTAAAATGTTTTTTACTTGTGAAGTTGGAACTGTTGGTACAGTGTTGGAAGTTAACTCCACATTAACTTCCATTGAAGGCACAACAATTTCAGTTGTTTCCAACTCATCCATTAATATACTTTGTTGTGTCTCCGCTAGCTCAATAGA
Source organism: Linnaemya tessellans (assembly GCA_951800035.1). Classification (NCBI taxonomy): domain Eukaryota; kingdom Metazoa; phylum Arthropoda; class Insecta; order Diptera; family Tachinidae; genus Linnaemya; species Linnaemya tessellans. The sequence goes on along the minus strand of OX637533.1, from coordinate 81,480,037 downwards.
TTCATTTTTAAGCTGGACTCCCTGAACTGCTCCCTCTGTGTTCAGTTGCTTTCTGAACTGTAGCAGATTTGCCACAGCTTCCTCTAACGGGCTAAAAGCAAACTGCTCAAATATTCCACCACCTTTAAACTTCAAGTCTCGCCAAACCTATTAAATTTTTTATATTGTACTATTTGATTCTTATTTCCTTACCTTTTGCCATCCATCTCCTAAACGTATCGGCGGGCCAAGAAAATTTAGTACTTTTGCAATTTATTCCCATTGTTCTTTAAAATTAGTTGGACGAGTGCCTGTGCGAAATCTCACTGCAAGAGAGGGATTCTTCTGCAACTCTTCCACTAATTTATCAAACTGGACTGCATTAGTTGTTTAAAATTTTTCCTTTTTTTCTATTTTAATTTATGTATGCTTCAAATAAACTCAAGTCGTTATGAAAAATGGCGACAAAAAATGTCAAGTCATTTCAAGACAATATCGCCGTAAAATTTTCTTGTAGAATACAAATTCTATGTTGACAGTCATCGATAATGTTCTATAACGACAACTGGAATCACAATTTGAAGTAAACAATGCAAAACAATATCGTTTCGTTTTCATGTTGACAAATGTAATAAGGGTGATTAATATTTTTTAGGAGCTATATGCAAATTTAGCTTGTTACTTGACAGAGTTGTCAGATCATATGTAAATGTTGCTTTTTAATTTTGTTTATAAAATTTTATTGTAACCCGTAAAGTGTTTCTTATAGGTACATACAAGGGCGGATGAAGCCTTCTGGTCAGGTGGGGGGGAGGGGTCATGTAGTTGAAATTCAGTCGATATACACAGACAAAAAAGGGAATATTAAACTAGCATCACAAAATGTTAATTTAAAATCATGGTAAAATTTTACAAAACCTGATGCCTAATATAAAGTTATCATTAATACGAATAGATTTTAAACGTTATAGTGTTAATATTATCTTAAAACACATTACAGTGCTATCCCGATAATCCGGACACGCGATTTTACGGACACATATATAATCCGGACACTGCTACAAACCGGACAGTACCACTTTTTTTTTTACTCTATAATACGGACAGTGATTTTTTTTTAATTTTTTTGTTTCATTCATGTTATACTCTTTGTATAATAACGCAACTTTTTACTGTAGTATTCGTCTACGCGTGGAATTTTTGCAATTTTGCTTTAGTTAGTTGAGTGTTTTTGTTGACATATGTAGGTTCGCAAAGCTTATTAAAGTTTAAGCTTTACATATTTTAAAAAACTGCTTTATATAACTGGACATTGTAAAACAATCACCGCTATTGTGTTTTTAACGCCTGAAAGTTGACAAATTGTAATAGCTTAAGGACAAAAAGCTAACTTTTCTTTAATCTATTACAAAATGTCGAATCTGAAGGCGGAAAACGCCAAACACAATATAGGTGAATGAACAGTAATAGCAAGAGATCACATAAAAGTTTAAGAATAAAAAAGAAGTGTGAACTATTGGATGAATTAGTCACAGGCAAATCAGTGAGATGTGTTGCAGACAAATTTGGCGAAAAAAAAATCGACCGTGTTCGATATTAAAAAAAATAGTGCTGCTTTAAGAGAATTTATGTCTAATATATATATATATGAATTTTCGTTTCATATACTACATATAAATGTAACATTTATTCTTCTTCTCTTTTTAGTAAAAAAACTTGATAAATAGATATAAAATTGATTTAGTTTTTATTCTTTGCATTATGTATGTATGCAGGTAAAAAAATTGACATATGTAATCCGGACATGCTCAGGATTTATGGTGTCCGAATTATCGAGATAGTACTGTACTTAATACAAAAATAATGTACTTTTTACGGTTTTGTATTTAAAAACACATGACTAAGCTACTAATATCACGGAAATTCGATTAAACAATTTTTAGCTTTACAGTCGACTCCGCTTTACTGGAAATAACCAAAACCAAATTTTTTTTCAGTTATCCGATTTTTTCTCTAAAATGTAGTTCGGATTACTGAAATTTGTTACAGTTAAGCGTACTGCTTAAAATCAGTAAAACAATATTTTTTATATCAAATCTGTATATTTTTTACGTCAATTTAACGTAAAAATTATTCATAGAATTATTAAAATTTTCACGAATTCCTCGAAAATGTCTAGCCACTTGCATTGACAATATAATAGAAAAATACAATAAAGTTCGTAAGAGCGAAAAGGACAAATACATTTTACCATTTAATTTTTTAACGGACAAAACAGGCACAATTTTTTCAGCCCTAAGTTATGCAATCGATTTCTAATAAATAAACTTGTTTATTTTTCATTAAAGCGAAGTTTCATACAAAACGTAGTTGTGGGCTAGCTTTTGGTTTTCAATAATACGATATTTTCAATTAAGCGATGTTTCGCTAAAGCGTTTAAAATCAGTGCGGAGACTTGCATCGCTTTCACTAAACCGGTTTTTTTCAATAAGGCGTGTTGCGCTTAAGCGGATTCGACTGTATTTTAAAATTTAAGTGATCCGCACAATAAACAAGTGAACTTGTGTACATTTTTTTATGTTTCTAATAGAACGATACAAAGTAGTGATGAACGCTTCATACAAGTATGTGTGATACGACTCGAGATCGAACATCTTTTACTGACATCATACATGAAAGTTTTTATTCTCTTTTGACAACGCAGCAAAAGAGATTGTTGAATGAAAACAGTATCATATCGGCGAACGCATCGTTTGCTTAATTGTCCGTCTGGTAATCGAACATGTTTTATTCAAGTGTTGTTCAAACAAGAGTTGACTTCAGGGATGGAAAAGGGCTATTTTGATCTTGTACCAATTAACTAAATAAAATGTACTTTTCATACCATGACAGTACCAGTTTTTATATTTTTTATACTTCTATTCAAAAACTTCTCTACACAAGTATACAACAAAAAAATATTATATACATAAAAATCTAGGAATCAGTTGATTAAATTTTATTAAAAAAGTCATACAATTTAAGATAACAAATTTTCTGGTAGTTTAAAATTGGGGCAACGAGACATTGATTGAAAACTTTTTCGGTATTTGGAAATCAACTATTATACCCTTTTTCAACGTGATTGTTTTTGAATCAAATATAAGTCAGCCTAACGATGAAAAATGTTTCAGTTGCGAAAAATTACATCAAATAATTGGAAGTCCGTTACTTAAATGAGCCAAAATTTAGCAGAAATATGAAACATAAGACACTACTTTGAAAGATTCGGGTCTAAAGAACCGTTTTCTCTCGAAAGAATAATCATTTTCAAAAATAACGACAAAATAAATATATAGAACAAGCAGAGGAGTAAGAAACGATCCGAAAATTTCATGAAGTGCTGACTGGAATGCTGTATGTAATAAAAAGTTGACACAAAATCTTTGATTATGTAACCGTATTCACAGAAATATTTTATGTTTACTAACTGATTCACTGAGAAATTAACAAAAATTTTCAAGCATAAAACGTTTTTATGAACTAGGTGTAAGCTTTTGATTGAGATATTTAAATTGTACCAAATTAGTCGTGGTAGTACCACGGTACCAACAAAGTCTAATTGTACCAAAAAAAAGTACAATTGTATCATGTTTTCCATCCGTGGTTGAAGTTGAATAAAATCAAAGCAGAGGAGTTTCACACACATCAGGTTTGACTCGTCAAGTCTTGATCTTTTAGGAGAGAGCGGTGAAGAGTGTGAAAAGGGGTACAGAATTGACGGTACTAGTCAGTTTTTATATTTTCTTTTGTTTTATCATCCGTAATATATTAAATGAATGTTCAGCAATGAAGAAAAACTTGGCATGACGTTTCGTGTGTGAACGTAAATGCAGGTTCGAAAGAAAATGGAAGAAAAACTGATCAAGTATACCTGATGTGTGTGAAAGAGGACTTAGTTTAATACACAAGTTATTTTAATACACAGCAAGCAAACAGTTATCTATGTATGTATGTACCCAGTAAAAAATATATGGATTATTCCATAATCGAGCAATAAAGGAGTAATGACTTGTTCATCCATTTGGAGTAATAAGCGAGCTATCGAAACTTTTTTTTTTTTATGCCTCGCTTAATACTCCAAATGGATCAATGAGGGATGTATCAGTTCGTTTTTGGGTTCTTTTGTTCTTTGACATAACTGTTAATTGTTGATGTTTTCGTTTTGTTTTTCTATTGTGTCAGTTTAGTTTTAAAAAGTGAAAGACGTGTTATTAAAAACAAAAAGGTACGGGTATAGTAAGAAATTGTTGAAAATGTGTCAAAATTTTGTTTCTAAGCGTCATTTAAGACGACTAGTTGAAAAAGAAATTGAAAAATTACTCCCTTTATGCTCTTTTAGGAGACAAAAACGATTACTCCAACTGTCGTCATTTTCAAGATCGAAGGGAGTAGTCCATAAGGAGCATAAAATGAGTACTCGTGTCTGCGGACATGCTGTGTTAAAAATCCAACGAGTTCCGGAGTTTTATGGAGTAATCCATTACTCGCAAAGGAGGGCTCCAAGGTTATTCTTTGGATGATCCTATTTTTTACTGTGTATATACATACATAATTTTGCTTTTGTTGTACATGAATACTCGTTCATATGGGATAATTTTTGCTTTTTGTATTTTATTGATGATAAAAATACTTGTTGCCGACCAGAACTTTTTTTTTTCAACATCAAAACAATATTTAATTTAAAAGATATTTTTTTTTAAATACCTGTGTAATATGTACATATTTATTTTATTTATCAATGAGTTTAGAATAAATAGATAGCAGTACTGAGCTAGCCCACGGGGGGTGGTTCATGACATACATATGTGCTTACATATTACAATTTGTCAAATATTATTTTTTCTTTCGATGAAATAAAGAAAATGCTAATGTTAAATAAATATTAAACGCACGTGTAGATTTTTTATGTTTCCATATTTTTCTACCAGCTTCTTACTTTTAAGTGGCTCTAGTGTTTTTGGTTCAATTACAATCAGATCATGCACAACAAAGCCGTCCTGCAAAAAACAAACTGTGTATAAACAAGATTTTGTTTTTATACTCATCAGTTCGCATCAAATGTTGGAAATGATTTGTACTTGTTGATGAACCTTCTTCTTGTGCATAAAAAGCGAACGAGTATAAAATTGAATAACACTTGTTTCATTTGTTCTTAAAATTGAACTTTAGTTAATAAGTCGGCTCGATCATACATACTTGTTGCAGTTTTCTGGTGTGTATGCATGTGTGCGTTACGAATATAACTCAGTACATCATAGAGTGTACTCGTTTCTTTTCCAAACGTCTTTCTCGCCTATAAACTAGCAATCTTAAAACTAAGACTGTGTTCAGACGATGAATGTCCTATTGGCATGGTTCTTACTTTTTCTTCCTTGAAATTTCATTGGCGTTCACACAAAGCATGTCTTATTGACGACATTTTTTATGTACATATATATAGTTGTGTGTATGTATGAGTGCGTTTTTGACATTAAAATAGAAGAAAATTTTAAAATTTACGTGCAATTATCATTAGGGTTAAAATTATGAACGAAAAAACAAAACGTGCTCACAGTACATGCTCATGAGTAGTCGTTACTTTTCCCTATCGTCTATATTTCGACAAAGTCTTGCCGATTTTATTTCAACCTTTCAATCAATTTGTGTTAAACCGCAAAATACAAATGTGTATGTACAAGCGTCAAACGAACTACAAAGCAACTTAAGAGAATATCAAAGTATACTCACCCCCCTTTCCATTTTGCAACGATATATATATACACACATCACGGATGTGAAACATGATACAATTTTACTTTTTATGGTACATTTTCGCTCTTGTTGATACCGTAGCACTACCGCGAGTTACTTGATACAATTTAAATATCTCAACAAATCTATCGTCCATGTTCTGAAAATCGCGGCGTTTTCAAATCGCTTACTATTTGAAAAACGCTAAACGCCAATCAGCATGTTCTGAAACCCGCATCATTTCCTGGCGTTTTATTATTTTCGAAGAAGTGTTCGAACATTAAAAACATATGTTTTACCAAAACAAACAAACAAACATATAATTTTTAAATTAAAATGCCTACAGCGTTTTTGCTTTACAAAATCTTCAAACAAAAGAAGTACTAATTAAAAATAGGACACTAACAGATTTATCAAATCCATTGAACGTTCCAGACCAACAGTAAGTACTTGCATTCACACATATCGCACCCTAAATACAAAAGGGTCACAACACAAAATACTAAAATTTTCAGGAGACAAAAAACTGTTTATCATGCAGAAGCAGCACACTTAACATAAAAATAGACATAACTGTAATTTCCAGTCAAAGAAGATAGTGATGTGAAAGACATTTTTGCAGTAGTTAAAGATGTGTACTCTGAATTAATTTATGGAAAAAAGTCAGTTTTGGAAAATTTTGAGTTGTGCCCCTTGTTTAAATCAAAATATTGATTTTGAATAAGGATAAACTAGTTTGTTTATCCTGAAAGAAATTTTTGCAGTAGCTAAAGATGTGTACTCTGAATTAATTTATGGAAAAAGTCAGTTTTGGAAAATTTTGAGTTGTGACCCTTGTTTAATTCAAAATATAAAATATAGATTTTGAATAAGGATAAACTAGTTTGTTTATCCTGCCTGAATATATAATATAAGACAATGGCACCAAGAAGAGTATATATGCATGTTTAATTCAAAATATTGATTTTGAATAAGAATAAACTGGGGCCAAATTACCGCATTCGATATGAAAAAGAATATATATTGCAACACAAACCTGGTTGCTGCGGAGATTAAAATGGTCTTTGGAAGAATAAACTAGTTTGCTTATTTGCTTTTCCAATTATGAGAATGTTTTTATTAATTTTGGTTTCTTATATACTAACTTAATTTTAACATTATTATACAGTTCATTGCATAAATACCACTTATGCTGACTAAGAATAAAAGATTTTTTATTGGAACAATGTACGTAACTGAAATATTATATTACTTTAGGTGATGAAGCAATGAACTTCGAATGAACTTCGTACGTAAATAAAAATAAACAATTAATTTAGGTAATAGAGCAATGGACTTTATATGTTATAACAAAAAATACATTAATGCAAATAATTCTATAAACACACCATAAGAAAAAATATAAATTTATTTAATTTTGAGTGAATGCAATGAACTCTATAAGCGCAACATAAGCACAATCTAAATTTATTGTTATGTGAAGGTGTGAACATGTACCCCCCTTTGAGACTCTGCTCAACAACAATTTTACGTAATAAATACTATGGAATAATAATAAACTTTTATATTTCCAGCTGACCAACATATCTTAACTAATGTCGTTATTATGTTATCTAGTGTTTGCTCAGGCATCAGTGACTTCTGATAGATCGACTTTGCCCTTCTGATAGATCAGCTTGTAATTTCTTCTTTAAATTTTCACGGTGAACCTTTGCCGTGGAGCAGGTAATGGTCCTGGGCTATTGTTGTGGGATTGTGTAGTGTATCTTGATGGTTGTGCTCCTTGAGTTGTCTGAGCATGGTTAGACCTATTACATCGTGCACGTTTAACAAGAATGGTGACGGCTATCGTGCTGATAGTTAATGCGACGTATGCGATGGAGACACTATGTTTCGATGAGGATTCTGGTTGGAATTCGGACTCCTTTATTGAGTCCAACTTTTGTTGTAGGGTTTTTAACTTAGTGAGTTGTCCTGCTATCTCATCTGTTACTAATCACTGGGTACTATTGTTGATGTGTTTAGTTCTTGCTACGTGTTGGTATTCTAGTTCTGAAATCTTTCCAAGACGTGTGTAAGATGAGACTGATTTTGTTAAGATGAATTGTTATCCAGACATATAAATGAAATCATGCTTGAGGATGCAATCGGGGTTAATGGTAAGTAGACCAGATCCTACCAGTTCGATTGCTATAATTTCTTTTCCACATACAGCTGCAGCGTGTGTGGTAGACAATGATGCGTATATCTACTTATTTTTCTGGATTAACGGAGTCCACGTTACGTTGGTTGGCATATTTCTTAACACGCAATGTGGTACCGAGATCTTGTTGAATAGTTTGATTTCGCATGAGCACATGTCTGCTCCAAAGTGATACTGGAGTTGCACATCGTAGCATATAAATACGTCTTGGCCTATGACGTCACATTCTTTGAGTTGTGCTGGTAGTAATGGATAGTACTGTCGCAGATTTGAGTTTATTGCTATTGTCGCACTGCATGTGTCTATCATTAGCATACTGTTGTTTATGGCGGTTGGCACGGGAAGCAAGTGGAAGAGTTTAAACTTTTCATGGTCTATTAATGGCAGGGTTATGCTAAATACTACGTGCTCCTGTGTGAGTCCGCCCCTTACTTTCATTAGTTTGTAAAACTCTAGTAAGTCATTTTCTAGTATTGGTAATTTCAGCGACTGTGGTATGTGTGTTTTAATTTTTTGTATTTCAACTTCTAACTGAGTTGGAGTTAATAGTAATGGATTGATTTTTCCATGATGGGTACCTGTCAGTGCTTCCAAAATGCATGACTGCATTCTCTGTAAATTGTTGGCTATGAATGATAATTTGGTCACACTCATTGTGAACAGTTGAGCAAATATAAGTTGATTTATCTCTTGAGCAGGTGCTTCTTCAGATTTCATGATATAATTTACTTTTGCTAAAAGATAGTCAAACTTGTACTTAGACGCGAGTACATTTTCTTTGATGATGTTCATGGTTGAGTTGATGACCGAGGTGTGATCTTTTATAAGACGAAGCATGTATGAATCGTTGTCTTGCAGGCTGGTGATGGTTTTTGAAATTTTTTCTGCATACACGGAATCAAGTATTCCAAACTATGAGTTTGCAACATTTCCTATGAAATCAACCGCTCCTCTTTTCTGGCAGACCTTGTACAACAATTTGTTGTCAAGTCTTAGATCCACCTCAATATGTCTCAATATGTTCTATAGTGCTGAAGCATGATGAGTTATATTCAATTTTATCACATAGTCTTCTTAGCGCATTCGTTCCTTGTCCTAGAAAGGCTGTGTCAGTCTAGTACGCTGAAAGATCGTAATATACCACTAAATTCCATTGACTGGTTGAGATGTACGTTGATCCCAATTCTTTGAAATGAATTTCCAGTCTGGAGCCGAAACGTTGGTTGTCAATTGCTGCTCCAAGAATTATTGGGAAAATCAATAGAAGTGTCAAGAGTGTGAGACTTAATGTGTTGCCAAATGTTTTCAGTTTCTACATTAAATTGAATTAAGATTCATAGGCTAATTGTTCGAAATTAGTTTTTTTTAAATCTCAGAAAGACATGATAAATATTCCAATGCACAAAGGAAAGTCAACATCAGTTTTATTCAACTTACACAGCAGAGCAGAACAGCTGTTTTCGAAAGACGCAACCCTTTCATCATCAGTGCTCATGTGTATTGTGTTTGTCACCACTTATTAGGGGGCTTAGTTGAATTTGATAACAATTTTTCAGTTTATTTTTCTTGGGTTCAAGGCTCTCATCTGCGGACGTGTTGTATTCTTCTTCTTCTACTGGAGCTCCTGGAAGTGGTGCCATGTAATCGACTGCTCTTTTCAGAACTCCAGAGGCGGTTTTGACGTCTGCCACTCTTTCACAGAAGTTATGCTTAAGCCGAGACACCAGCTTCCAACGAGTTGCTAAGCTTGAATTCCTTGGTTAGGCTAGTGCATCCACTTGTGCTATGAGTCAACGCACCTATATCATTGTGGTCGTTTGATAATGGTGAAATTGGTCTAGAATTTAGAATTGCCTCGATCTCAATAAACAATGTTTCTAGCTCTTCATATGTCAAATATGCATTCGCCAGGCTTCCGATTAATAGGTGTTTGGCAGATTTTACCGCGGCTTCCCATAAACCTCCGAAATGCGTTACTCGAGGAGAATTGAATACCCTTCTTATTGCAGGCATTTCCAATTGCTTCTTTCACTTCGTCACTATAAATTGCAGATGATACTTTTGGCAATTTATTTTTTGTACCTACGAAGTTTGTTGCATTGTCACAAAATAGGTTTTGACAGTGTCCACGGCGATCGATAAATCGTTTGATTTCCCCAATGAATGCATCAGTGGTTAGATCATTGACGAGTTCCAAGTGCACTGCTTTTGTAGCAAAGCAGCAGAATACTGCAATGTACGCTTTGTGCGGACGTTTTCCCCTTATCTTGTAGTGATCTGTTATTGGACCGCAGTAATCCACTCCAGAGTTAATGAATGGTCTTGCTGGTGTTACTCGTGTGGAGGGTAGGTTTCCCATTATTTGATTGTAGAGTGCTAGCTTTACTTTACTGCATATGGTGCAGCGATGGACTGTTGCCCTTGCCATGATTTTGCCTTTTATTGGCCAAAACTGTTGTCTCATAATTCCCAGAAGTGTTTGTGCTCCACAATGCTTGTTGTTTTTGTGAGTCATTTCAAACATAAGTTTAGCGATTATATGGAATGAGCATCTGGTGTTTGGAATCGTATTCCAATGATGATGCTTCAAGTCGACCTCCCACTCGTATAACGCCTTCTGCGTCCACAAAGATGTTGAAATGTTGAATTTCTTCTTTTTTTTATTAGGACCGGCACTCAGGGGATGACCCCTACTTATGCGAACATTGTGCTGGAACTAGGAAAATTGGTTGTGGGAAGGAGGAAGGGAGTAGTGTCTATGGACATTCGATTTGAATTTATCCATGCTATATACGGCAGGAAAGACCTCCGCAGGGGGTTTATTCCACATACGGGCAGTACGGGCAAATAATGAATTTTCCCTATAATGCGTAGTGCGGTTCACTGATAAATTCACTAGATATGGGTGTGATCGCACTGTAGAGCGTGTTGAGCGTAGAAAAGAGCGCGTTTCGGGAAAGAGATCCCTGACTTCGGTGGAACAAAACCCGTTATAGTAACGATAAAACAGTGAAACACACCCCACATTGCGTCGATGCTCAAGTGAGTCAATAGAGTTGGCTACCCTACCGTCCCCTATGAGTTTCTTCGCTCTCTCCTGTACACGGTCGAGTAACTTCAAAATACACTTTGAAGCTCCGGCCCATACATGAGAGTTGTATTCCATCTTCGGTCGGATGTAAGTAATATAAATAGTAAGGAGATCAGATGGAAGTATGTCTTACACCGCCTTAGAACGCCGAGGCACTTGAATGCTTCTTTTGAAACATGAAAAATGTGTTCTGTCCAGCGAACGTCACACTGGATTTTCATGCCAAGAACATCAAGAGCTTCTGATTCCTCAATATCTATACCACCCATGTTTACAGATGAAGCAGCTTGATCGGGCTTGTGTCGGTGTGTTAGCAAGCAACATTGAGTTTTACGGGCATTGAAATTTACCCTGTTTCTGTGACCCCATTCGACAATCCTATTGAGGTCACCGTTTAGCGCAACATACATATTGTGCCTCATCGCCCCGATCTCTGACGATTTCGGTCTATTATTGAAAGCATATGAATGGCAAAGACTGCTATCATCTGCAAAAGAGTAGATAGGGGTTAAAGTGTGACATAGAAGGTCATTTAGAAATATAAGAAATAGTGTAGGAGAAAGAACAGAGCCTTGCGGTACCCCAGAGTTGATCTTATACTCGTCTGATGAAATCCCGTCTATAACAACTCTTATAGCACGATTTCTGAGAAAGCTCGATATAAATAGAGAGAAGACGTCACCCACACCAAAAGCCATAAATTTCGACAAAAGTGCTCCGTGCCACACTCTGTCGAATGCTTTAGAAATATCCAGAGCCACTACCTTACTCTCGCCGAAGTGGTGGGTAGATTGGCACCACTTTTCCGAAAGGAAATCCAATAGGTACCCCGTAGAGCGGCCCTTACGGAAGCCATGTTGGCGGTCGTTAAGTAAGCTATTAGACTCTAGATATTTCACTAGGTGGAAATTCACTATGCTTTTCATCACCTTGGAAAGCGCAGAACAAACAGCGATTGGGCGGTAGTTTTGGGGGTTGTTGGCCTCTCCCTTTTTAGGAATTGGCGTTACATTCGCAACCTTCCAGCACGAGGGAAATTCGCCTGTATGGTAAATAGTGCTGAAAAGGGTTGCCAGAGGACGAGCTAACGTCGAAAAGCACTGCTTTAAGACCAGTGCTGGAATTCCATTCGGCCCAGAAGACTTGTTTACATTGAAATCCGATAAGACCCTTTTAACTGCCCGGACCTGAAAACGACGCATCTTTGGCATAGTTGTGGATACATTTTCAAGAACCGGCAGTAGTTGATTGCTTTCCGGCAAGTGCGAATTACTTGCGAATATTTCAGCTAAAAGGTTAGCTTTGTAAACCGGGTCAGTGAACAATTGGTCATCCTTCGAAAGAGTCGGGATCGAGGAACTAGCATTAACCTTCACCCTTTTGACGAATGACCAGAAACTCTTACTGCCCCGAGGGGCAGAAAGAATCTTAGCACGAAGACGCTGCTCGTACAGAGCTTTTTCGCGTCTTAGTACCTTGACACACGAAGATCTCGCCCTTTTGCGCATCAAATCAGTTTCAGCGTTCTTGTTAGTACGCCAGATACTAAATGCAACCTCTCTGGATCTGACAGCAATTCTGCATGTCTGATTAAACCATGATTTCAATTTAGGCTTAATCGGAATTTGCTTGAATGGAATGAAAATATTCATTCCGAGCAATATTATATTTTCCACCATTTCCGCCATGGCATCGACATTACTGTCAAGAAAGCAAAGTTTCCAATTAAAATACCTAAAGAAATCCTTGAGCTCATCCCAACGAGCCTTTTCGTAAAGATATTTTAAACGTTTCGTAAGTGGGTGTGAAACGTTTCCAAGTTCTGTAATCGAAAAGGAGGCAGAAATGGTGCAATGATTCGAATTTCCGAGACGTGCGCTGACACCCATTGTATATTTGTCTGGATGTGAAGAAAGAAAAAGGTCGAGAGTATTATGTTGGTGCCCATCAACACACGAAGGTGGTTATGCGCAGCGAATAGCTCAGCATAATGGCCTTCAGAGGTTGTGTGGCTCGAATGGCGAAGCAACAACGATTTCACTGTTCGGATAATTCTCTAAGATCTTCGATATGGAGTCGGAAAGGGCGTCGAAGTTGGAGATAGTTTTTTCCCTTTCCGTGTTTGGACTTCTGTAAAGAAACCCGAAATGCAAAAGATGTGCCCTGATTTTGAATTTAACCCAAATACAGCTAAATTCTGGATCAAGCGCGTCTAATGGTTGCTGACGCTGGTACACAACTTCATTGCGTATATAAATTGCAAGCCCCCTATGAAGAAAGAATAGGGATAGTAGGTGATATCCAGGTATGTGAAAATCCTGTGGGTCATCATTTTCAGACAAACATTATGGCGACAACCCCGAGATAACCCATCCGAAAATGGTATACTGTGCAAGCGGAAGTCCTGGACTGGAGTGGATACAAGCTCTCAAAATTAAAGGCACGACTTCAGGCCTTAACACCAGAGCGACATTACCTGCACGGTTGAAACTGGGGTCCGCTAATTGAAGTCCCGCAATGGCTTCCAAAATGGTGTCCGGAACGGACGAAGACGGCGTTTTAATTCCCATCATTTTCCTAACTTTCGCCGTAATTGAAATTTTTTTGTGCCGAATCATAAATGGATTCAATTTCAATTCGACAATATTGTTCGCCACTGATAGGAAAGAGAGGGAATTGTAATCCCTTAACAAACACGTTACATATATAACTGTTTTGGCAACAGGAGTCCAAAACAGTACGGACCGGAATTTTCGAACGAGTGGCGCATACTTTCAAGCGCAATGTGGGGGAGAACGATACCGATTGCCGGACAGATAAAACGCGCCCACTTGGGATCACCTTCGGCTTGGATTTCACAATGGGTGATTTTTGTTACACACCTTGCATTGGGACCGCTTATTGACCACGATGGTTGCGGTATTCACCACATTGGCATTTGCGTCATGAGTCCAAACTATATCTGCCAACTTGGGTACTTCCACTTGCTCCACAGTTGGGTTATCTGTGGGGGGATTCGGCGGTACTTCTACAGGCAAATTGAATGCTGTAGTGGTACTTGAAGTTGGCAAAATATCTGAAGTTATGGTGTTAGTGACGACCGGCGATGTGCATATCCAATGCTTGCAGCTTCGGAAACATTTGGTGAATTGATTTCCACCGCTTCATCATAATCCAAGAGATTATGATGAAACAACAATTTCTCCAAATGCGTCGGAGAAATTGTTGTTATGAGAGCTCATGATTGCTAGGAAAAAAGTGGGTTAGTAATTTTAAATTACGAATAAAAGGAGATTTTAAATTAGTCTTTGTACAAAACAACAAGCTTGGTTATTGGGCACGTGATGCTCCCACTTTGCGTACGAAGATCTACGACTCTGACATGGCCGTCAGTACCTGTGTGAATTCCAGTGACAATACCCAATCTTCACGAAGTAGCAGGCAATTGTTCATTTTTTATTACCACTAAATCGACCTCCCTTTGAGGATGTTTCCATTTATATCTTTTATGCAGTTCCACAAGATATTCCTCTTTCCATCTTTTACAAAACTGGTGAATCAGAACCTTTACCTTTCGATACCTATTGACAATGCTTATTGGGGTATCATAAATTGTGGGTTCCGGCGGATCCAGAGTAGCGTATCCAATCAAAAATCGTCCTGGCGTCAATGTAACTGGTTCCACAGGATTATCAGTCATAGGACATAAAGGGCGTGAATTTAAACATGCTTCTATTCGAGCCAGAACGGCTCGACAATTTTGCAACTCCTTCCTAAAATGCAGCTTAAAGCTTTTAACTCCAGCTTCCCGGAGGCCACCCGCTGGATTGAAACGCCACGTTAAACCTTTATAACCGAAGCTGGAACATATCCTAGCCTGACATTCCTTTAAGAACGTCTGAATGTCCCTAGCAAGATCATTCGATGCTTCAACGAAATTGGTACCATTGTCCGAAAACATACGCCTGTGTGCTAGAAATCGCAAAACGCAAAAAATTTGCGATTACGATTTAAAATCGCAAAGTAGGTGTGCTAGAGTTCGTAATCGCATCAAATTTGGCGATTTAAACTCACAAGCCTACAGCAATGTGATATACAAGTGAACTTGTAAATTCCCTTTAAATTTAATTTTTAACATCAATAAATATTATATACAAAATAAATTTATTGTGTTTTCTTCCCAATTATTCTAAAAATGTACATTATTTTGAATTAATTTAAATAAAAAATATAAAATTAAAAAACAATAGTGTGTGCCAAGTCAATGTTGTTTTCTTATTTCTTTCAAATTGGCGTTTTAATGGTGAACAGCTGTTTCTGTTTAACTTCGAAAATAGTTATGGTGCCAGATATCAAGGACTGTAAATGAACCCAAATAATTGGTCAATTACAGACCTTATATAGACTTTTGTGGCAAATTAATTTATTTATATTATATGTTGTATATAAATTTGATTTACTCATATAGCAAAAATTATAATATTGTCGAAAAATTCCCACGATTTCATATAAAACCATATTCAGTAAGATATGGCATCACCATCTTATACGTCATTACTAAATTAGAAAGTTTGAAAAAAGTTTTTGAGGCCAACAAAAATAAACAAAAGAAAGAAATGTAAGTATTTGAAATAAAATAAATTAATTAAAATAAAATTACAAATATACATATTAATGTGTGTATATAGGGCACCGCAGAAATCAACAGAACAGTGCAACATCTTCCTTGCGTTCATGGAAAGTCACCCGGATATAGCAAAAGGATTTGTTAGAGGAGACAAATTAAAGCAGGACCAGATGTGGGTTGAGTTAACAGGCCAATTAAATGCTTGTGGCCCACCTAATAGGGATACGGCTGCATGGAAAAAGGTAAGTAATTAATATGTATGTATGTACACATGTATGTATAGCAATATGAATGGCACGCGCCATAGTGATTGCAGGAAGGCAATGTACTGATTAAGTTGCCCAGTGATTATAATAACGCGATCCCGCTCCAAAGGACTATTAATATCTCAACATTTTATCATTTATTTCACTTACATACATGTGTACATATACATATGCATACGTTTGTACACTATACTCGTACATAATCTTGTACATAATACATATAATTTGTGTTTATTTGTAGACATGGTGTGATTGGAAAAGGAGCATAAGGACAAGGCTTGCAGAAAACAAAGCTCTTCTTAACAAAACAGGTGGAGGTGAACATCAACAACATTTTTTGTCTCAAGTGGAGGAACGATTGGCAGTAATATGCAATATTTTCCATGCTGTTGAGGGCATATCAAATGCCAAATCGTTCGGCTGCAAGAAGGCAGTAAATAGTGGCGATAGTTCAACCAATGATACCATAGGTATTGATGAAGTGCAAGCCATATCAGAAGTGCCATCAACATCCACAGAAAAAATGCCCCTCAACAAATCCCAACAAAACATATCAGCTGCTCCAAAAAAAAGAAAAATATTCAGCGAAGACGTTGAGGAAATTATAGAAGAGGAAAAAGAAAATTTTAAATGTCTTGGTGAGAAAGTTGGAGAACTGAAAGATGTTGTTAAAGAAAATACAAAGTATTTGAGAAATTTAAGCAAGAGCATGGATGAAATAAGATCTCTTAAAAGAAAGAAGCTTGAGGAGACTAAAAGACACCATTTGGAAATGGAAAAGGTTATGCAAAGCAAAATAGAGCTCAAGTTGGAATTTCTCAAACTGGAAAGAATTAAAATGGGTCTGACTGAATGAAAGGAAAAACTATTGAGCTCGTGATTTTTTTGGACTAGTCAAAGTGTTTTATTTTTTTTAGTTTATTTTTAATGTTTTTTGAATTTTTATTTTTTTTTTGTGCTTTAAAAAAATATTTATTTGTATGTTTTCCAGTTGCCTTTATGATCATTTTAGGCCTTGTATGGTACTCGTCAGTAGACTTGGATGGCATATGAAGATTTCTAAAAACTCAACCTTACATCTTAAAAAACTTTAAAAAAACCAACGAAAATTAATAGCAGTATTTTAAATATCGCATGTATTGTATTTAAGAAGGGTTTAAAAAAAAACAATATCAAATCTCGTTATTTTTTTCAACTTATCAGATATAAGGTTGAGTTTTTAGAAATCTTTTCATATTTTTTTCCAAGTCTGCTGACGATAACCTTAGTATCTATGAAATGCGCATATAGGGAACTGATTACCATACAATAAAACATTTTTTGAAAAGATGAATTTTTGATACCTACAAAGTGAATACTGTTTTTTTATGTTAAATAATTATGCTGATATTTTTAATAATGTGATATTTTAAAATAAAATACTTATGAATTATATTAGTCTTTTGTTTTTATCTTAAAGATCTTGCAATTCGATCTCTGATTTCAAATGCTATATTATTATTTTCTGTATCCTCGTGTTCTTCCTCTGATCCTTCATTTGAAATTGGAAGAGTTTCTTCAAATGGTACGTTGTAATGTTTACAAATGTTATGCAGAGCACAATGGAGTGTATGGGAGGCACATTTGCAGACATCTAAACCTGCTCTTTAAATTGCCTATGGTTCTTTCGACTATGTTTCGTGCCGAAGAATGCGCCAGATTAAATTTGTGCTGCATAGAACCATGTTCAGGGGATCCATATGGTACGATAACATAAGGTTCTAAGGCATATGCAGAATCGGCCAACAACCAGCTGTTTCGGTAACCATTTGCGTATTTTTCGGCATAGTACGCATTTGCGTCACTTAAGTTCCATATAAATGCATCGTGACATGAACCAGGCCTGCATGCGTCAACGCTTCGGATTTTCATTTGGTAGTCACAAATCTATAACGCATAGTAAAATTGCATGTGTATGTATGTTTACGTATATTTGATACCTACAATCATTGCGTTTAGACTATAGTATCCCTTCCTGCAGTAATATAGTTCGCAGTTAGATGATGGTTTTAAAATTCTGATGTGAGTTCCGTCTAAGCATCCAACTACACCAGGAATTTTAAATTTTTCATAAAAATGTATCTTGGAGTTCGTTATTTGTTGATCAGCCATATCTAAGGAAATCCATCGCGAACACACCCTTTCCTCAAGAACGTTGAGCACATTCCACAGGACTCTGCAAAAAGAAGTGCGATCCATTGTAATATTTAAGTCGTTCGCGATTACGCCTTGAAAAGAGCCGACAGCTAAAAATCTCAAGACGTTGGCCAGTCGCAAAATTTCTGGAATAGTGCTTTTGCCAATATGGGGGGATATTTCGTCAAGAATCATCATAAAAGCGCTCTTGCTAATACGGTAAAGAGCTATGAAACTAACAAAAAAAAATTAAAACCATTTTGCTAAAAAAATGTATGTACATATGTATGTGTTTTTATTAGTACTTACCACTGTTCAGGAATATCCCTTGGGTTGGAATAATCCCTCAGAAGACGTTTTCTGATACGTTCTTTTTTAAAATATCGCTTTTTTAAAGAACTAACACGAAGTATAAAGGCTGCCGGCATTTTTCTTATGGAAAATTTTTGTTGTGTTTATATTTGACAGCCAAAACATATGTTTTGATTTTTCGAACACTACTTCGAAAATTTAACAAAACGCGGGAACTCTAGCACATGCTTAAATAAAATTTGCGATTTGCAGATCGCATGTGACTTCAAAATCTTGCGATTTTCAGCACATGGGCGATAGTACGAGGACAACCTCTTCTAGAAATAAATCTATTGAAGGCGGATAAAAAGACGTCAGTTGATAATTCTGCGGCAACTTCTAAATGAACTGCTTTCGTAGAAAAGCACACAAAAATACACACATAACCTTTTGTAATCTTGCAAGATCTACCATTATAATTCTTCACATCATAAGGCCCAGCGAAATCAATCCCTGTGTTAAGAAACGGTCTATCAACAGTAGTACGTTCAGTGGGAAGCGCAGCCATCATTTGACTACAAGTACGTTGCCGATCAATTGTACAACGTTTGCAATGGTGAATTACCGTACGAATCAAGATTTTCAATCTCGGTACCCAAGTATTAGTACATAATGACAGCTAAGGACATGGTTGTCTGTTCCGTTTATTTTTTTCGAGGTTGGTCCAGAAATGTGGTCAGTATTCCATTTGGAACACAAACACTCAGAATTTTCATGCTTAACAGAGCTATGTTAACATGCTAACAGAGCTCTGTTAACGTAATTGGTTTGTGTCTAGGGTTTTATATTTCGAAATTTAACTTCACACAGGTCGTCAGACAACGATTTCTTATCCTAAAGACCTTTATACTCCTCAGCACAAAATGCCTTTTGAGCAACAATTGCCAAACGTAATTTGACCCTATTAAGTTCATCGCTGGAAATAATTCTCGACTCATAATTGAACCTTCCCCTATGAGATTGATGCGTAGAGTGAAAGAAACGATATATGTATGATATAACTCAGAAAGCTCTATCAAGTGACGAAAAGTTGTCCAAAATATCTTCAAGTTTCGAAAAAAAAAAATGAAGCATGTACCCTTATCTTCCGACTCTCTATGTCCGTATCCAGACTCTCAAAATTATGTTGATACCAAAAATTGTTGTCCCTTGCCAGCCATGAAGGTACGTGCCACCAGAGTTCACTTTTCGATAAAGTGAGCGGATCTACCCCACGGTTGCTCAAATCAGCAGGATTATCTTCCGAACGAACATGAAACCAATTATGATTACCAGTGTTCTCCTGAATGCGACAAACACTATTTGCCATAAAAGTAGTCCACGCAGATGGCGTCTTCCGTAACCAAGCTAACACAATCGTGGAATCCGTCCAACAATAAACATGTCCAATTGGAATCTCAATATCCAGAAGAATATTTTTCAGCAGATCTGAAGCCAAAACAGCTCCACATAATTCAAGGTGGGTTAAGGATATTGACTTGATCGGCGCTACCTTTGTTTTGGAGGATAATAAGTGAGTTTAAATCCTTCCATCTGGGCTTTCGGTGCGAATGTATATTGCCCCAGTGTATAGGCATACGCTGGGGCAATATACATTCCCCGAGGCATCTGAAAACACATGAATTTCTGAAAACACATGATGTTCTGTTAATAAAATTTATTTGATTAAAAGATTCAATAAACTGTAACCACTCCTTTCCTGTCGACGACGGAAGAAAATCATCCCAATCAATGTTATCACGCCAAATGCGTTGCATTAAAATCTTGACTTTAATAATTACCGGGCTTAGCCAACCAACCGAGTCATAAAACTTAGCTATACTTGATAATACCTCTCTCTTCGTATATGTCGTCCTCATCTCCAAAGAAAAACCTTTGAAAAAGAAAGAATCCAATTGGGCATTCCAATAAATAAATTATCATTTATTTATAAAATCAACCTGCAGACAAGCCAAAAGGGCTTCGCAAGGATCTAAATAATATAGATGAATTGTATTTCTTTTTAAATATTTTCCAATAAAAAAGAAAAAACAATAAAAAATATGGGTACGAACACAACAAGTGACGCTGTAATAAATGTGTTACGCGAAATTTTTGCACGTTTTGGATTGCCAAAATGTTTAGTTTCTGATAATGGAACTTCTTTTCTTTCTAATAAATTTAAAATTTTTTTGCAAATGAACGGAATTCAACAAATAACCACACCTGTGGGACATCCTTCGACTAATGGTCAAGCGGAAAATACAGTAAAAACAATTAAAAATGCATTAAAACGTAGTTTAAATAACACACCAGTATCTGAATTCAATACCGCATTATGTCGCCTTTTGTTCGATTACAGAAACACCACGTATTCAAGCCTTGGAGTTTCTCCATCATTTTTGATGTTTAGTAAGAGAAAATTACGAACCAGGTTCGATCTTATTAACCCAAAAAGGAAGGTAGAAAATGTAAGAATGTGTGATGTTAAGGAATTTGTTAAAACCAAACAGCAAAATCAAACAAAATACCATAAGGGCTCTCAAAAGACTGCATTTAATGAAAACGATAATGTAATGGTTAGAGATTATTCGGTTCCGGGTAAAGTTGCATGGTCTAAAGGCATTATTTATAAAGTCGTTGGCAAACAAACATATTTGGTGAAAATGGAATCAAATAAAATATGGAAAATACATTCTAATCAAATGATACCTTTCGTTAATGCCAATGAGCCGGATTATCCAACGACAATATCAGATCCATTTCAAAAAATTTGGTCAAATATCACAACTCAGAAAGTTGAAAATGAAAATAAAGAACATGATTTTGTTAATGTAACTAACAACAATAAAGAAAATGTATCAAATGATTGTCAAAATATCAGCGAAAATAACGTTAACAATAAATATAATCTAAGGCAAAGAAAACCAAAAGATTAAAAGCATTTTGGAAAGAATTGTTATTAAAAATAGTCTTTACTTTAGTTTATATATTATATATATTTAAGATCTGTATTTTTATTTTTGTTATCCATAAACACTTCGTAAAAATGAATTAAATGGAAGTATTGTTAATACTATATATAATTTTTATGGATGAAGAAAAATATTATGAAGGGAGTATTGTAGTATATTTATACATAATTACAAAAGCGTTCCTTCAAAGTACTGTATTAAAGACTTGTGAATTCTATGTACGTATCAAAGATTGTGTTAAAACAGAAATATTAATATAACGAATAGACACTGCTACGTGATAGTGGTTTAACAAGTTTTAAGTGAAATATTCATGTACTAAAAATCTCAACAAATGATATACATATTTTTACTCTTTAAGTAACTAGCAACCAGCAAGGATATACTTTTAATTTGTTTAAATAAATAAATTTATATTTAATTAAAATAAACTCTGAGTTGTAATTGAGTTTATTACAATCTCTATGGCAGTTATAAAGAAATTTGCTTATATAATCACTAATACATCATTCTTAACGAACGAAGCTTAGTGATTACCTTGTAAATTTCTTATTGATTCATAGTTAGACAGTCTGAATTTTTCATTAAATGTCAGTGTCAGTTCCCTAGTGAATTCGTTTATCATCTTGTGTCCAAAGTTGCTGTGAAGTAAATTTGTCGGGTACCTGCGAGGAAGATTATGAATTATTTTCAAATTATTATTTTGTATAATCTGAAGCTTTATGAAACCAGACTTGACAGCCGTAAGTCATAATTGGTCTAATACACATTTTATATAACAATATTTTGTTTTTCATTTTCAGTTTAGATCTTCTGTTGAGTATGGGAAACAACGCGACAACACTTTATAGCTTTTTCACAAATTTGGCTAACATGTTGTTTAAATGTTAGTTTTTTATCCATTATAATGCCCAAATACTTGATTTGTGACATTATAGGTATAACATTCCTGCGGCAGAACATAGATTGAGAAGGTATGCGTTTAAGCGACTTATTATATGGAAAAATAATGGCCTGAGTTTTATCATCATAAACTTTTATTTTCCATTTATTCTGCTTCCTGATTCCGGCGTAGAGTGATATCTGACGTGTATAACGAGTAAAGCGTAGGTGACAAAACGAAACCTTGCGGTAGACCTGCGAGTACATATTTTTCATCGGATAAGATGCTATCCACGTAAACTACAAAAGAACGTTGGTCCAAAAAGCTTTGAATAATTTTTTGTAAATATAAAGGAAAACTAAAGGAGTTTAGTTTATAAAATAGGCCATTATGCCATACTGTATCGAAAGCCTTTTCAATGTCAAGAAATATAATACCTGGACTTCTACGATTTCTACAGACATTGCGCTATCTTGTCAAATTCAAACAGAACGGGAGGGGCAATTATATATTTTAAAACCCATTTTCAATTCAATAAAATTAAAGATATTATAAAAGAGTCGCAATATTGGATTAGTGCATGCATGATTAACATTAGGAACAATGCGTATATCATAGTAGTGGTGTATAGATCTCCAAGTTGTAATAAAGTAGAATTCTGTGAGACTTTCCAAGAGTTCGTAGAAGAAATATGTGAAGGCAATTATAATATACTGATAATCGGTGACTTTAACATTGACTGGTATAAGGACTTTTATAAAGCAAAAATTTTAAGTATTTTAAACGACAATGGTTTGAAGCAAATAGTGAACGAGTTTACCAGAATAACAGAACATTCTAAAACCTTAATTGACTATGTCATAACAAACACAAAAAGCGTATCAGCGAACGTTAATATAAACAATAAAATATCCGACCATGAATCAATAGATATATTTATTGAATGCGATAGCGAAATGCAACAGACAAATAGAGAAATAGAAGTATTTAAATATAACAAAACGAGATTCAAAAGTGAATTGAGCGCGACAATACAGTGTAATAACGAAATAACCAATATTAATGAATATGTTACTGACTTTGATGTCAGTTTAGAAAACGTAATAAGAAAATTTACCGTGAAAACGAGAATTAACGATAGAACAAATAACAAATGGTTCAGTAATGAGTTGAAATCTTTTAAAAAAGAAAAAATCATCAGGTATCAAAAAGCGTTAATAGAAAACACTACTGATTCGTGGGACAAATATAAAACAATAAGAAATGCATACAAAGTGAAAATTGAGAACGAAAAAAACAATTATATAAACAAAAAAATATCGACAGCAAATACCCAAAAAGAAATGTGGAATAGAATAAAAGAATTAGTAATAAAAAAACCCAGAAATGAGATTAAAAATGTGATATTTACACAAATTGAGTATTCGAGCAATATTGAAATAGCAGAGACTTTTAATAGATAGTTTGTAAATAGTATAGCAGACATCAGAAGCTCAATTGAATCAGTGTAATATGAAAATAAAATACCGGTGATAAATTACAAATTCAGTTTTCGTGCAATATCTTTGATAGAGTTAAAAAGTGTATGTAAGAGTATGAGAAAAAAATCAGACTATAAAAGGATTTCAAATGATATGATAATGGATAACTGGAACAAAACAGGGAATATATTATTAAATATTATTATTATTATTATTATTTATTAAGTAGTATTTCAAATACTTTTTAATTTACAATAATTACATTAAGTCATCAGTGTATCTTATCAAATTACATTACTACTATATTCATTATTCTGATAAGTATTATTTTTAATGAACTCAACACAGTTTCTTCTGAATATATTAATATTTCGTTCATTTTTAACATTGATTGGTAGTGCATTAAATATTTGTAGTCGTTTGTAAAACAAGCATCTCTTCATTGCGTTATTAGTTGCTCTATGTAATCTAAAATCATTCGCATTTCGAAGACTATAGGGTTGGCATTCGTTGACATATCTCAATTGATCCGATAGATATTCCGGAGCGTTCCCATTTTTTATTTTGTAAATATATGTAAGCGTATTAACTTGTAGTCTTTGCCTGATGTTTAGCCATTTTAATGTATCTAGCATATGTTGGATTGGGCTATATCTGTTGCATCTGATTATTGATCTCATAGCTTTATTCTGTAGCTTTTGTAGCTTATCTAATTGCATATTAGTACAACATGTGTATAAAATTGTAGATCCGAATTCGAAATGTGGCTTAATTATGGTATTATATGTTTGTTGCAGTTATTGTTGACATTTTATTTCTTATTCTTCTAAAGAATCCAATTTTTTCCCGATTTTCTTACATATGTATTCTATATGATCTTTAAACTTTAAGCAACTTTTTCAATGATTTTATCGTTAATTTTAAATGTTCACTCGCTGCTCATGTTTATTTCTAGTATTTTTGTTTTATTTTCGTTTAATTTCAATTTATTCATTTTCAACCAATTATTTACGATTATCATATCATAGTTTAAGTTTGTTTGACACTGCTCTTCTGTTTCTGATTCATTAAATATCAGAGTATCATCAGCATACAACACTATTTCACATTTCTCTAGTACATTTGGTAAATCATTTATGTATATGATAAATAAAAGAGCTCCCAGGACCGACCCTTGCGGTACTCCATAATCATTGTTTATATTATCTGAAATAATGTTGTTTACTTTAGTTGTCTGTTTTCTATTTGATAAATATGATTTAAACCAATTCAGTTTCTTATTTTGTATTCCATATTGATACATTTTACACAGCAATATATCTCTATCAATAGTTTCAAAAGCTCTCTTAAAATCTAGGAAAATCGCCATTAACTTTTTATTTCTGTTAATATTTTTCCATCTATTTATAACGTAATTCATAGTAGATTCACACGAATAATTTTTCCGGAAACCAGATTGATACTTCGATAATAAATTGTTTATTTCCATGTATTCTTCAAGTTGTTGCTTAACGATTTTTTCTAGTATCTTTTCACATAGTTTTAAGGCGTTTATTGGACGAAATTCTTCACATTTATTTGTCTTTGTTATTTTTTCAATTGGAGTAATCATCGATACTTTCCAATTTTCTGGAAAAACTCCCGTATTTAAAGATGAATTTATTATTTCCAACATTATATTTCCAAATACTTGCAGGTTATCAAATATTAGACTTATATTTAGGTTATTAAAATTTGGCTTTTTCTTCATGGCTTTACAAATAATTTTAAGTTCTGTAATGTTTATTGCACGAAAACTAAATCGACTATTTATCACATTTATCTTATTAACGTATTGCACATGTTCTATATTTTCTCTAATTTCTTTAATACTATTTACAAAATATTTATTGAATTGGTTAGCTATATCGACATTATTATTATATTCTACATTGTTAAATATCACATTTTTTATCACGGGTTTATTCCTTTTTAGGACTAAAGCTTTTATGTTATTCCACATTTGTTTTTGATCTTTGGTGTTGCAAATTTTTTTATTAATATATCTATTCTTTTCATTTTCTAGTTTGATTTTGTAAATATTTCTGACTATTTTATAGTTATTCCAGGCTATACTAGTATTTTCAAGTTTTGCTATATTGTATTTTTCAATTTTATCCTTTTTTAGTTTTCGTAATTGCCTGTTAAACCACTTATTTACATAGTTTTTTTCTCGAATAGTTTTTCTCACCGTAAGTTTTTTTATTACATTTTCAATAGATTTATCAAAATTGTTGACATTCTCATTTAATTCCATGTTTTCATCAAATTTCAATACCTCACTAATTTCTCTTCTAAATTTTTGTTTATCATATCTAAAAATGTCTATCTGTTTCTTGTTGTCATGGTTTTTATTCAAATATTATAAATAAATCACTAGAGACTGGTATCTTTCCTGAAAACTGGAAAGAATCCATGATAACCCCTATAGAGAAAATACAAAACACGAATAAATGTGAAGAATATCGTCCGGTAAATACTCTAAAAACGTGTGAAAAAATTTTAGAAAAAGTTGTAAAAAAACAGTTGGAAGATTACCCAGAATATAACAAACTATTATCGAAATATCAGTCGGGCTTTAGAAAAAAGTACTCTTGTGAAACAACGATTAATTATGTTATAAATAAATGGAAATGTAGGAAGAGTGATAATAAGACATTGGCAGTTTTTTTCTTGACTTCAAACGAGCATTTGAGACAATAGACAGAGATATTCTTATAAAAAACTTTACAATTACGGCATTCAAAATAACGAATTGAAATGGTTCCAATCATACTTAACAAATCGAAAACAAAAAACAAAAGTTAACAACATCGAATCAGGAGCAATAGAGAACGATTACGGAGTATCCCAGGGTTCAGTTTTAGGTGCCCTTTTATTTATAATATATATTAATGATATGGAAAAAGTGTTGGAAAAATGTGAAATAATCATGTATGCAGACGACACTCTAATTTTCACCGAAGCAGAAAAGTGTGAAATATGTTACGAAAACTTGAAATATGATATAGGAAATATAAGCAACTGGTTAAAAATGAACAAACTAAAATTAAATGAAAATAAAACAAAAATAATGGAAATAAACATGAACACTAACATACCGTTTATAATAAATAAT
This sequence comes from Linnaemya tessellans, assembly GCA_951800035.1. Taxonomy (NCBI): domain Eukaryota; kingdom Metazoa; phylum Arthropoda; class Insecta; order Diptera; family Tachinidae; genus Linnaemya; species Linnaemya tessellans. The sequence continues at coordinate 81,453,098 of OX637533.1, read as the reverse complement.
GTAGTAATAGAAAAAGTTAATAATATTAAATATCTTGGTTTCATAATTGACAGCGAATTAAAATTAAAGGAACATATCGAATACATATGTAAAAAAATCGGTAAAATAATCGGGTTTTTAAAACGAATTAGAAAACAAATGTCAATTACTACATCAATAAATATATATAACACTATAATAAAACCACAGTTTGAATATGGGTCAACTATAATGTATACATGCTGCACAGATCAACAAATATCCAGACTACAAAAATTACAAAATAAAGCGATGCGAGTGATTTTAAAATGCAACAGATATACATCTATAAACTTTATGATAAATACACTAAGATGGCTTAATATACACCAAAGGCTACAGTTCAACACCATAAACTTTGTACAAAAAATGAAAACGGGAGATGTTCCAGATTATTTAATCGAACAATTAAGATATGTTGGAGAAGTACAACCGTACAGCCTAAGGAATGTCACAGATTTTAGACTACAAAGGGCAAATACAAGTAGCATGCAGAAATCACTATTTTATAAGGGACTGAATATATACAACACAATGCCAAATGTTTTAAAGAATGAACAAAATATTTATGTATTTAGAAAAAACTTGTATATTTTATTAGGAATATTAATAATTAATCTAGTGTAATTCAATTTAAGAAATTATAAAGTATTACAAATACTACTAAATAAATAAATCTAATCTAAATTATTTATTTACAAAATATCTTATAAATTAATTTATAAAATATAAAAATAGGCGCCGGGCAGCAGGGCCATTTGCACTCGTTTTCTCAAGAAAATAATGATCAATAAGCTATAATAATGAATAAAGAATAACTGCTGTATTCAAAGAAAGAAATCCAAAATTTAACAAACCCACCCCAAGGAGATCTTCGATACAAAATCTAAAATAGTTTAAATTTTCATACTAAACCCCTCAAAATAGGCCCGCCAAACCCCGAACCTCTCCTTGAGTACAGCAGCAATATTATACATCTTGAATATTGTGTTTACGTAAACTACTTCATATACATGGTAAACATTTTTTGGTTGTACAATCCAGAATTGAATCTATTGATTCGTTCAGTTTTGATCTCTCGCATGATGTGAGTGTATGTGATACAGACATTGCAAAAAGAACATCTTGTTTCTGCTGTTCCATTATAGTAGTGTTGAGTGTTGAAGATAGCTTTGCCTGTGTGGAGGCGACTTAACATGATACAATCACCCCCAGTCATGTTAAGGTTGAATTTTGGTCTATTTGGGAGTACACCATTCAGTCTCTTTGCTGCTCGATATTGATTGAAGATACCTGTGTGAAGTTAAATTTCGAAATATAAACCCTAGACACAAACCAATTACGTTAACAGAGCTCTGTTAGCATGTTAACATAGCTCTGTTAAGCATAAAAATTCTGAGTGTTTGTATTCCAAATGGAATACTGGCCACATTTCTGGACCAACCTCGAAAAAAATTAACGGAACAGACAACCATGTCCTTAGCTTTCATTATGTACTAATACTTTGGTATAAATATGCCGATAAGCTATGATTTTTCGTATACAAAAATGATCAAATTCTAGACAGGATATGTCAGGATCCTGGAAAAATGGTGACATGTGGGCGACTAGAGTTTGTTTTGGTTTGTAGCTCTTGTGGTCCTCTATCACCTCCAATGGCCATAACATTTAACAGTTGGATTTTTAATGAAAAAATATGGATTTTAGTGAAATTTCATACTTGGAATTTCTGTAGAGGATGAATTTCTAGAAAACGGTGACATATTGGGCGACTAGAGTTTGTTTTGTTTTGTAGCTCTTGTGGTCCTCTATCACCTCCAATGGCCATAACCCTTAACAGTTGGATTTTTAATGGAGAAATATGGATTTTAGTGAAATTTCATACTTGGAATTTCTGTAGAGGATGCATTTCTAGAAAACGGTGACATGTGGGCGACTAGAGTTTGTTTTGTTTTGTATCTCTTGTGGTCCTCTATCACCTCCAATGGCCATAACCCTTAACAGTTGGATTTTTAATGGAGAAATATGGATTTTAGTGAAATTTCATATATGGAATTTCTGTAGAGAATGAATTTCTAGAAAACGGTGACATGTGGGCGACTAGAGTTTGTTTTGTTTTGTAGCTCTTGTGGTCCTCTATCACCTCCAATGGCCATAACCCTTAACAGTTGGATTTTTAATGGAGAAATAAGGATTTTAGTGAAATTTCATACTTGGAATTTCTGTAGAGGATGAATTTCTAGAAAACGGTGACATGTGGGCGACTAGAGTTTGTTTTGTTTTGTAGCTCTTGTGGTCCTCTATCACCTCCAATGGCCATAACCCTTAACAGTTGGATTTTTAATACAGAAATATGGATTGTAGTAAATTTTCATATATGGAATTTGGGGAATTTTCCATTAAGTTGAATGCCTCTAATTAAGCAGAATACTGTTGCATGTTTATACCAGTACAAGTCCATAACATGAGAGAAGGACATAAAATGTTAATCTCTTTCTCTGGATTTGCTAAGGTATGAGCAATAAAAAATTTAACGGCCATTTCGAACCAGGGTGACCGTTGTGGCGACGAACTATCAAATTAACAATTTCTCTCTGACTGTAGCGTTGGTCACATCTTTGTCATTTAAAGAGTACTGTTTTTTGGAAGTTCTTCATTACATTAATAGCATAATTAATATACATTTTCTTTTGTAAAAAACGTATTATAAAAATTTTGACAAATATGATTATTGTAAATATGTACATTAGAACAATTTTCGCCGTACACCACCGAATATTGTTGCAAGGTGATTTCGAAAAAAAAAAAATTTTTCCAAAAGTAGGGGTTGACAAAATACATTTTTCATTATATTTTCTAGATATATAGTCGGATCTCAAAGAGTGACATGTCGATGTTTTTGTCTTGAGGAGGCCAATATTTTGCTTTAGTAGTCATTGTCCTCAAAAATACCGTTATTGTATTTACCCACCAGATCTTAGTTCCGACCACCTACTTTTTCCACCCTGAGAATGTTTTGTTATCGATGATAACAGACCAAGATCCTCTTGGCTATGCTAAGATTTTATCAGCCCGAAGTGCAGCAACGGTATGCATTTGTCAAATGTTCGGTCCACAAGTTCATAATATAAAATTCGAGAGTGACTCATATTTCAATATGATCAATTGGACTAAACTTAAATTGACTGAGCCGCCATGCATTTCTTCTAACCTCGAGAGCCGTCAAAAATATAGCCAACTTGGATCATTTCAAAACATGATTGATTAAAATTTTTTGATTTTACATTAATTTTTTTAATTCTTAATGTTTCGCAACTTAATGTTTTTACACAACATATCAATTTTCAAAATTTTTGCAGGAAAATTATATAATAAAGCATATCTACCAAATGTGATTTTACATCAGTTTCTAGACTACTGCGATATATATATTTTATACTGAATAAAAATGTTCACTGTTTTTATTTTGAAATATAAAAATTTTATTGTAAAATAAACAATTAACCTTATTTCGTTTTTGAACCAGTACCTCTCTGTCTTCACCAATCTCTTCTATCCCCTGCTGAAGAAAATTTTTGGAAATCTAAAATGGTCATACCGTTTAAAACTTTTCATAGATTTTCGCCTTAGCAACAATTAGACTATAGAGATTTTTATAAACAAAACAACTCTTTACAGACAAAGAGTATGTCTGTACTGCATGTTAACATATAGCATGTACGTCTGTATGTTAACAACGTGAAATTTTAACTTGCTCCTACCTTAGCAAATCCAGAGAAAGAAATTAACATTTTTTGTCCTTCTCTCATGTTATGGACTTGTACTGGTATAAACATGCAACAGTATTCTGCTTAATTAGAGGCATTCAACTTAATGGAAAATTCCCCAAATTCCATATATGAAAATTTACTACAATCCATATTTCTGTATTAAAAATCCAACTGTTAAGGGTTATGGCCATTGGAGGTGATAGAGGACCACAAGAGCTACAAACCAAAACAAACTCTAGTCGCCCACATGTCACCGTTTTTCCAGGATCCTGACTTATCCTGTCTAGAATTTGATCATTTTTGTATACGAAAAATCATAGCTTATCGGCATATTTATACCAAAGTATTAGTACATAATGAAAGCTAAGGACATGGTTGTCTGTTCCGTTAATTTTTTTTGAGGTTGGTCCAGAAATGTGGCCAGTATTCCATTTGGAATACAAACACTCAGAATTTTCATGCTTAACAGAGCTATGTTAACCAGCTAACAGAGCTCTGTTAACGTAATTGGTTTGTGTCTAGGGTTTTATATTTCGAAATTTAACTTCACACAGGTATTGAAGATTACGTTTGGGATACATGGAATAAATATTGTAGCCTGGTAAGTGTAGAAGGAGGCGGGTCTTTTTATTAATATGAGTTTCTTGTAATGCAATAATGTTTGGTTTGTGAGTAGCGACGAGTAGTTCCAAGGCAAATTTGTTATTGATGAATCCTTGAATATTCCACTGAAGGAGACAAATATTCTGTTCATTATCCATAATCTTAAAATAAAGGTTTATTTTCTTTCATTTTCCTTAGTATTTTTGGTTTTTTGAACGTTTTAGGTGTTATGATTACGTTTAATTCAGGAAACTTATTATAAAGTTATGAAGTAGGTGTTGTGTCGTTGTTGGTTGTATTTTTCTTGGGAGGTGTAGTTAGGCCTACACCATAGTTTATGTCGTCAAGAATTGCTTCTTCTGTTAAATTTACATCAAAGTTCATATTTGAATCGGAGTTTATGACAGAAAATTCATCATCACTATATATTATTTCTTTATTATAGTCAGTTTCTTTGAGAGTTGTGTTTTTATTTATTACTTGTTCTGCGAAAGTATTGGTGTAAGTTACTTCTTTGTTTTGAGAGAAATTTTCTGTTGGTTTGGTTTGTTGTGTTTCTGGTTCGATTGCAGTGTTGGATAGTGTTGAGAAAGAGGTATTGTTCGGGGGAAGAGCATTTGAGGTAGATGGAGAGAATGATAAGTTTGATGTAGAATGTTCAATGTTCCTTGCATTGTTAAACGGTAAAACTGTTGTTTTTGTAACGGTTTCTGATGTTGGATGGTTTGATTTGTTTTGCATTGTAGTTGTTGTAGGCGTTTTATTGTTTTTTGGTTCTTCTGGATGTTTATTATTATTTTTTTGTTCTTGTTGTTGGTGATTTAGTACTTGTGCATATGTAAATGTTTTGTTATTGCTTCTAATAGGTTTAAGTGCATTGATTATAGGATTGTCATTAAAGATTTCCCATGCTTCACGATTCATGCATCTTCTTGAAATTCTGATGAAGTTTACGGACTTATTTTTCCAAAATGTTGGACAATCGTTATCATACGATGGATGTGTTTCTTGCTGACAATTTACACAAAATTTTCGTTCGCAGGTGTTTGTGTTCCACATTCTTTGCATATTTCCATATTACGACAGCGCTTTTTTGTATGGCCAAGTTTCTGACAGTTCTGGCATCTCATTGGGTTGGGTACGTATTCCTTCACGGACACACGTTCCCATCCCAGTTTAAGTGTTTGAGGTCGGTAAATTAAATCAAAGGTGATGATTGCTGCTCCAGTTGGCACAGGTTTCTTGTCTTCCCATTTCGTTAGCATACGCACTTCAAGTACTTTTTGGTCTTTAAGTGATTCTAATAGCTCGTCTTCCGGAATGTTGATGATTTTTCTTGAATATATTTTTCCCTGGGTTGAGTTGAGGGTCTTGTGCATGGAAAACTTAACTGGAATGCTGTCGATATATTATTATTATTTATTATTATTATTATTTATTATTATTATTTATTATTATTATTATTTATTATTATTATTATTTATTATTATTATTGATTTATTAAGTAGTATTTAAAATACTTTTTAATTTACAATAATTACATTAAGTGATCAGTGTATCTTATTAAATTACATTACTACTATATTCATTATTCTGATAAGTATTATTTTTAATGAATTGAACACAGTTTCTTCTGAATATCAGGCATGTTCCAGAAAAGTAAAAGTAAATGAAGTTGAATTTTTTAAATTTTTATTTTTGATTTTCTGCAAAACTAATAGTTTGCTGTTACATTTTTCAGTTAGAACTGAAAAATTATTTAAAAAGCATAAGGAAATTATAGCAAAATAACTAACAATTTTGGATAAAATCAAAAATAAAAATTTTAAAAATTCAACTTCATTTACTTTTACTTTTCTGTATTTTACATGCCTGTATATTTATATTTCGTTCTTTTTTAACATTGATTGGTAGTGCATTAAATATTTGTAGTCCTTTGTAAAACAAGCATCTCTTCATTGCGTTATTAGTTGCTCTATGTAATCTAAAATCATTCGCATTTCGAAGACTATAGGGTTGGCATTCGTTGATATATCTCAATTGATCAGTTAGATATTCCGGAGCGTTCCCATTTTTTATTTTGTAAATATATGTAAGCGTATTAAGTTGTAGTCTTTGCCTGATGTTTAGCCATTTTAATGTATCTAGCATGTTTTTTTTTTTTTTTTTTTTTTTTCTTGGACCAGCACTCAGGGGATGGCCCCTACATATGCGATGCATTGTGCCAGAACTAGGAAAGTTGGTTATGGGAAGGAGGATAGAGGGAGTAGTGTTTGTGGACGTTCGATTTGAACCTCCCCAAGTTAAAACTGACAGGAAAGACCTCTGCTGGAAGTTTGTTCCACATACGAACCGTTCGGCCAAAGAACGAATTCTCTCTGTAATGCGTGGTGCGATTCACTGACAACTCAACCACAAAAGGATGTGCCCTATGTGAAGAGCGGGTAGCTCGCAGAAATAAACGGTTATTCGGCACAAGCTCCCTTATTTCACCAGAACACATTCCGTTGTAGTATCGGTAGAACAGTGAAATACACCCCACGTTGCGTCGATGCTCCAGTGAGTCAATAGAGTTGGCTACCCTACTGTCACCGATGAGCTTCTTCGCTCTCTCTTGTACGCGGTCGAACAACTTCAAAACAGACTTTGAAGCACCGGCCCATACATGAGAGTTGTATTCCATCTTTGGTCGGATGTAGGTGGTATATATATTGAGGAGATCAGTTGGGGTGAAGTATGTCTTACACCGTCTTAAAAAGCCGAGACACTTGAAAGCTTCTTTTGAAATATGAAAAATGTGATCTGTCCATCGAACGTCACACTGTATTTTCATACCAAGAACATCAAGAGCTTCTGATTCCCCAATACCTATACCATCCATAAACACGGATGGCGCAGAACCTTCGACCAGCCGCCTATGCGTAAGCACGCAGCACTGCGTCTTATGAGGGTTAAAGTTAACCCTGTTCGCGAGGCCCCATTCGGAGATTGACACGAGATCACTTGTGAGTGACTCGTTCATCCTTTGTCTCCTGGCGTCAATCTCCTCCAGGCTTGGCCGGCTGGTGAAAGAGAAAGAATGGATAATGCTGCTATCATCCGCGAAAGAGTAGATAGGGTTTGAAGTTTGACATAGAAGGTCATTTATAAAGATGAGGAAGAGAGTAGGAGATAGAACAGAGCCTTGCGGCACCCCTGAATTTACCTTGAACTCGTTTGATGAGACCCCGTCTATAACAACTCGTATAGTGCGGTCTCTGAGGAAGCTCGCTATGAAGCGAGAGAAATCATCACCGACACCAAAAGCAGTCAGTTTTGACAGAAGTGCATCATACCACACTCTATCAAATGCTTTTGAGATATCTAGAGCCACCACCTTACTCTCGCCGAAATGGTGAATCGAATTGCACCATTTTTCTGTTAACAGAGCGAGCAGGTCTCCTGTAGAGCGAGCTCTGCGAAAACCATACTGCCGGTCGTTAAGTAAGGTGTTGGTCTCCAGATACCTTACCAGGTGGAAGTTGGTCATACTTTCCATGACCTTGGAAATTGCCGAACAGACTGCAATTGGGCGGTAATTTTCGGGGTATTGCGCCTCTCCCTTCTTAGGGATCGGCGTTACATTGGCTAACTTCCAACACATCGGAAATTTACCGGCATGATACGATGCACTAAATAGCTTAGCCAATGGACGCGCTAGCGTCGAAAAACACTGCTTCAAGACCAGTGCTGGAATGCCATCCGGCCCAGGAGACTTGTTTATGTTGAGATTCGCTAAAACCTTTTTAACTGCACGTGGTCGAAAGAATATTCTTGGCATAGTAACTGATACTCTTTCCACCACGGGCAATTGCTGATTGCTACCTGGCAAGCAAGAATTCCCTGCAAACATCTCAGCCAAAAGGTTAGCTTTATCAACAGGTTCAGTGAATATTTGATCATCCCTTAAAAGAGTTGGAATTGATGAACTAGCTTTATCCTTTACTCTTTTAACGAATGACCAGAAGCTTTTACTACCTCTCGTGGCGGTAAGAACTTTAGCACGAAGGCGCTGCTCGTATAAAGCTTTTTCACGCCTTAGCACTCTGGCACACGAAGACCTCGCTTGTTTGCGCAGCGCATCAGTATTTGCGTTTTTGTTATTCCGCCAAGTACTGAATGCTTCCTCTCTGGATCTGATTGCCTCTTTGCAAGATTGGTTAAACCAAGATTTTTGTCTCGGCTTAACCGAAATTTTTTTGGATGGGATGAAGTATTTCATTCCGAGCAAAATTATATTTCCAACCATTTCCGCCATTAAATCGATATTTTTATCTAAGAAACATAGTTTCCAATTGAAAGTACGATAGAATTCGTTGAGCTCTGCCCAACGAGCTTTTTCGTATACGTATTTTAAACGTTTCGTGGCTGTGGGTGAAACGTTTCGAAGTGCCGAGAACGAAAAAGAAGCGGAGATGATACAATGATCCGAATTACCGAGAGGTGCACTGACGTTCACTTCATACTTTTGAGGGTGTGAAGTTAGGAACAAATCAAGCGTATTTAGTTGGTGCCCTTCAACACACGGTATATGTGTTGGTTCATTCACTAGTTGCGCTAGGTGATTATGCGCGGCGAATAACTCAACATATTGGCCCTCTGAAGTTGTGTGGCTCGAATGGCGAAGCCACGATGAGTTGTGGACATTGAAATCACCAGCAATAACAATTTCACTGTCCGGACAACTTTCGAGGATTTTTGCTATAGAATCGGAAAGGGAATCGAAGCCCGATAAAGTTTGTTCCCTTCCCGCGTTTGGACTTCTATAAAGGAATCCGAAATGCAAACTATGTGCCCTGATCTTGAATTTAGCCCAAAGGCAGCTAAATTCTGGATCATACAAGCCTAGTGATTGCTGGCTTTGGTACACAACATCATTGCGTATATATAATGCAAGACCGCGATGGAAGTTAAAAAGGGACAGAAGTTGATACCCAGACACATAAAAATCCTGTGGGTCAGCATCCTCAGATACCTGGGTTTCACTTAAGGCTAAAACATCCGGCCGATAGAGACAAACGTGAGCATAAACTGAGAAGAAGTTCGCTCTCAAGCCTCGTATGTTGCAGAAGTAAATTCTGAATCTACCTGTCATGAAATAAGTTAAGGGAAATCCAAATAGTCGTCTATTTTGTTAATATTGATTCCAACGATGGTGATTACTGCTTTTCAGTGGCTACCAGGTGGTCAGTGCTATACCTTCACCACCAGGCAGCCAAACAGCAACCTCCAAGCCGGAATCAACAATACAAAATTATTTTTGTTAGATAGGGGAGGGGGAGAGGCACAATCGCAGAAGTGGACATAAAAGCCCTGAGCTGGTCACTTTGTTCCACGGTGCCATCACTGTCACAGATGACCGTCACTGATTAACACAAAAAAAACTGCCGTTTATTTTCTTTCAATTGTGTTTTTGTTGTTTTATTTGTTATTAAATTGTATCGATTCTTTTTTTGTTTTCTTGTTTTAAATTTTAATTCTATTTTTTTTTTTTTTTGATTTGGTATTGATGGTTTGTATGTTGTTTTGCTTTATAAAAATTGTTTTATTTTATTAATGTGCATGAAGTTTTTTGTTGATATTGTTTTATGTTGATATTGTTTTTTTTTTTTTTTTTTTGTTTCAATTAAACACAAATAATTTAGTAACTATAAATAACAAAACAGTAGACGTGCGGACTACAAAAAGAAAACGCGTGCGGACGGGACGAAGCACAAACACTCACTTGGATTGGGGTATATCTGTTGCATCTGATTATTGATCTCATAGCTTTATTCTGTAGCTTTTGTAGCCTATCTAATTGCATATTAGTACAACATGTGTATAAAATTGTAGATCCGAATTCGAAATGTGGCTTAATTATGGTATTATATATGTTTATTGCAGTTATTGTTGACATTTTATTTCTTATTCTTCTAAAGAATCCAATTTTTTCCCCGATTTTCTTACATATGTATGTATTCTATATGATCTTTAAACTTTAAGCTTTTGTCTATTATAAATCCTAAATATTTTATATTTTCAACTTTTTCAATGATTTTATCGTTAATTTTAAATGTTGACTCGCTGCTCATGTTTATTTCTAGTATTTTTGTTTTATTTTCGTTTAATTTCAATTTATTCATTTTCAACCAATTATTTACGATTATCATATCATAGTTTAAGTTTGTTTGACACTGCTCTTCTGTTTCTGATTCATTATATATCAGAGTATCATCAGCATACAACACTATTTCACATTTCTCTAGTACATTTGGTAAATCATTTATGTATATGATAAATAAAAGAGCTCCCAGGACCGACCCTTGCGGTACTCCATAATCATTGTTTATATTATCTGAAATAATGTTGTTTACTTTAGTTGTCTGTTTTCTATTTGATAAATATGATTTAAACCAATTCAGTTTCTTATTTTGTATTCCATATTGATACATTTTACACAGCAATATATCTCTATCAATAGTTTCAAAAGCTCTCTTAAAATCTAGGAAAATCGCCATTAACTTTTTATTTCTGTTAATATTTTTCCATCTATTTATAACGTAATTCATAGTAGATTCACACGAATAATTTTTCCGGAAACCAGATTGATACTTCGATAATAAATTGTTTATTTCCATGTATTCTTCAAGTTGTTGCTTAACGATTTTTTCTAGTATCTTTTCACATAGTTTTAAGGTGTTTATTGGACAAAATTCTTCACATTTATTTGTCTTTGCTATTTTTTCAATTGGAGTAATCATCGATACTTTCCAATTTTCTGGAAAAACTCCCGTATTTAAAGATGAATTTATTATTTCCAACATTATATTTCCAAATACTTGCAGGTTATCAAATATTAGACTTATATTTAGGTTATTAAAATTTGGCTTTTTCTTCATGGCTTTACAAATAATGTTAAGTTCTGTAATGTTTATTGCACGAAAACTAAATCGACTATTTATCACATTTATCTAATTAACGTATTGCACATGTTCTATATTTTCTCTAATTTCTTTAATACTATTTACAAAATATTTATTGAATTGGTTAGCTATATCGACATTATTATTATATTCTACATTGTTAAATATCACATTTTTTATCACAGGTTTATTCCTTTTTAGGACTAAAGCTTTTATGTTATTCCACATTTGTTTTTGATCTTTGGTGTTGCAAATTTTTTTATTAATATATCTATTCTTTTCATTTTCTAGTTTGATTTTGTAAATATTTCTGACTATTTTATAGTTATTCCAGGCTATACTAGTATTTTCAAGTTTTGCTATATTGTATTTTTCAATTTTATCCTTTTTTAGTTTTCGTAATTGCCTGTTAAACCACTTATTTACATAGTTTTTTTCTCGAATAGTTCTTCTCACCGTAAGTTTTTTTATTGCATTTTCAATAGATTTATCAAAATTGTTGACATTCTCATTTAATTCCATGTTTTCATCTAATTTCACTACCTCACTAATTTCTCTTCTAAATTTTTGTTTATCATATCTAAAAATGTCTATCTGTTTCTTTTTGTCATGGTTTTTATTCAAACTATTTTTGTTACATATTTCTATTATTTCATGATCTGATATTTTGTTTATTCTGCTATTATTTACACTAACATTGAAATTGTTTGTTATAACATAATCAATTATTGTTTTTGAGTCTCGCGTAACTCTTGTGTAATCAGATGTTAATTGCATTAGCCCATTATCATTTATGATCTGTTGTAATTTGTTTTTATAAAAACTTTCTTTTGCCCAATCCACATTAAAATCACCAGCAATAATTATGTCCGTGCTCTTATCACATATTTCTTCTACTTCATAAAATTCTGAATCCTGACTGCTTGGTGATCGATATACTGCTGCGAATATGATTGACGTATTTTTTACCTTAATGCTATACGCGCTAATCCAATATTTCAAATTTTGTACCTTTTCACATATAAAATTCACCTGCCAATCCTTATTAAAGTATATAATTGTGCCACCCGTTCTTGAAGAATTGGATAATGTTACATATAGATTGTACCCTTCTAGTTGTATTTCCGCTTCATCTACTCTATCCGTTAAATGTGTTTCCGCTAGTATTATGAAGTCCGGCTTTTCGATATCTGCAAGCGCCTCAACTTGGTTAAAATTGTTAATTAGTCCTTGTACATTTGTGTAAACTCCTTGTAAATTCTGTAATTGTTAATCTACCAATCCCATTGTTCTCTTTTTTAATTTCAGTTTATTTTGATAGACTGGACAAACTTTACTTGTTGTAGCATGATTTTCATCAAGTTCCAAATTTAGCTTTTTGTCTGAGTTCATACTGTTAACGCATTTATTTAAATATTCTTTATTACAGTCTTTTGTTGCATGACTTTCATGACATTTTACACACTTCATTACTTCTACAGTCTTTAGATTTATGGTTGAATCCTCTGCATTTAAAACACTAAGTTACTTCGGTACCATCAAAAACTCTACATTTTTCCCATCCGATATTTATTTTTTGCTTAGCTAAGATTTTTGGATATGTCTCGTTATCAATTGAAAACTTTGCATTATACATTTTTTTTGTTGTACTTTTAATTTCATATATTTTTATTAATTCGATTTTACTGTTTTCCATAAACTGATTTTGTTTTTTAATTTTTTCTATTATTTCATTGTCCTCATATTTAAAATTCATGTCAGTTACGACAATAGACATTACAGTTTTATTTGGAACCCTTACTTCATAGCTTTCACTCATTTCATTTTCTATTGCTATTTTAATTTTTTCCCTTTCGCTCACATTTTCACTTTGTATAACCACTGTTCCATTTTTCCTATTTTCAACGCTTGTTATTTTTAAATTTATTGGATCTACCTTTCTATTTAAGTCGTCTCTTGTTTTTCCAATTTTTTGCTTTTCTTTCGGTCTTACTATTAATGGCACTTGATTTTTCCTCTCTGGCAACACATTATTACTTTTTAATGTCTCTGCAAATGATAACTTATTCTGTTTTTCGTTTGTCTCTTTTATCACTTTTTTTATTTCGTTACACATCTTTACATTGTTTTTTTCTATATTGTTACATATTTCTTTGCTTTTATTTTCATGATCTTTAACTGTGCCGAAAAGTTTTTTTACTTCATTTACATTTTTTTCACATTCCTTTTGGGTTCTATCAAGAATTTTAAGTCTTTCCTCATACCGTTTTTCAATGGCCTCCAATAATTTTTTAATTTCGTTTTCGTTCTGTCTCAAAGATGTTTCAAATTCTCGTTTATATTCTCTTAAGTTTTGTTTATTTACCCGTACACCATCTTGAATTTCACCGAGCACCAGATCTACATTTCTAATATATTGCATGCAATCTTCACAAATGAATCTAATAACATTTTTTGATTCCAACACCCCAATCGAGTATTGGTCAACGCCAGAGCATTTTTTTGTGCAGTGATAAACTTTATCACAAACACCATTGCACCTTATGCCTGTTTCACCCCTTATTTTTGATTTGCATGAACTGCACTCAGTCATTTTTGGGGACTACGTTTTTAGAAATATTAATTAAACTGGTGCAGGTATTGTGCAATATTCACTCTCCCGGACAAAAACAAAGTTCAATTCAAAAAATCTAATAGTTTTTCTATTTTTTTTATTGCTATTATAATATTATTTTATCAATTTTATCAGAGCTCAATTTTTTGCTTCTTCTAATCTTCTTCTTAAAAAAGATGAGTTGAACTAAGGAATTTTTCAGCTACTTTTTTATTCGGCACCTTAATTAAAAGGTCACCACTTCTCATCTCTTTGACTTCAAGGCGTTCCTTACTAATACGATCAAGTCCTCTTTCAACTCGAAAGACATTAAAGGATGAAAGTGAAGCAGCTTCAACGTCTGGTTTCGGTGGAATGGTGGAGGCAATAAGGTATCTCGGTAGATTTTGTTCGTTTGCAGATGTTTCTGGTAGCGGTATAAAGTCATCAGGCCTAGGTCGTTTGTTTTTGTTATTCTTTGTTTTTGCGGTAGAGGGATCAAGTTCCCTAAACCTGTTGAAGAACGGGGGGTGAACCCCGTTCATGTTAAAACGTGGTCGAACTTTTCTTTAAATATTAATTATATTTTCTTTTGTCTAAATAAGATTACAATTCTTTTTCTTGCGAAAGAGAATAGAAACTATTTCTTCTGTATATTTCACTCTCCCTATACACCTATACACTCAAACGCACTGTTGTAACGAAAACGATGTTAACGCGGCGATTACCTGGCATAGACTGTGTGATTTCTTTTATTATTTTCAATAATATTAACCACTCGCTTTATTTGATGTACCGTAGAGTGATCTCTTCGGAATCCAAACTGTTGCTGATGTATAATGTTATTCTGTTCTGAGAACTCCACGATTCTTTTGTGGATTACTTTTTCAAAAACTTTATCCAACAAGCTCAATATGCTTATTGGCCTATAGCTGGAAGGTAATTTTGGATCCTTCGCAGTTTTGAAAATAGGTATAACTTTGGCTTTTTTAAATACACTGTGGAAGTGACCATTTTTCAAGCAGTAATTAAATAGTTTGCTCAAAGTTTCAAAAAAGTAATCGGGAATATTTTTTAAAATAATGCTATTAATGCCATCTAAACCTGGGGCTTTGTTGTTTTTAAAGAAAAAACAAATGATTTTACCGCTGCTGAATCAGTGATTTCAAAATTGTCACTGTCAGCGAGATCTACATCGTTAAGTTCCTGCACATAATTTAGAACTACATTATCTAATGGCAATGGATAGCTGTTCGTAATATTATTATTGCTTCTAAAAACTTCCGCAATGGCATTTGCTTTTGCTTCACCGGTTCTTAAAACTTCCCCATTTATATTTAGATCGGCGATTGCAGAATTTCTACCTTTAAAAACTTTTGTTATTTTCCAAAACTTCTTGGAGCCGGCAGGCAGTTTGGAAATGAATTTAGACCCTGCTTCATTTCTATCCCTTTTCAAATGAAAATCGATTAGCTGATTTAACTGTTTTAAAATACTGATTAGTTGAGTTCTGTAATTTTTATCCCTACATCTTTGCAGTTTACTTGTTTCTCTGAGTAATTAACATTTTAGATATACTTGAAATTTCCCTCTGCCACGGATTTTTCTGACCAACTGGAATCTTGGAAAAAGCTTCCTTAACTATACTAATTAATTTATTTAATGAAGCATCTAGGTTCATATTGTTAAGTTCTATTTGTCCAATGTTATGAGTCTTAATTTCATACTCGACCCATTTTTAATTGTTGGCCAATACGCCTGATCATACAAAGGAACTGAAACAAAGTGATTTTGTGGTGACCCACTAATGTAACAAGATATTGGAACATGGTCAGACTGTAAAATGTTTGGGTGTGACTTTAACCGCGAAAATGAAATATTGGAGTTAGTAAGTAAAATATCAACCGTGGAAGGTTGGACTGGAATTATATTTTGGCCGAATCTAGTATGTGTATCCGGATGATATATATAATAACTTGAACTTAAGTGACTTCTGTACAGTTCTTTACCAGCTGAAATGTTTGAAGTACAGTTCCAACTCACATGTTGTGCATTCAAATTACCAAAAATAAAATAGCCACTAAACGAATTGGTAAGAAGTTCTAAGTCAGTTTTGAAATTAGAAGTGTAAACTGTATTATAAGCAGAGATAAAACTTACGGGACGTCCACTTATTTTAACTTCCACAGAAATATTTTCTATGGTTATTGTCTTAATCCTTGGTAATAACTTATGATCTATGCAATTTTTAACCGCTATAAGCACACCCCCTCCATGTGTTTGACGGTCTTCTCTGTATATTTTGTAGCCTCAAAATTTCAATCTATGGTACGGTTTCAGGAACGTTTCATTAAGAAGTAGTATATGAATGTTTTTTTTTCTTTATCTTGGACCAGCACTCAGGGGATGACCCCTATATATGCGAAGCATTGCGCCGGAACTGAAAACGAGCTGATAGTATTGAGGGGACAGATTAGGAAAGATGAGAAGATAGACAGTTGTTTTTGTAGCTATTTTAACCTTTTACTTCGCCGGCTAATTTTTGCTACAGGGCCGACGAAGGTGGGTGCTGTTACTCTGCTTTTAGTACATGATAGTGTCAGTCGCTGCCAATTATGTTCAGTGATCAGTGACTATGCCTTCATCATTGAAACAGGCTGGCAACAACTAACACAACCACGCACTAATGCTTTTCAGAAGAATTCAACACAATATTTCATGACTCAGCGCGGGCTCGAACTCACGACCCTGCGCTTCATAGTCTCGTGTTCTACTACTTCAGCCAACAGCACTTCTCTTGAAGTACTTTTTCGAGCTGAGCAGCTGCTGACTCATTTGTTATGCCTTGAGCATTCCAGTGCATAACATGTACATTTTGAATGCCCATGATTTTATATAGCATGCTTGAGCATCATGCCAAGCACTCTTAATTTGTCAAATTTATTTTGACATTTTTCTAGTGCATCTACAGCACTAAAGAAAATCTCTAACAATCTCTCGTTAGATAAGTCGTCATCATTGTTGCTGATGTGGGGTTTATTCTGCGAAACCTCAGAATACAAACTTTTCCTTTGGAAAGTGGGTTGGCGTGAATCAGTTTGTTGTTGCTGACTTGGCAGTTGCGGGAACTCAGTCTGATCAAACACATGGTTATTTCTCGACCTATTGAGCTGGGTCTAGACCTGGATGTTAATCGTAGGCGCATTTCTAGATACTCTTTACGGGTTGGGCTTTTCGGATCGTCGGACCTATGATTCGCGTTTCTAAGGTTTTTTTTGCTACAGTTGTTGCATTTATAAACAATATTACTCCCTTGAGTGTTTTTGGCCAACGCACACTCAGCCTGGTCGTGATTACCCGCACAGACTGTTTTTTGCTCCATGTCCGTACATAGAGCACTTCGTACATTGCGTTGGCCCTTTATTCCCTTTAAGAGGTCTTCTCCAATAAACAGCAATATTACTGAAGTATTTTATTTTCATAATATCGTTTTTTGACACTTCTTGTTTGTTAAACTCAATCAAATATATAGCGTCATCAGCTGTAGTCCTTTTGTTTACTATTTCTTTGACACTTACTGGATTTATATTGTGCATCTTAACAAATTCCTCTTTTAACAAATTAGCGTCTGTTCTTGGCAAGCCAAATAACACCAAATTAAAGTGCTTTACGTCTTTCACTTCGTGTGTATAAAAACTGTACCTCAGTTTACTCATCTTTTTTAACGCAGCTTCATAAAGGATCATTGTATTGCATGTAACCTTTCTTCCTATTGTCGTTCTCTTGAAGAAGTACCCCTCACCAAGTATTTCCCAAACTTTTGAGAAACTGTGAGACGAGTCTACCACTATTGGTGGAATTTTCTCCTTGACTGTTCTTGTCTCTTTCTCTTCTCATCTGCCAGCAAATGAAACCTGTTACTAGGCCCAGGATCAATCCTTTTCATCTTAAACTTGGGACTATTCCCAAAGTAATCTCGCTTCTGACTAGCCATAGTGGAAGCGATTTAAAGAAAAATTAAATTTTCAAGAAAAAATCTCATACGAGCAAAAATACCACGATGTTTTCAACTCAAGGCAATGTTGCCAGATGAAATTTTAATATTTTTCCTTTCAAACTCAAAGAAAACATATTAATTTTACATTATGCATCATTGCATTTATTCTTTATAGTGCAGTTGAAATAAAATTTACCAAATCGCTTAAGTATAAGCTAGCGGTTTCAAAACGTCTAATTTCTAGCGTTTTCGTTTGTTAGAACATCTGTTCGCAGTTTTCAAATCGAAATCGCCAACTTTAAGCGTTATGCGTTTTTGAGAACATGGGCGTATATTCAGGCTAATTCATAAAAAATATTTTATAATTATATGTAGTAATAATTTTAACGAACATTTTATATTGCTATATTAAATTTGAATTAAGATTCTATAGGCTAATTGTTCGAAATTTTAATTTAAATCTCAGAAAGACATGAAAAATATTCCAAGGCACAAAGGCAAGTCAACATCAGTTTTATTCAACTTACACAGCAGAGCAGAACAGCTGTTTTCGAAAGACGCAACCCTTTCATCATCAGTGCTCATGTGTATTGTGTTTGTCACCACTTATTAGGTGGCTTAGTTGAATGTGATAACAGTTCCTATTTACACAAATTTTATTGTGAAAAAGAATACGGGAACTGTATCAACCTGATGTTAACATGTTATTGTTATAATACCCGTGTTACCGTTTGATTATTTTTCTTCATGTCCCATTTTTCTGAATTTTTTGTTCCATCATACCTAAGTCAAACTTTTTTGGTTTGAATTTTATACTTAAGTACATGTGAACGTTTTTCCAATTTTTATTATTGGGTAGCTCAAGCCATAGCTTAAATTTGTATGTAGTAATAATTTTAACGAACATTTTATATTGCTATATTAAATTTGAATTAAGATTCTATAGGCTAATTGTTCGAAATTTTAATTTAAATCTCAGAAAGACATGAAAAATATTCCAAGGCACAAAGGCAAGTCAACATCAGTTTTATTCAACTTACACAGCAGAGCAGAACAGCTGTTTTCGAAAGACGCAACCCTTTCATCATCAGTGCTCATGTGTATTGTGTTTGTCACCACTTATTAGGTGGCTTAGTTGAATGTGATAACAGTTCCTATTTACACAAATTTTATTGTGAAAAAGAATACGGGAACTGTATCAACCTGATGTTAACATGTTATTGTTATAATACCCGTGTTACCGTTTGATTATTTTTCTTCATGTCCCATTTTTCTGAATTTTTTGTTCCATCATACCTAAGTCAAACTTTTTTGGTTTGAATTTTATACTTAAGTACATGTGAACGTTTTTCCAATTTTTATTATTGGGTAGCTCAAGCCATAGCTTAAATTTGTATGTAGTAATAATTTTAACGAACATTTTATATTGCTATATTAAATTTGAATTAAGATTCTATAGGCTAATTGTTCGAAATTTTAATTTAAATCTCAGAAAGACATGAAAAATATTCCAAGGCACAAAGGCAAGTCAACATCAGTTTTATTCAACTTACACAGCAGAGCAGAACAGCTGTTTTCGAAAGACGCAACCCTTTCATCATCAGTGCTCATGTGTATTGTGTTTGTCACCACTTATTAGGTGGCTTAGTTGAATGTGATAACAGTTCCTATTTACACAAATTTTATTGTGAAAAAGAATACGGGAACTGTATCAACCTGATGTTAACATGTTATTGTTATAATACCCGTGTTACCGTTTGATTATTTTTCTTCATGTCCCATTTTTCTGAATTTTTTGTTCCATCATACCTAAGTCAAACTTTTTTGGTTTGAATTTTATACTTAAGTACATGTGAACGTTTTTCCAATTTTTATTATTGGGTAGCTCAAGCCATAGCTTAAATTTGTATGTAGTAATAATTTTAACGAACATTTTATATTGCTATATTAAATTTGAATTAAGATTCTATAGGCTAATTGTTCGAAATTTTAATTTAAATCTCAGAAAGACATGAAAAATATTCCAAGGCACAAAGGCAAGTCAACATCAGTTTTATTCAACTTACACAGCAGAGCAGAACAGCTGTTTTCGAAAGACGCAACCCTTTCATCATCAGTGCTCATGTGTATTGTGTTTGTCACCACTTATTAGGTGGCTTAGTTGAATGTGATAACAGTTCCTATTTACACAAATTTTATTGTGAAAAAGAATACGGGAACTGTATCAACCTGATGTTAACATGTTATTGTTATAATACCCGTGTTACCGTTTGATTATTTTTCTTCATGTCCCATTTTTCTGAATTTTTTGTTCCATCATGCTGTGTAAGTTGAATAAAACTGATGTTGACTTGCCTTTGTGCCTTGGAATATTTTTCATGTCTTTCTGAGATTTAAATTAAAATTTCGAACAATTAGCCTATAGAATCTTAATTCAAATTTAATATAGCAATATAAAATGTTCGTTAAAATTATTACTACATACAAATTTAAGCTATGGCTTGAGCTACCCAATAATAAAAATTGGAAAAACGTTCACATGTACTTAAGTATAAAATTCAAACCAAAAAAGTTTGACTTAGGTATGATGGAACAAAAAATTCAGAAAAATGGGACATGAAGAAAAATAATCAAACGGTAACACGGGTATTATAACAATAACATGTTAACATCAGGTTGATACAGTTCCCGTATTCTTTTTCACAATAAAATTTGTGTAAATAGGAACTGTTATCACATTCAACTAAGCCACCTAATAAGTGGTGACAAACACAATACACATGAGCACTGATGATGAAAGGGTTGCGTCTTTCGAAAACAGCTGTTCTGCTCTGCTGTGTAAGTTGAATAAAACTGATGTTGACTTGCCTTTGTGCCTTGGAATATTTTTCATGTCTTTCTGAGATTTAAATTAAAATTTCGAACAATTAGCCTATAGAATCTTAATTCAAATTTAATATAGCAATATAAAATGTTCGTTAAAATTATTACTACATACAAATTTAAGCTATGGCTTGAGCTACCCAATAATAAAAATTGGAAAAACGTTCACATGTACTTAAGTATAAAATTCAAACCAAAAAAGTTTGACTTAGGTATGATGGAACAAAAAATTCAGAAAAATGGGACATGAAGAAAAATAATCAAACGGTAACACGGGTATTATAACAATAACATGTTAACATCAGGTTGATACAGTTCCCGTATTCTTTTTCACAATAAAATTTGTGTAAATAGGAACTGTTATCACATTCAACTAAGCCACCTAATAAGTGGTGACAAACACAATACACATGAGCACTGATGATGAAAGGGTTGCGTCTTTCGAAAACAGCTGTTCTGCTCTGCTGTGTAAGTTGAATAAAACTGATGTTGACTTGCCTTTGTGCCTTGGAATATTTTTCATGTCTTTCTGAGATTTAAATTAAAATTTCGAACAATTAGCCTATAGAATCTTAATTCAAATTTAATATAGCAATATAAAATGTTCGTTAAAATTATTACTACATACAAATTTAAGCTATGGCTTGAGCTACCCAATAATAAAAATTGGAAAAACGTTCACATGTACTTAAGTATAAAATTCAAACCAAAAAAGTTTGACTTAGGTATGATGGAACAAAAAATTCAGAAAAATGGGACATGAAGAAAAATAATCAAACGGTAACACGGGTATTATAACAATAACATGTTAACATCAGGTTGATACAGTTCCCGTATTCTTTTTCACAATAAAATTTGTGTAAATAGGAACTGTTATCACATTCAACTAAGCCACCTAATAAGTGGTGACAAACATGTTGGAAATATAATACTTGCATTATTTAACACTTGTCATATCCAACATTTGTATTTTCATAGTAGGCTATGTAATTGTAGTAGGCTATGTAATTGTTTTATTTCTAATAATAAAACTTTTTCTTTATACATCATAGTATCTTTTTCAACTTTGTCAAAGTAGCTTTAGTTAATATAAAAATAAAATATTTTTGTATATAAAAAAGGAAATCAATCTGTAATTATTTAAGAAGGATTTCCATCAGGTTATGGGCCCAGACAGAGCGTTTGGGTTAAAGAACTATTTTGCAGAACATTAAGAAAAGATATTATCTAAAGATGGCTTCTTCGTCATTGTATCAAATTGAGAAATTAGACGAGAGGAATTACGAGACATGGAGCATTCACATGAAGAGCGTGTTAGTTCATTCTAGTTTTTGGAAGTATGTAAGTGGCGAGGAACAAGTGAATTCCAGTTGGTCTGCTGATAAAATTTTGGAATGGAAAAATAATGATCAAAAAGCCCTTGCAACTATTTTGTTGAGTGTGAAGTCAACTCAGCTTAATTATATAAAGAAAATTGAGAATTCTAAAGATGCCTGGAATAAACTTAAAGAAATTTACAAACCTAGTGGTCCAATTCAGAAGGTGTCTTTATACAAAAAATTGTTGAACCTGAATATGAAAGATAACAGAGACATGGCGCAGTATTTAAATGGTTTTAGTGATGTTGCTGAAAAATTAGCGGATGTTGGTATAACTATGCAAGACGAACTACTAGTTATCATTTTGCTATCAAGTCTTCCGTCTGAATATGAAAACTTCGTTATATCAATGGAAACGAGGGACACATTACCTTCATTAGTAACGCTTAAAAATAAACTTTTAGAAGAATTTGAACGCAAAAATCAACAAAATGAAAATTGTTTAACACAGCAAGCCTTTGGTGCTACCAAAAAGGAAATCACGTATAAAAAACCCCAACGAAAAGAAAGTACAAAGCTGAAAGGAAATTGTTTCTTATGCGGTAAGAAGGGACATTACGCAAATAAATGTAATGCAAGACCGAATAATGAAAAATCTTATTCATTAATTGCAATGGCAAAATCAAATGTAAGTACATCAATATCTTGGTACATTGATAGTGGAGCTACAAGTCATATGTGTGCAAATCGTAACTTATTTTCAAAATTAGAGAAATGCAGTGAGAATATTATGTTAGCCAATAAAAAATCAATTGTTGCCGAAGGAATTGGAACCGTCAATCTTTTTATAAATAACAATAAAATTGAACTAAAAGATGTTTTATATTCCCCAAATTTAAATGGTAATTTTTTATCCGTCAACAAAATTGTTAAATATGGTGGTAAAATTAAATTTAACAAATATGGAGCAATTTTTACTGATATTTATGGTGAATTAGTTTTAAAGGCCAAACGGGAAGAAGAACTCTTCGTATTTAATACAAAATTGCCGAATGAAAAAATATGTGCTGCAAGTTCTATCAACGAAATTTGGCATCGAAGATATGGACATCTTAATTACCAAAGTTTATTCGATTTATCAAGAAAGAATATGGTGAAGGGCATAAATTTAGTCAAGAAACCTGAAGATTCGTGTCAAACTTGTATGGTGAGCAAAATTCATACAGTCAAATTCCCAAAACAAGCAGAAAGAAAATCTGGTGAGTTGTTAGAACTAATTCATTCTGACGTGTGTGGACCTATGAATGTAGATTCACTTGGTGGATCAAAGTATTTTTTGACATTCATTGATGATAAATCAAGAAAGATTTTCATTTATTTCCTGAGATATAAAAGCGAGGTTTTTGAAAAATTTAAAAGCTTTAAGGAGCTAGTAGAGCGTCAAACGAACCGAAAAATTAAATGTCTTCGTAGTGATAATGGTGGAGAATATGTCAGTAAGGATTTCAGTCAGTATTTGGAACGTTGTGGTATAAAGCGTCAATTCACTGTACCATATTCGCCACAGCAGAATGGAGTGGCAGAAAGGTGTAATCGAACCATAGTAGAAATGGCGCGTTGCATGTTAGTAGATTCTGGTTTGAATCAAAATCTCTGGGCTGAAGCGGTAGCAACAGCAGTTTATTTGCGTAATAGATCTCCAACAAAAATTTTAGAAGGCATAACACCCTACGAAATATGGACTAGTTATAAGCCAAATGTCAATCATTTAAAAATTTTTGGTTCAAATGTTGTTGTTTTAGACAAAAAGAGAGGAAAATTTGATTCCAAAGGTTTGAGTATGGTAATGGTAGGATATTCAAATGTATGTAAAGCATATCGATTATATGACAAGGCAAATCAAAAAGTTATTGAACGCCGCAATGTTTTATTTAACGAACATAAATCAATTGAAAGAGAATCTGAACATTTTATTGATTTCCATGAAGTTGTCAATAATAATAGCACTGAAAGACAACAGCAACCAGATAATTTACAGAATGACCTATGCAACAATGCAGATAACTTAGAAGCAGAAGACAATAACGATATTTCTGAAGGTCAACAGGCATATAGGGAAGAAAATCAAGACCAATCCAGCGAATTTAATGATTTAGAAGATTTGGAATATTTTGTAACAGATAATTTAAATAGCGATAGCTCTTCTGATGAAATCATACCATCAAATGGAAGTGTAAAACGTGGTCCAGGTAGACCAAGAATTTTTCGAAATGGTAAACCAGGTCGTCCCAGAAAAACTCCTCAGAAACTAAATAATGCGGTGGAGGAAGAAGTTCCAAGAACTTTTGAACAGGCATTATCCAGTTTAAAAAGCAAAGAATGGAAAGAGGCTATGAAAAACGAAATATCAATATTACAAAAGAAAGGAACTTGGTCGTTAGAGGAATTACCAAAAGGTCAACAAGTTATTAAAAATAAATGGGTATATGTTTTGAAGAAAAATTCTGAAGGTAAAGTTGAACGCCTTAAAGCAAGATTAGTAGCTAAGGGCTGTAATCAAAAGTATGGGGTTAACTACAAAGAAACATTTTCACCCGTAATAAGATACGAAACGATTAGAATGTTTATGGCCTTAGCAGTTGAGCATAAGATGCATTTGCATCAGTTAGATGTTGTCTCAGCATACTTGAACGGAGATATAGAAGAAGAAATCTATATGCAACAGCCAAAGGGGTTCGAAGATGAAAAATACCCGAATAAGGTTTTACGTCTACATAAATCTCTATATGGCTTAAAGCAAGCCGGTAGAGAATGGAACTTTAAGTTAAATAAAGTACTATGTAAAATGGGATTTGAAAGCTGCAAAAATGAACCGTGCTTATATAAAAAGAAAATAAATGAAAATTTGATTATGGTTGCAGTATACGTGGACGATATAATTGTCGGATGCAAAGAAAAGAACGAAATAATAAAATTTAAGTCTGAAATAAGTAAAGAATTTGAAATATCTGATAAAGGTCAATTGGAATATTTTTTGGGCATAAAGGTTGAACGTGATGGTGAAACAGGAGATATTAAACTCAGTCAGAAGACTTATATTCAAGAACTATTAACAGAATATAATATGGAAAATTGTAAATCATCATCAGTGCCTTTAGAACCAAATTATCAAATTAAATGCGATGAAAGTGGCAAGAAAGCTAATAAAACCGTTTATCAATCACTAATTGGAGCTTTGTTATATTTGGCGTTAACAACAAGACCAGATATATTATTTTCTGTGAATAAACTTGCGCAAAGGAATGCTGATCCGAATTCAGAACACTTTACAGCTGCAAAGCATATTCTTCGATATCTTAAAGAAACTCAGAATCTTAAATTAGAATTCAGCAAAGGAAATAAGAAACTGACAGGCTATGCAGATGCAGATTGGGGTGGATGTACAACCGATAGAAAATCGCATACAGGTTATATATTTTATCTCGGAAATAGCGCAATATCTTGGGAGTCGAAAAAACAATCCACAACAGCTTTAAGCAGTACCGAAGCTGAATATATGTCTATATCAAACGCATCAAAAGAAGCAGTCTACTTAAAGAGATTATTACAAGAACTAGATTTTCTAAAAGAAGAAAGCACTGAGCTTAACGTCGATAATCAAGGTGCTTTGAGATTAGCAACAAATCCAGTGTTTCATAACAGAAGTAAACATATTGATATAAAATATCACTACATTAGAGAAGTCGTAAATAAAAAGCAAATCTGTTTAAAATATTGTCCATCGGAAGAAATGATAGCAGACATATTTACGAAAAATTTAAATAAATCAAAACATAGAAAATTTGTTAATTTATTAAATTTGAAATATTAATATGCTGATAAAAATATACATGTTGAGGAGGAGTGTTGGAAATATAATACTTGCATTATTTAACACTTGTCATATCCAACATTTGTATTTTCATAGTAGGCTATGTAATTGTAGTAGGCTATGTAATTGTTTTATTTCTAATAATAAAACTTTTTCTTTATACATCATAGTATCTTTTTCAACTTTGTCAAAGTAGCTTTAGTTAATATAAAAATAAAATATTTTTGTATATAAAAAAGGAAATCAATCTGTAATTATTTAAGAAGGATTTCCATCAAAACACAATACACATGAGCACTGATGATGAAAGGGTTGCGTCTTTCGAAAACAGCTGTTCTGCTCTGCTGTGTAAGTTGAATAAAACTGATGTTGACTTGCCTTTGTGCCTTGGAATATTTTTCATGTCTTTCTGAGATTTAAATTAAAATTTCGAACAATTAGCCTATAGAATCTTAATTCAAATTTAATATAGCAATATAAAATGTTCGTTAAAATTATTACTACATACAAATTTAAGCTATGGCTTGAGCTACCCAATAATAAAAATTGGAAAAACGTTCACATGTACTTAAGTATAAAATTCAAACCAAAAAAGTTTGACTTAGGTATGATGGAACAAAAAATTCAGAAAAATGGGACATGAAGAAAAATAATCAAACGGTAACACGGGTATTATAACAATAACATGTTAACATCAGGTTGATACAGTTCCCGTATTCTTTTTCACAATAAAATTTGTGTAAATAGGAACTGTTATCACATTCAACTAAGCCACCTAATAAGTGGTGACAAACACAATACACATGAGCACTGATGATGAAAGGGTTGCGTCTTTCGAAAACAGCTGTTCTGCTCTGCTGTGTAAGTTGAATAAAACTGATGTTGACTTGCCTTTGTGCCTTGGAATATTTTTCATGTCTTTCTGAGATTTAAATTAAAATTTCGAACAATTAGCCTATAGAATCTTAATTCAAATTTAATATAGCAATATAAAATGTTCGTTAAAATTATTACTACATACAAATTTAAGCTATGGCTTGAGCTACCCAATAATAAAAATTGGAAAAACGTTCACATGTACTTAAGTATAAAATTCAAACCAAAAAAGTTTGACTTAGGTATGATGGAACAAAAAATTCAGAAAAATGGGACATGAAGAAAAATAATCAAACGGTAACACGGGTATTATAACAATAACATGTTAACATCAGGTTGATACAGTTCCCGTATTCTTTTTCACAATAAAATTTGTGTAAATAGGAACTGTTATCACATTCAACTAAGCCACCTAATAAGTGGTGACAAACACAATACACATGAGCACTGATGATGAAAGGGTTGCGTCTTTCGAAAACAGCTGTTCTGCTCTGCTGTGTAAGTTGAATAAAACTGATGTTGACTTGCCTTTGTGCCTTGGAATATTTTTCATGTCTTTCTGAGATTTAAATTTGTCAAAATATGAAACTTCATTGGCATCACCAATTCTACAATGTGAACGTTGTTATAGCTTGTTAGCATTTTTCATTCCTTTTTGATATTCATTCCTTTGATTAACATCAACCAGAAAAGATCTCTTTATTGTAGAAAAGAAAAAACCTTTCAATTAACTTTATTAAAAACGAAGAATTTAAACTTAAAACAGGTTATGGGCCCAGGACAAAGTTCTGGCAATTTTTGAGAAATAATTGAAAGTGTAAAGACGGAGTTAAGAAATTCAAAGAATTGTTGTGCGTGAAGTTTAATGAAAAATTAAGATGACTTCGTTATATCAAATAGAGAAGTTAGATGGAAATAATTACGAAAGCTGGAGCGTGCATATGAAGAGTGTGTTAATACACAGTGGTTGGTGGAAGCATGTAAATGGAGTCATCAAGAAGGAAGATGCTAAAACAGAAAAAGAAAGGGAGATATGGGACGAAGATGATGCTAAGGCTCTTGCAACAATTATCCTTTGTTTAAAACCATCGCAGCTGAATTTTGTTAAGAGCAGCAAGTCGTCATATGAAGCTTGGAAAAGTTTAGAAGAAACATATAGACCAACAGGTCCCCTCCAAAAAGTGTCTCTGTATAAACGACTGGTAAATCTCACAATGTCTGTAGGTGCGGAAGTTAGTGCACATATAAATGAGTTCACCCAATTATCGGAAAGGTTAGCAGAGGCGGATATAACTATACAAGATGAGCTTTTAGTAATTATGCTTCTCTCCAGTTTGCCGCCGGAGTACGAGCACTTTGTAGTGGCCATGGAAACACGCGACGTGTTGCCGAAATTTTCCGTTATAAAACAGAAAGTTCTGGAAGAGGGAGATAGGCATAAACAGAAAAATGAAAAAGAAGACACAACAACAAGAACTCAGCAAGCTTTTTCTATGAAAACGGCACATACAGAAAGCCGGTTTAAGAAGGGTAATAGAAACAGACAAAGTAAAATGAAGGGTAAGTGTTTTAATTGTGGTGAATTCGGACATTTTGCTAATAAATGTATGCGATCAACGAATAAAACACAACAACAACAACATTTATTACATGCTATACAACTAAAAGACAAAAACCACAAGGCAAACAATATGTGGTGCATTGATAGTGGCGCAACATCTCACATGAGTTGTGAACGTGGTATTTTTGCAAATTTCGTTGTGCACGAAGAAGAAATTAGATTTGAAGCAGATAAATATATACTTTCAAAAGGAAGAGGTGATGTTGAGTTTACAATTAATGGCGAAAGAATTAAATTCCAAGATGTGTTATATGCGCCCGAGTTAAACATGAACTTCGTCTCAGTTGGTCGTATTGTTGATAACGGGTTCACGGTTGTGTTCACTAGAGAATCTGCTGAGATAAAAAGTGCAAAAGGCAAGGTGATATTAAGAGCCGAAAAATATGGGAATTTGTTTTTGCTTGAAAACAAAGTTGAAAGATTATTTGCATCTATCAACACCCAAGAATTGTGGCATACCAGATTTGGTCACGTCAACTATAGCACCTTAGGCGACATGTTTAAGCAGCAAATGGTGAAGGGTATGGAGCTAAAAAATAGTGATCAGGTGACACCATGCAAAACCTGTATGCGTTCTAAAATACACGTGGCTTCATTTCCCAAACAAACAACAAAGAAGACAAAACAGCTCTTAGAACTTATACATAGCGACGTATGTGGCCCCTTTAACGTTAACTCCCTTGGAGGCGCGCGCTACTTCGTTACGTTTATAGATGACCACTCACGACGCATTTTTATATATTTTTTGAAAGCTAAAAGCGAGGTGTTTGAGAATTTTAAAATATTCAAACAGCATGTCGAAACGCAGACCGGTTGCAAAATAAAGATGTTAAGAAGTGACAATGGTCGCGAATACATAAATAAGTATTTTGATAGTTTTTTGGCAGCCAATGGTATTACTCGGCAACTTACGGTACCACATACCCCACAGCAAAACGGAATAGCAGAAAGAGCTAACCGTACAATAGTTGAGATGGCTCGTTCCATGATGGTGCATAGCGGAGTGCATCCGAGTTTATGGGCAGAAGCAGTAAATACTGCCTGTTATTTGCGCAACAGATGTCCTACAAAAATACTTAAAAACAAAACACCATATGAGGTATGGTTCAATAGAAAGCCAAATATTCAACATTTAAGAACATTTGGCTCATACGCAGTGGCCCTAAATAAAAATAGAGGTGGAGGAAAATTTGATGCAAAAGGTGAAGAATTTGTCATGGTTGGCTATTCACAACAAGCAAAAGCATATAGGCTATACAGCAGAAGTAATCGCAACATAGTTGAGCGCCGTGATGTTTTGTTTAATGAGGGTGATTTTAATAATACCAATGATCTCACAGTGCCACAGGAAGATGAATACTTAACGATAATAGTTGAAAATGCCCAAAGAAGAGATGCAGATGATCAAGTAAGTAATGAAGAACCAACAGTGGAAGAACAAGCAAATTCCGATGATGAAATCGAAGACTTTCTTGGCTTTGAGGATGAAGAAGATGTTGCTGTTGCCATAGACGCTGATAAACAGAAGGAGAAGAGAATTATTAATCGTGGTGGCAGACCTAAGATTATCAGAAGTGGTAAACCTGGTAGACCCCGTAAAATCCAACTCAACAACATGACAAATATAAGTGTACCTAGTACTGTTGAAGAAGCTCTTAGTGGTGCTAATAAAAAACATTGGTATGAGGCAATGCAGAAGGAGATAAAGGCCTTGGAAGAAAACGAGACGTGGTCGTTGGTGAATCTACCCGTAGGAGCTAAAGTGATCAATACAAAATGGGTATTTGCGTTGAAAAAGGACGAGCACGGAAAAATAGAGCGGTTCAAGGCACGACTTGTAGCTAAGGGATGTAGTCAGAGGTTTGGGATGGACTATGATGAAACATTTTCACCGGTTGCTCGCTACTCCACCATACGCTTAGTATTGGCACTTGCTGTGCAATGGAAAATGCATATGCACCAGGTTGACATAAGCTCAGCATATTTAAATAGCGAAATACAACACGACATTTACGTCCGACAGCCGCAAGAATTTGTTGACAAAGAAGGGGAAGATAGAGTATTGAAGCTAAACAAGGCCATATATGGGCTCAAACAATCCGGTAAGGAGTGGAATTCAAAGTTAGATCTCGTTCTTAAAGGTTTTGGTTTTGAACAATGTGCAAACGAACCTTGCTTATATAAGAAGACGATTCAAGAGTTAATTCTAGTCACAGTATATGTTGATGATTTAATAATAGCATCCAAAAGCAGAGAGGATGTATTAGAAGTGAAGCGTTTATTAGCCGAAAAATTTCCTATAACAGACAAGGGTCAATTACATCATTATCTAGGTTTCGAGATAGAGCGAGATGGTGAAACTGGCCCAATATCAATTTGTCAATCGCAGTACATTAAGAACTTGCTTGTGGAGAATGGGATGCAAGATTGCAAAGCGGCGTCAACACCACTCGAAGTAAATTTCCAAGTTAGATGTGAGGACAAAAATTGTAAAGAAGTACCGCAGAAACAGTACCAATCCGTCATTGGAGCACTGAGTTACCTCGCCATGACAACCAGGCCAGATATTCTCCATTCAACCTCAAAGTTGGCGCAAAGAAATGTAAATCCACACGTCGAACACATGCAGGCCGCAAAAAGAATATTACGTTATCTTCGTGGCACGGCTAATTGGAAAATGGTGTTTGCAGCTGGCACAAAATCAATTAATGGTTATGTGGATGCGGATTGGGGAGGTAATAATCTTGATCGCAGGTCGTACACTGGTTTCTTATTTTTCGTTGGATGCTGCCCTGTATCATGGTTCTCGTCTAAACAATCATGTGTGGCCCTCAGTAGCACTGAGGCCGAATACATGGCAATGTCTGAGGCTGCAAAAGAGGCCGTATTTTTAAAGCGACTTTTAGAAGAGATCGGCTATACATCTGGTGATTCAGTTCTTCTTAATGTCGATAACCAAGGTGCTCAGAAACTGGCATCTAATCCGGTCTTCCACAGGAGGACGAAACACATTGATGTTAGATTTCACCACGTTCGTGAGGTGGTGCGAAATAAGGACATAATTCTGAAGTACTGCCCAACCAACGAGATGATTGCTGACATATTCACAAAGAACTTAGCAAAGACAAAACATAATTACTTTTGTAAATTAATGAAATTTAAACAAGATGGTTTTTAAGATGTAAAACATCATTCACATTGAGAAGGAGTGTCAAAATATGAAACTTCATTGGCATCACCAATTCTACAATGTGAACGTTGTTATAGCTTGTTAGCATTTTTCATTCCTTTTTGATATTCATTCCTTTGATTAACATCAACCAGAAAAGATCTCTTTATTGTAGAAAAGAAAAAACCTTTCAATTAACTTTATTAAAAACGAAGAATTTAAACTTAAAACAAAATTAAAATTTCGAACAATTAGCCTATAGAATCTTAATTCAAATTTAATATAGCAATATAAAATGTTCGTTAAAATTATTACTACATACAAATTTAAGCTATGGCTTGAGCTACCCAATAATAAAAATTGGAAAAACGTTCACATGTACTTAAGTATAAAATTCAAACCAAAAAAGTTTGACTTAGGTATGATGGAACAAAAAATTTAGAAAAATGGGACATGAAGAAAAATAATCAAACGGTAACACGGGTATTATAACAATAACATGTTAACATCAGGTTGATACAGTTCCCGTATTCTTTTTCACAATAAAATTTGTGTAAATAGGAACTGTTATCACATTCAACTAAGCCACCTAATAAGTGGTGACAAACACAATACACATGAGCACTGATGATGAAAGGGTTGCGTCTTTCGAAAACAGCTGTTCTGCTCTGCTGTGTAAGTTGAATAAAACTGATGTTGACTTGCCTTTGTGCCTTGGAATATTTTTCATGTCTTTCTGAGATTTAAATTAAAATTTCGAACAATTAGCCTATAGAATCTTAATTCAAATTTAATATTTTATAATTATGTTAAGCTTTTTTGAAAAATTTTGTACAAAATTTTTTTTATAATCGTTACTAATCCTACTAGTATATAAAGCCGAATGTTTGTGAGTGTGGATGTGTGGATTTTTGTTCCTCTTTCACGCAAAAACTACTGAATGGATTTTAATTAAACTTTACAATAATTTAGCTTATACATCAGAATAACACATAGGCTATAATTTATAAAGATATTGTGTAAATTGTCCAAAATATAACGATAAGTGTCAAGTAAGTAGGAAAAAGTTCTACAATCGGCGACATGTTTTGGCGTGCGCCGCTAATATCGTTGAAGTTACACACGAGTTTCTAAAGCAAAAAACCTGCACATTTATGCTGAACGAAAAAAACCGTTTAATATTGTTTGTAGAAGTATATTGCTACAGCTACCTATAACTTTTGTATTACCACCAAATCAATCCTAATAAAATAATATATTTGAATGTGAATGTGAAATCGTAATTGGTTAATGGCTGTACGCATACCTATTTCCAGCTAGAGACAATCGCCCCTATTATGAATGGCGACGTCGATAACAATTAATTACTCTTGACGATTTCTTATCATTCTCTAGGGCATATAATATCGATAAAACATGTCAATAGTAGTCAGTTGCTGTCGCAAATAACATAACGCTTCGATGTCGTCATTCATAATAGGGGCGAATGTATCTCTCAACACATGGCCTACTTTTAACCCGATATTCCCACAGCGTATAGACTTACGCGGGTGAAACCGCGGGGAGCAGTTCTAGTACAGGGTGTTTTTTTAAAGGTATAGAACTTCGAATTGAAATAAAACACAAGAAAATCGTTTTAATGTCCATCAATTTGGCTTTATTGGAAGGATAATTTTATGCCATTAATGTTTAAATATGATTTCGGGCATGTGGCCGCCGCGGCTGGCTCGAATAACGCCAATTCTACAGGTCCAATTTTCAACCACTTTTTCGAGCATATGGGGCCGTATGTTGGCAATAGCGCCACGAATGTTGGCTTCCAAGTCCCCTAACGTTTCTGGTTTGTTGGCGTAGACGAGCGACTTCACATATCCCCAAAGAAAATAATCCAATGGTGTCAAATCACACGATCTTGGTGGCCAATTGACAGGTCCATTCCGCGAAATTATGCGCTCATCGAATGTTTCCTTCAATAAATCGATTGTGACGTGCGCTGTGTGGCATGTAGCGCCGTCTTGTTGGAACCACAACTCATCCACATTCATTTGCGCAAAATCTTCCATAAAGTTGATGGACAAAGCTCCAATTGCTGTGCACGGTAGCGAATCGATTCATTCGGGTCCTCTTCAATACTTTGCTCTACAGCGGCAATTGTTTCTTCGGTGCGCACTGTTCGACGTCTCTGCGGATGCGTATTATCACATAGAGTAAACGTAGTGCGAAAACGATCCATGGTTAACCGAATTAGTTGCTCTGATGGACGATTATGTCGACCATAAAATGGACGGAGCTTGCGGTAAACTTCGCGAACTGAACCATTACTTTCGAAATAAATTTGCACGATTTGCAAGCGTTGTTCTTTTGTCAACCTGTTCATGATGAAATGGCAAACCAAACTAAATATTAATCACTTGACAGCTGACAAAATGGCCGCCAGTTAAAAAAGTGATGCCAACTTAAAGTTCTATACCTCAATAAAAAACACCCAATATATAATAAATATGAAAGTAACTCTGTCTGTTACCTTTTCACGCTAAAACCGCTGAACTGATTTAGATTTAATTTGACAACGAGATATTTTGAGATCCGATGAATAACATAGGGTGGTTTTTTTTTGAAATTATACTATTTGGGTGCCTCTGTGGCTGATGGATAGCAATGCTACCTGTCAGTCCAATGGTCGTGGGTTCGATTCCCGCCGGAGACTCTGGGTGTTTTCCGCAGACAAGCAAATAGCTTTGCGGGCTGTGTTTGTTTAAAAAAAAAAAAAAAAATTTAAGGGTGGTTGAAAATGTGTATGAACATATGAAATTCATAAACTGAAAACTATGAACATTTGAATACAGTTGACTTAACAATGTATTTGTTTTTGACGATGACTTTATGAAGGGTCAAGGACGGTCTAAAGTCTCTAGGGATATATGAAATGAAATTCATAACTAAGTACGTTTTAAATCAAAGTAAAAACACAACACATCATCGGTATAACATGCACATTACCCAAAGTGTCACATATTCTTCACATAAACATTAACTATTTTGATGAATTATTCCGAATTTAATTATAGTTTTTATCTCAACTCACTGTATGGCATTATCCTACTGAGTATTTTATCCAATTTTTGAGTCTTGCATTTCATTTACATATTTATGTAGTTCATTAATATTGTATTCTGATCATTTTAAGCTTAAGGTCTCTTTATTTTGGTTTAATTTTTAATTTCAATATTTCGTCACTCCTTTGTGTGACTTCTTCAGGAAATTAATAAAATAATTAATTTTCTGAAGAAGTCACACAAAGGAGTGACGAAATATTGAAATTAAAAATTAAACCAAAATAGAGACCTTAAGCTTAAAAATATCAGAATACAATAATAATTAAAAAGAGGTCAAGAAACCAGAAGAATTGTAGTTCATTAATGTAATACATGTGACCTATTGGCCAATGTTAAAATATTACAAGATAACAATTCTATGAACAATAGCGTAACAATAAAAATATATTTAACAAAAAAAGAAAAAACATTTCTTTATTTTTTTTGGTAAGGAAGCATACATATCAATAAATATATATCTGAACACGGATCCATGTAGGTATAAATAATACCATACGTATATAACGAATTATCAATTATTCTTATAATAGTTTACAGTTTAAACCCAACAATCCTAACTAGACATTAGGCGTATTAAAATATATTAGTAAACTATGTGTGTGAAGATAAATTTGCCGATTTAAATATGTTTGACGTAAGAGCTTACGTCATGACACATTTAACTCAAAGTTATATTTGTTTTTAAGTGCCATCACTGACATATTTAGCTATACGTCATATATTTTTTACATCATATTAGATTTTCGGACCTACGCTACCTGAAAAACCATCCCCTATTTCTCAATTGTATTTGTGAAATTTTTTGTTAACATATCAAAATCGACTTAGTGATTTTTTCGCTCATCTCGGATAGATTTTGGTAATTTCTGGCCAAATCCTTATTTGTCACTCATATTCAACCTACTTCGTTTTTAGCTTGGGACCTACGCTACCCGAAAAACCATCCCTTATTTCTCAATTGTGTTTGTGAAATTTTTTATTAAAATATCAAAATCGACTTAGTGATTTTTTCGCTAATCTTGGATAGATTTTGGTCATTTCTGGCCAAATCCTTATTTGTCACTCATATTCAACTTATTTCGTTTTTAGCTAGGGAAATACGCTACCCGAAAAACCATCCCCTATTTCTCAATTGTATTTGTGAAATTTTGTATTAAAATATCAAAATCGACTTAGTGATTTTTTCACTCATCTCGGATAGATTTTGGCCATTTCTGGCGAAATCCTTATTTCTCACTCATATTCAACTTATTTCGTTTTTAGCTAGGGACCTACGCTACACGAAAAACCATCCCCTATTTCTCAATTGTATTTGTGAAATTTTTTATTAGAATATCAAAATCGTCTTAGTGATTTTTTCGCTCATCTTCGATAGATTTTGCCCATTTCTGGCCAAATCCTTATTTGTCACTCATATTCAACTTATTTCGTTTTAAGTAAGGGACCTACGCTACCCGAAAAACCATCCCCTATTTCTCAATTGTATTTGTGAAATTTTTTATTAAAATATCAAAATCGACTTAGTGATTTTTTCACTCATCTCGGATAGATTTTGGCCATTTCTGGCCAAATCCTTATTTGTCAATCATTTGTATTTGTATTTATTGTTCAGTCTATGGTCTCATAAAAACCTTACAGACTAAGATTTACATAGGTACTTACAAACGAATAATTGAAATAAGAGTAGTTAAAGAAAGTAGAATTATCACAAATAACATAAGCATATACAAGGAAAAAGTTTAAATGAATAATAATTAAATTATTTGACTAGAAAGAAGAGTTTTAAACCTCACTTTATCAGTGCTGAATTCAACAAAAGATTTATGCTGTTTCTGTAAACTAAGATTGATTTTATTTAGCTGAAGGAAAGCACGAGTTAAAGTGCCATTACACGCATAATTAGTCCGATGAAAAGGTACATCGAAAAGCTTACCCAGCCTAAGATTCCTTGGTGGAATGTAAAACGGAACAGAATTAAGCAAATCAGGGCAATCAATACAGCCATTAATAATATCATAAATCAGTAAAGCTGATTGGAGTTCTCTACGCGATTGAAAAGAACGTAGTCCAATTAACAAACATTTGGACTCATATGGTACAGTAACTAAATAAGGTAACGACCTTGTAGCAAACTTAACAAACGCGCTGCAATCTCTCAATACGACAAATAAGATTAGAAGCATGAGGATTAAAAATTACAGGCGCATATTCTAATTTAGACCTTATAAAGGATGTAAATATATGCTTTAGTGTATAAGGGTTAGTAAATTCAGAACAACTTCTCTTCAAGAAGCCAAGCATTCTATAAGCTTTTGGAAGCACATACTCAACATGAGCCACAAACGATAAAGAAATATCAAAAACAACACCAAGATCAAGTTTTGAATCCGATGTGGTTAATACGACGCCATGAATATTAAAAGATACCGCAATAGGATTCTGAGTCCTAAAAAACGAAACATGCAAACATTTACTAATGTTCAATTGCAAACGATTAAGGTTGCACCAATTTGTTAAATTATTAAGCTCATTCTGCATTATACGCGCATCATTAATAGAATCCAACTTCATAAAAAATTTAAGATCATCAGCATACAAAAGATATTTCGACTTTAGAAAACAGCAACCAACATCATTAATAAACAAATTAAACAATAATGGGCCAAGGATGCTACCTTGAGGTACCCCTGACGTTTGCACGTATGGTCTGGATATATAACCTTCAACATGCACAGCACAAATTCTATTGGATAAATATGCAGCCCAATTATGAATAACAACTCCCCGGGAATTTTCTCTCTTTTCCCTTTTCCCTTATTCTAAATAGAATCTCCCCGGGAGATTTTTCCCTTCTCCCTTTTCCCTTATTCTAAATAAACTTCGAAAAAAATAAATAAACCCGAAATGCTTCACTAAACATTATTTGTTTTATTTAAAAATATTTTTTCAGTACTGATGCTTGTTTTTCACAAAAATATTTTTCACTTTTTAAGTCAAAACAAAACAACTGAAAGCAAAACAGTTGACTGCGAAAATTCGAAATTCCCTTTCCCATAATACTGTTCTCCCCGTCTGTTTAGAATAAGGGAGTTTTATTCCCGAGAAAATGAATTCCCCGCGAACTCTTTTCCCCGGGAATATTTATAATTGGGGTGATGATTTAATCCATTTCAGGAAACTCGAATGGAACCCCATTAACTCCAACTTAGACAGAAGTATAGTATGCGACAGCTTATCAAATGCTTTAGAAAAATCAGTATAAATTACCTCCACTTGACTCCCATGTTCGAGAGCGTTCAAACAATATTCACTAAAAAGAGTTAGATTTGTTACCGTAGACCTACCCGAATAAAAACCATGTTGATGGAGGGATACCCACGACTTAATTTGAAAAAACAGTTTTTTGTGAATAATGTGCTCGAAAATTTTAGAGACAGACGATAGTTTGGAAATAGGCCGGTAACACGAGATATCATCTCTCTTGCCATCCTTGAAAACAGGAGTAACTACTGCAGACTTCCATTTACTAATAAATTCGGCTTCTTGAAGCGATAGATTGAAAATATAGGCAAGGACAGCTCCTAAAGATTTAGAAGTATTCTCCAGGAAATAAGTACAGAGACAATCAGGTCAGATTTATAACTTTGCTTGCTTTGCGAAATTGTATCTAATACGTCATCCTCAGACACAGCTATATTCAACTTATTGCGTTTTTAGCTAGGGACCTACGCTACCCGAAAAACCATCCCCTATTTCTCAATTGTATTTGTAAAATTTTTTATCAAAATATCAAAATCGACTTAGTGATTTTTTCACTCATCTCGGATAGATTTTGGCCACTTCTGGCCAAATCCTTATCTGTCACTCATATTCAACTTATTTCGTTTTTAGCTAGGGACCTACGCTCCCCGAAAAACCATCCCCTATTTCTCAATTGTATTTGTGAAATTTTTTATTAAAATATCAAAATCGACTTAGTGATTTTTTCACTCATCTCGGATAGATGTTGATATTTTAATAAAAAATTTCACAAATACTATTGAGACAATTGAGTAGTTACTCCTGTTTTCAAGGATGGCAAGAGAGATGATATCTCGTGTTACCGGCCTATTTCCAAACTATCGTCTGTCTCTAAAATTTTCGAGCACATTATTCACAAAAAACTGTTTCATTTATATCATAAATGTTTAATAAAGAATGAAAACACTACAAAGGAACTAAAACTTAAAATAAGGCCAGGTATGATTTTAGTGAACGTTGAAACATTTAATACAGATGTAAAACAAGCTATTTATTAAGAGTGTACGTACGCATACAAATGTATAATAAGTTTAGTTTTTAATTTTTTTGCTACTTGCATATTTGTTCTTGCATATTTGTTCTTGCACATATGTAAGTATGTATGTTTGTATATTAGTTTTTGCAATATACTAATATGCTTATATGTATGTATGTTTTTATTTTTTACATTTTCAAGGGTTTCTTATTATTAATAAAAAAATTATATATCGTTTGAAAGGTATTTATAAGACCTTTCCAACGATATCCATACCAACTATGTAGCAATAATATGAAAGAAGTTATAGACACATACATATATGTTTGAACTTTAAAGTCCTATAACTCCCAAACTAAATGAGTCCGCTCCAAAATTTTTTTACCATAATTCTTAGATTTAAGAGTACTACCCATGACAAAAGTTTCATAAAAATCGGAGAATGGTACGGGATGTAAATTTAAGCCCTTTAAACATATCACGCCAACTGTTTATAGGTATTTATTTGCTAGTGCGCAATCTAATTACATTACTTACCCTTAAAAGCCAAGTAAGAACGCTTTCCCGGTACGGTACAAATACTGAATTATTAAGGTTTCTATCTTCTGAAAGTGCAGATATTACTTTCCCCAAAGTAAGAAGACTTTTGTTTATATGTACACCTTCGCGTATTCGTTCACCACTTGAGCTACTTATACGTTCACTGCCTGCCAGGTCTACAAGGCTTATTTTACTCCTTCGCGCTTGTTTTGATACATTTGTTTCTTGCATTCCACAATAACTGGACTTATGAAATTCCGCATAATTAATTTTAAGCATAATGTTAAAAATTGAATGCGAACGTGAACTTTTATCATTTAATCCAGTAGCTGCAGTAGCTCGTTGGGAGTTACCTACAATAAGCCAATTTCGTAAGGCCTCAAATGAGTCTACGGGATGCACACTAAGATCAACAATGTATGGGCCCCATATAGGATGTTCTCGAACCCTTAAGGCCTTTCTAGTTTTGATAGGGGTTCCCCCTAAATGTTTTCCACTAATACTGCTTTCAGAGAGACATAGTAAGTCATGAACTTTTTCGTTATATATTTCAAAATAGCTAACTTCTACTTCAGCATTGAACTCGTCTTTTCCATTCTTGAGGTATTGAAAGAGTTCGTGGCAAAATCTTGGAATTATTCCTGCATCGGTATTAACGTCATTATATTTTAATTTTTCCGGAATATCTAATGCATCACATATATCAGTGCCCATCATGCTATATGATTTTCCAGACCCTGTTTGCCCATATGCAAAAAGGCAAGTATTATAACCCTCAAAAGCTCGAACGATTAAAGGCTGAGCCGTTTTCAAAAACACATCTTTTTGATTTGCATAATCTGCCGATTCCGGATCACAACTTGAGAATACATAATCATATGCAAAAGAGTGACTAACACCAGACGACGCATCAGCAGTAGCTCCAACTAATACAGTAACTTCTTTTTCATTAACTCTTATTATATTGGATACTGATGAAATCAGACACTCCTTTGTATTTAATGGTCTTATGCGCACTGCAACTGTTAAACGGTCTTCAGCATCATTATTCTTATGATTTAAATTTGTAAGACATTGCCTAGATTTCTTAAAAATTCCGCCACCACTGAGCGGAGTCGAGTTCGCATTTGCACTACGAAATAAGGATGAAGGAGTATAGCAGGCGTTAACTGAAGGAGATTTAGCTTTACACGTAGACTTGTAGGGAGATGAAGAATTCTTCAAAAATGGTGATTGCTTCGATTCTTTAACATTACTGATTTTTGAATTAATTCTTTTCTGAGCGCAAGTTAATATAACACCATCACGTAAATTTATGTCGCTACCGTTTACTTTGATATTGGATTTTGCCATACTTCTCGGAGACATACACCGACGCGGGTAATTCATTAGGTATACAAATCCACATTTGCATATTCAAATACGAGCGCCTTTCAATTTACAGAGGCCAAAGTTAATTGAAAAGTTAGCGACGGCCCAGGCACATTTATCTGGCTTGGCGACGGCATAGACTAACAGCCATACCTAAATACGGGCGGAAAGCGATTTAGATGTCAAAAGTTCTCATGTCCATACTTTTTGTATGGAACATACCGAAATAACTCGGCGGCGACGCTTTGCTATTAAGCTGCAAGTACATAGCACGCGTTTCACGCGTCTACACGTTTGTCAAAATAGTAGAACTAGTGTAATTGTATGTAACAAGTTACATGGCAAAACGCGTAGAACGCTTGACGCGTATAGTAGATCTATTTTCTAATTTTGTACGCGTGGCACACGTCTTGAAAAACTGTCAGCTGTTTTTGATAGCCAGAGATGACAAATTATATTACATTTTCAATGTTATCGATTAATGTGTTTCTGTCGTGGATTATTATTTTTTCAGTTTTATTATAATAAAACGTTTTTAATAAGAAAACACTGTCGCAATAAAGATTTTCTACTTTTGCACGCGCGGCACGCGTCTTGAAAAAATGTCAGCTGTTTTTGATAGCCAGAGATGACATATTATATGACATTTTCAATGTTATCGATTAATGTGTTACTGTCGTGGATTATTATATTTTCAGTTTTATTATAATAAAACGTTTATAATACAAATATTCATATAATTTATCGATTTATTTTACGTAATAAGTGCCATCTCTGTTATGTTTATTAATTTTGCAATATATCAAACAATGTAGGTTAAACACAGATAATAATATTAATGTGCAATGGATGAGAAGTTAATTAATGCCGTTAAAAATTACGAATTTCTATACAAGAAAAGATTGCTATTGTACAGGAATATTATTTAACATTTTGACAATATGAACTTTTGTGAATATTACACTACAGCTGATCAAAACATAAGCATTGACGCATAAAACGCTTTGCATGAAACTTGAGTTGAAAAACGCGTCTGAAGTATAAGTACTGAATGGGACAATTCACATAAGAAAGAATGTATTTCAACTCAGCTGTCAGTTGAAAAAGGCGACGTATAACGTATGACGGATTCTATGTGTCTCGACCTTTGCAGCCATACCTAAAACGCATAGAACGAGCGACGCGTGAAACGCGTGTTATGTACTTCCAGCTTTAGAAAATCCGATTTTGACAGAGCACTTTCAAATGAATTAGTAGCAAAAAAAAAAAAAAAACATTTGTAACTAGAGAAACAAAGCAAAAATTTACAAAAGTGAAATAAATAATAAAAGAAAAAATTTGTGCACTTCGTATTAGAAAGTGGAGATAAGAAAATATTTACAATATGATTATATACATACATAAGTATGCACGTTTGTAATTTGTACAAAATTTCAATAACAAAATAGCAAATGTCGTCCGTCCAGCTGTTAAAATAATCAGGGTTGTTTAATTTGTTTATTTGATAACCCTGTTTTTATTGTTTTTTTGACATAACGTTGCCGCTTTTGTTTAGGTATAGAATTCAGCGTTAAAACTCAGCGGAAAAAAACGTTCAGCTTTCCGCCCTTATTTATGTATGGCTGCAAAGGTCGAGACACATAGAATCCGTCATACGTTATACGTCGCCTTTTTCAACTGACAGCTGAGTTGAAATACATTCTTTCTTATGTGAATTGTCCCATTCAGTACTTATGCGCCAAATCAAAGTAGGAAAGTTGGCCAACTTTTAACTTTCGAGGTACGTTGAACACTTTGACAGAAATCGATGAGTTTTTGAAATTGTTTTAATTAATATTTTGTATTGTGTGTTCAGCAAAAAATATTTAATATACAAAACAATTTTATAAAATATATAAATTTAACATAAGTAAATAAAATGGAGGACATACAATTGATTTAATATCCGTCAACAAAGTACTCATTGTGCCAGCCTTTTCCGTCAGTACGTTCATGCCAGTTGAAAAAGGCGACGTAAAAC
This sequence comes from Linnaemya tessellans, assembly GCA_951800035.1. NCBI lineage: Eukaryota > Metazoa > Arthropoda > Insecta > Diptera > Tachinidae > Linnaemya > Linnaemya tessellans. The sequence continues at coordinate 81,410,111 of OX637533.1, read as the reverse complement.
GTTTGACGGATTCTATGTGTCTCGGCCTTAAATCAAGGCCAAGGTAAATCTTCCTTGATCAAGGCGAATTCACTACTAGGTGAACTCGCCAGAATCTAAAGGCTCATTTAGCCGAACGTTGAAATCGTAAATGTTAGGAAAATGTGTCAGCTGATCCAAACTGCAATATGACAAATTGTGAAAACGCTTACTTGATTTTAATAAAATGCTGCCGTAACGTTGGAACCTGCAGAAAATTGAATTTTATTCTAAGGTTAAGTGACAGTTGTTGACAGTGATGGAATGTATGTATGTTGAATTAAATTGGGGCACAAAAGACCTCTTTTGGTACTTATTTCTCTTTTGATATGTTTAGTTGATATATATGTATGTATAAGGATATGATATATGCATTTTATATGTTTAACTTTCTAAATGTGGTTGTTCGTTTCAGATGTATTAAACACTCGTTTGTACGTATATATAAACATTTTGCAATATTGCAAACCATATAATATATATTGCAATATGGAAAAAAAATGTGCCCATTTTATTAAACTTATGCCAACGAATGACTCATTATACTATTAGTTGTGTTTATCGGTGTTTCTGATGCCTCTTTGTACCATTTAATTAATTTGTGTACTTTTTCAACACGAACGCCAATAACATGAACATATTAAAGTGCCATCAATGTTTTAAGCAGTTGTATAGCATGATACAAAGAAGAAAAGATAATGCAAAGAAATTTTAAAAACACATTTCTTCTGCGCATATACGTCACACCCTCAAATAAATATAAACACTACCACACAAACACATGTAAATGGTATGGAAAAATTTTGTTTACATTTTTTTATTGTAAAAAGTTATTATTTTTTGCTGCGACCACTACAAATTTGTTTTTTTATTTATTTTGTATGTTTTTAAAAGTATAAAAATAATTGCATGTTCATTTTGAATTGACTCCAAAGTTTTAATTTCACCCATGCTTTCCGATGTACCTACAGGTATATTTTCAGTTGACTGCAAAATATTCTTTTGTTGGTGATTTTTTAAAATATCTTCAACAATTTTTTTATTATTCCTCCGCTCAATTCTTAAAACGCGGTAAGTATTCTCATCGGCCTGGGCTAACGCACTGTTAATTGTTGGGACTACACCTACCTTTAGCAATCTTTTTTTAGAAAAACCTTCGGAAACATATATGCATATTGCAACTCTAAAATTAATATAATTGTACTTTTATTACCCATTTCATACTGCATCGTATTGGCGAAATCCTCCGCTTTAAAATGTTGCATGCAGACCAATGATTTATCTGGATTGAATCTTTTATGGCCACAAAAGCTAATCCATTTCTTTCGAAGGGCACCGTCTGTTGGAAATTGAAAAAAACTGCATTCAGCCGCATTACTTTTGTATATTTTGTTGCAATTTACAACACTGCACTTCATTTAGCTTTTTTTCACAAGTTAAACTTTTATTTTAATATTAGAATGTAAATTTATTAAATTTTATTAGCTCAAATTAAATAAACTGCTTTCTCACAAAAAATTTATTAAAGGGTGTGACGTCACACAAAACAGCTGATTCATATACAAACATAACGGACCTGCGCATTGCATTATCTTTGTTTTCTTTGTATCATGGTTGTATAGAGTTTTATTGTATATATTTTTGAAAGTGATGCGCATCAGAATTTTTGTGACAAACATATCTTCCACATCCATTATATTATATTATCTTCTTTATTACATACTCTCAATCGATATAGCTTACAAGAAACACAGTATTTTGGGAATTTTTTATGATGTTTTTAAAAATAATTATTTGTTGTTTGTTTTTGTCAAAAACATATGACACGATTTTAAGCATTCTATAAGTGTAGCAACACTAACATTTACCTAACATTTACATTTAGCCCACATTTACGATTTCAATGTTCGGCTAAATGAGCCTTAACTTGGGTGAACCCGTCCAGCAACCAAGGCAAATATACCAGTTACTTTCACTAGTAAAACAATTAACAACACCAAAATCCGCACGTATTATGTTGGTAGAATTGGTTGAGCTTATCTCAAAATTACGATAGAAAAAACATCATTAACAAGGCAGGTTTAAGAAACAAAAAAACATTTTATTTAGCATGTAAATAAACTTTTAACAGTAGTTCGACATGTACTAAGGTAAATTTTATAGACAGCTGCCCAAGTGAGAGTACTTAGTAAATCTGCCTGGCTTGCAACCCTGCAGAAACTACCCTACAAGAAATGACTGAAGCTAATCCTAACAACACATTTTCACTAACCCATTTGAACATAAGGCTAACATTTCTTAAATATCGACAATACATTTTGTTTTTCATTTTAGTTTTCATTTAATATTGTTTTTATAGAAAAGAAATCAAATATATAAACAATATCAAGAAACAAATAGTGAATATTTAGTGAAATAAGACATGTAAGTATATTATTTAATATTACACATAACAATTACAATAATAATTTATTTTTACAGCCATTAGTAAAATCCAAAATATTTCCGGACGAGTGGAGTAACTCAAGGAAGAACTCATCACCTAGGCATAGACCTAGGTGAGCAAAGGCCAATCATATATCTCTACAAAAAGCACACCAAACACTCAAAAGTTAAAGTAAAGTTAGCTAATATAAAATAGTAGGTAAAACTTATTAGATGTTGATTAATTGGTGTTTGTTTTTTGTTTATTTTAGCCATTCTGATGTCTTTTGCAGCGCCACAAAAACATCAGCATCACGGCAACAAGAAGTAGATCTTAAGTTATTTATTAGTTTGTAAAAATATTATTAATTTTTATTATAATTCTTGAAATAAAAATATCTAAACTAAATTTTATAATTGATTGTTTTATTTGCGCTGAAGAATATAAACAAAACATAACAGAGTTGTCAGGTTTGAGTAGTCATTTGATTCCTCAGTACTGAGCAAACAACTGATGAGACATATGTATCTACATTTTTTTTTTTTTTTTTTTTTTTAGGAGTAGGACCAGCACTCAGGGGATGACCCCTATATATGCAATGCATTGCGTCGGAACTGAAAACGAGGGGATAGTATTGAGGAGACAGATTAGGAAAGATGAGAAGATAGACAGTTTTTTTTTGTAGCTATTTCAACCTTTTACTTCGCCGGCTAATTTTTGCTACAGGGCCGACATACATACTGATAAAAAAAGCACTGGAGTGAGCAGGTGAGCAATATTTTCTAATGGCGGCAGAATTAATAAGTACGACAGAGATGCAAGCTCACATGTATACAATTGTATGCATCAGTTTTTTCATATTGCCCTTAAGAAAATGATAGCAAGTTTTGTAAAGGCAATGAGGTATTAAGCCCTCAGCACTATCAAACAAATTACTAGTCAAATGTTTGGTAGTGTTCTTGTAGGGTACATGTATTTTGTTTGCCTAATTCGGTTGGTCTCATAAATTTTGTATGAGCATGAGAAATTTTGACAGCCAGACAACGCTTTGCGTCGTAATTTAGGTTGGTCTGAAAGTGTAGCAACATATACAATTACCTAATATCAACATTTAGCTAATATTTACGATTTCAACGTTCAGCTAAATGAGCCTTTAGTCGTTTTATTTATTCGTCGCTGAAATCAATAGCGTGGAAAGAACATGTCGGGCGGGGTGTCGCAATTTATTGACTCACTGGATCATCGACGCAACTTGGGGTGTATTTCACTCTTCTACCGATACTACAACGGAAAGTGTTCTGGTGGAATAAGGGAGTTTGTTCCTGAAACCCGTTTATTTTTGCGAGCTACCCACTCTTCACATAGCGCGCATCCTTTTGTGGTTGAGTAGCCTGTGAACCGCACCACGCATTACAGAGAGAATTCGTTCTTTGGCCAAACGATTCGTATGTGGAATAAACATCCAGCAGAGGTCTTTTCTACCACTTTTAACTTGAAACACTACTCCCTCCATCCTCCTTCCCATAAAAAACTTTCCTAGTTGTGGCGAAATGCATCGCATATGTAAAGGTCATACTATGAGTGCTGGTTCAAGAAAAAGTAATAATTTTATTTTCTATATGTATATGAAAACACATTTATAATCATCCTATATAGGAAAAATGATTATATTTTAATAAAAGCAAATCTTAAGCGGCCCACCCACTTGCAATATAACTGTGCAATATTTCGTATTGTACAATCATATCACCAATGTGTATGTCATATTCAAAGGTGGCGCAATATATTGGCAGAAATCAAAATGACTTTTGATTTTTATTGTAAATTAGAGTTCTGCTTTTTAGTTCAGTGAGCTGAGCGCTCATTTTAGCTCAGCTCAGTTTACTGAGCTAGTTCATTTAATAGCTCAGTGGCTCATTAGCTCAGTAATAATGATACACCAAGAGTGATTAAAGACGTTGTAACGATATGTATAGAAGATGGCAAAAACGATAAGAATAATTTCGTGGAGTTTCAGAGACAAATATAATCCAATATTGCCTTTAATATATTTAAAATCATTCAATAATGCGACTTTTTGAAGAGGTGGACTATGAACTAAATATATATATATATATATATATATATATATATATGGTGGGTGCTGTTGGCTGAAGTAGTAGAACACGAGACTATGAAGCAGAGAGTCCTGAGTTCGAGCCCCAGCTGAGTCATAAAATATTGTGTTGAATTCTTCTGATCAGCATTAGTGCGTGGTTGTGTTAGTTGTTGCCAGCCTGTTTTCAGTGATGAAGGCATAGTACTGATCACTGGACAATTACTGGCAGCGACTGACCCAATCATGTACTAAAAGCAGAGTAACAGCACCCACCTTCGTCGGCCCTGTAGCAAAAATTAGCCGGCGAAGTAAAAGGTTGAAATAGCTACAAAAAAAAAAAAAAAAAAAAAAAAAAAAAACAACTGTCTATCTTCTCATCTTTCCTAATCTGTCCCCTCAATACTATCCCCTCGTTTTCAGTTCCAGCACAATGCATTGCATATATAGGGGACATCCCCTGAGTGCTGGTCCTACTCCTAAAAAAAAAAAAAAATATATATATATATATATACATATATATATATATATATATATATATATATATATATATATATATATATATATATACTATATATATATATATATATATATATATATATATATATATATATATATATATATATATGTATATGTATATATATGTATGTATATATATATATATATATATATATATATATATATACATATATATATATATGTAGATATATATATACATATATATATATATATATATATATATATATATATATATATATGTAGATATATATATACATATATATATATATATATATATATATATATATATGTATATATATATATATATATATATATATATGTATATCTATATATATATATATATATATATATATATATATATATATATATGTATATATATATATATATATATATATATATATATATGTATATCTATATATATATATATATATATATATATATAAATATATATATATATATATATATATATATATATATATGTATATATATATATATATATATATATATATATATATATATAGATATATATATATATATATATATATATATATATATGTATATATATATATATATATATATATATATATATATATATATATATATATATATATATTTATAATAAAACCATTCTCATGTACAGGTGTTTTTCAAAACATGGTGTCATCGCACCAGTTTTATTTGTAAAAAATTTCTATACATAATGGTGGTCACACACTTCGTTCTTGTTAACAGTTTAAACGGAATGGGTAAAACTGTACGGTTTAACACGTACAACGACCATGCACATACACTATACGTTCTTTTCTTCTTCGCAATAACCAAAACAAAACAAAAATATATATGCAAATGTATATAAACACGCGAATCAGCAATTTTTACATTTTCAGTATTTTACATTGGCAAAAGTTGTCCTTTTTTAGTGTTTGGCCCACACACAAGCTGTTTTGAACGAACACGTGTGAAACCCGACGGTTAAAATCAAGACCCAACAGATTTTTGGCACGTTCCAAAAGAACGTCCGTTTTTGCCCACATACTAGCAGTTTTAACCGTACAGTTTGAACTGTGCGGTTAAAACTGTGCAAAATGAACGATGTCTGTGGGGCTCTTAAAGATTGGTTCTGTAGACATGCCACAATAACATATTCAATGAGGTATTTTTATATATAACTGGCAGCATATTAAGAAACTGTGGTATCATTACAATTATGACAGTTTTTATCAAAACCGCTCAGCTCTGAAGCAAAAGCGCTCTGAAACAAAAGAGCTCTGAAACAAAAGCGCTCTGACACAAAAGCGCTCAGTACTGAGCTAAAATCATCTATTGTAGTGAGCGCTCATTTCGCTCAGCTCACTGAAACGTTCAATTGAACTAGCTCATAGCTCAGTGACGCAACTCTATTGTAAATACACACCAAAAGAAGTGTAATATACTGTGAAATGTGTTGGCATCATTGTACAATAAAAAAAGAAAGGTTTTCATCACTCATGTCGCTATACATTTTAATTTATAATTAATTAGTAATAACTATTTTTACTTTAAATTGAACCAAAACTTTTAATAAATTCAACCTCGCAATCTACTAGTCCGTATGCATTTGTTTTGCTTATAGGTTATGTTCACTTTTTATTGTAAGAAAATTTCGCATTATTTTATTTGAAAATATTGTGCCACGTATTGCATAATATAGGCAAAATGGAAATAATATCAGGATTAATATGTACAATTATACTGTATAATGGATGGGGCCGCTTCATATGAAATTTTTTATGAATGAATTTGTTTTCTATAAAACCGTTTCAAAATAACGTTACTTTAAAATATATCGGTAACAGTATTCTGGGATATATCGGTAACGGTAATTTAGAAAATATCTGTAACGGTGTTTAGATATGTAGCGTATGATGATTGGTGTGTGGGCAACACTGTATGCTTAAAACATTGTTTCGTTAAGATGGTAGACATAGAGATATAATAAAGGTATAGAAAGAACAAGAATTTAAAGAAAAAACATAAGTAAACAAAAATGCAAAAATGTAAACAACATTCGTCTTTAGGCACGATCACCTATTCTTTTTATGTTAACCTGTGACCTTGTCTGTAAATCAGGCATGCTCAGAACAATTTCCCTCACTTATACAATAACATAATTGAGTCAAACAGAATGCACAATGGATCATACCTATTAATTTGGTTGTTTTTCTATATTTCATTCAGTTGTCGCTGAAGCGGCGAGGAATGTACATGTGAGGCGGACGTTTGTATGTTTTTTTTATATATGATGTTAAAAAATGTCAAAGAAAAAATTTTCACTATTTTTCTGTATTCTATATTAGAAAAATATATTATAGAATATACATATTTTTGTAAACGTAATTGTTGTACAAGATTTTTGTAGGAAAAAATGTGTGTTAAATGAATTGTTTCTATCTAAATAAACTTAAATGATTTTTTTTTTATTTTTGCCATAGAACACATCATTTCTTGTGTAAAAAAATTTGTCTTTTCTTTAGAAAACCCTATTTTTCTATAGAGAAAGGTATTTTAAGTTAGGAAAATTTATGCTTATTAGAAGCATATAATTTTTTATGGAAGATTTTTTTTTATAAAATAGTATATTTTTCTATATATAATTTTAATTCTTTAGCATACAATACTTTTTCATACAACGTACGGAATATCTCCCATTGTGTACGGGTAATTTGAGAAAAAATTGATCTCAGAGAAGAATAAAATAAAAGAGAATAAGAATACGTGTGACTTCGAGTGGAAAATACGTTCTTCCTACTGAGCACCCCTGCTGTAAATGTATCTTGTTGTTGGTAGCAATTTCTTTAACTATTATGCTTTGTGTATTCGTTTTTAACAGCATTGAGCATCAAGGCCATAATGACGGAGTTCAGTGACTTTTATGTCGAAAGATACAAATATATATTCAAGGCCAATATGGTAGAGGTCAGTGACTTGACTGAGTATGTGTGTCAGTTATGTGTATTTGTGTCCGTATGAAGTTGGAAGGTAGAAATTGTGAATTATGTTAGTTATATGAGTTAGAACAAGATAAATATAATGACTAGTAGACAGGATAAAATATATTAGGTAAATTTAAGGCGAATTGAATATTTTTTGGAGGTAAGCCGTTAGGTTGAAAAAAAAGGTTTTGGGTGTAAGGAGAATTGAAGAAGATCTGGTTGAGGTAGGTCGCAACCGCGGTTGGAAGATGATAAAATTATTAAAAATAAGAAAATTAAGATTATAAAGATATATTTTTGTAATAACAATAAAATATATTACAACTGAAATCTAAGGAGCGATCATTTTTTTGCTTGAATTTAATACAATAAACAAGCCGTGTTTATTGCCAAAAGAAACAATAAACAAGCCGAGTTTATTGCTGGAGGAAGGGTCAGTTCCGCCTGTGTATGTGGATTGGAAGAAGAAAAAACGAGGTGAATACTGCCCCCACAGCCAGCCGGAAATTAGTGTTTGGAACAAGACAACCTGGAGACGAGGAAACGAAACAAATTTCTGTTAGAGGTATATTTGGTGAGCTAAGGCGCCGTACAAGATTCGTCGAGAGTTGGTGAGTCCGTTCCAATATTGTGTTGTGGAAAAAAATATAGTGAAGCGTATTTAAAATCAAGGGAAACAAATAATTTGCTACGAGTAGGCTATATAGTAGAATTCTATAAGTCGTGATTTTTAGGTTATACCAGATTGGTGAAATAAATTACTGCTAGTGTTAAGAATATTTTATTGATTAGTGTTAGTATAGTGTGGAATAATTGTTAGCCCAACAATTACCTGTCTCGCGTCGTTAGTATTAATAATGAATTAGATGTGTTGTTTGTTAAAAGAAAAGAAACCCATTTTTAGAGAGCTATCTCAAATAGGTCACGGTGGGCTTGAACTCGGCGTAAATGCATTTGTTTAGCACTTCCAATTTTGTTTTGGCATTCGATTCCTGGACCCGTCAGAAGGTCAGAAAAAAAATCCACCGTAATTCTTAGAGCCGATTTTGAGAAAAACGCGTTTTTTCTGCAAAATTTGAGAAATTTAGAAATATTCATTTTCGTGGGCGCATGACCGATAAACGAGAATTTTACAGGCACTGCACAGAACTTTTGCTTTTTCTTCTGCAGACAGAGTAAACATATACGCTCCTGATTTTCTTTGTGGGTCCCCGCATGGTCCTTCGATTTCCTGCACATTTTTTCCAAAAAAAAAGTACCACAAATGAAAAAGAATATTGAACTTGACACTTTGGATGCCATTTGACTACTAAGGCTATTTTGCCAATAATTTTGATTGTCAATGACCTACAGGCCTGTCAAGCGAATCAAAAATTAAAACAAAACGTTATTGTTATTGTGAATTATTTTATTTATTTTCATAAACATGCAGATTCAAGTATTTAAAGACCAACAATTCATATTACCGGTGTAAATCAAAGGGTGTGGGAGGGTGGATAGGGGGTTCAATTTGTGAGACAGGAGATTAAAGATATATTTTAGGAAAAGGTTATCTGCTACAAAAGGGAGCTTCAAATTCACAAATAGGCAAGCCTGACATCTCGTGCGCCCACGAAAATGAATATTTCTAAATTTCTCAAATTTTGCAGAAAAAACGCGTTTTTCTCAAAATCGGCTCTAAGAATTACGGTGGATTTTTTTTTCTGACCTTCTGATGGGTCCAGGAATCGAATGCCAAAACAAAATTGGAAGTGCTAAACAAATGCATTTACGCCGAGTTCAAGCCCACCGTGAGGTGCATTTATTTGATTAAAAAATTCGTTCGTTTATCTCTTTAATAGTGATAGACAGTGTAAAGTCGGTAGTTCTGGGTTTTAGGTAAAAGAGATTTTGTTATTACATATTTATACCTGTAGATTTAAGTAGAGGTTAATTGCAACTGATAATAAATTTTTATAGTTCCGATTTGTCACGTTTAAAACGAAAACAGAAAAAAGGGTTTAATTATTATGATTTTCTGTAGCTGAGATACATTGATATAATAATGTCCGGCTAATTGTAAAATAACTGTGATGTGAAAGTGAGTAAAAAGTGATCTGTAGTTTATGTCGGGTAGCATAAAGAATTATGCTACTAAGGTAGGGCGGCTCACTAGTGAGAGGCAAAACGACATCTAATGTCTTCAATATATGTATGTTGTTGTTGGTTGTAGGCGTTTATTTGTGTTTGCTTTTATTTATTTTATAAATTTTATTGTAACACCCTGGACTATAAATAGCTGGTCGTACCCCCTCTGACATCCCTGAGCTGGTTTGGGCAAGAATAAAGCTATTTATGGGTTGCCAAGCAAGGGGTTTGCTGGTATTTGTGTATTAAGAAAAAATAATTCCACAATAATAAGGTTACAATATGGCGCCCAAAGTAAAAGCAAATTATATTAAAATGTAATATGTAGGGAACAATTTGGTGTATATATTCAGTCTTGTGACTTGACCAATGATAAACAGAAAGGCCAACTGCACCAGTACTGAACAAAAACAACATGAGATAAAAGAAAATCTTTCAAATTCGTAAAATTTCAATAAAATGTCTACAATAAACAGTTTTTTTTCGTAATATTCAGTATACTAGTTCTTGCGGAGACCGAATGTTTTAATATTTGTCATTCGTTGCCCAAAGGATTAGCAAAATAAACAATTTGAGATAGGGCCGTAAAAGTAATTATTCCCAACAAAATGTGAGTCGTGTGACTTTACAAAAGATCATACTAGCCCTTTTTGTAAAGAATAATAGAAACAAGGCCAATAAAATTTAAATGAGGGCATATGTGTAGGCAAATTAAACACGTTTTGTCTGGTTGGTGTCTATTTTTTTATTAATTGATATTTTTCTTTTTTTCAAACATGACAAGCTTAATTCTAAACAGAAGCTTTTATTCTAGCCTACCTTAAAAAAAATCGTAACAGGTACCTACGGCTACAACATAACTAACCGACGATATCATAAACTACTACAATTCTTCCATCCTGACCATGAGATCCCCTGATCTCACATTACCCAGATATCCCTTCACGTCCCCTAAACCATGGGCGCGTATTGGAAACCGACCAGACCCCACTATATGGGTTTCGGGATTGTTGAAACCCCTCAACATCCTCCAAAACATAACGATCATTTCGTAAGACCCTCGATATTCTGTACGGACCTCTATATTTTGGAATCAGCTTACGTGATACACCAGTCGATGAATCAAAATTTTTCACCATGACATAATCCCTTTCTCTACACTCTGTCGGACGCTTACTTTTCCTGTTAAAATTCTCCTCGTTGTATTCCTGTAACTTCTTTTGCTTCTCATTCGCTCTAGACCTAATTACATCATGATCCTCACGTACACCATCAGTCGCATCAAGTAAAGATTCCCTAAGCGAATCAATCACCCTTCCCCTCTGCCACCCAAATAACATTGTACTTGGGTGTTCTCCAATCGACCTATGAACAGTATTATTTAAACAATATTGAACATGTTCCAATACGTTGTCCAAAAAAATTCCCCTCTGCGGATCCACTAATTTTGCCACCATCGGACCTATCGACCTATTAACCCTTTCGACCTGACCATTCGCCTGAGGCGAACCAGTGGCGATCAAAATGTGGGAAATATTATTTTCCCCCAAAAAATCCTTAAAATCTGTTGAAGTAAAACAGGAACCACGATCACTTATCACACATCTAGGGCGACTATAACATCGAAAATAATTCTTCAACATTAGAATCGCTTCCTTCGTGTTGGTTGTTTTGGTAGGATATAATCTGACAAACTTTGTACATGCATCAATTATCACAAGAACGTGTTTTAAAGCCCTGCCCTTATCTATTGGACCGATATGATCCACGTGAATAACATCAAATGGTCGACTCGATTTTGGTATACTGTGTAGAAAATCTTCCACCCTTCCGTGATTTCCAGAATACTCGATGCAATTCATACAGTTTGCTATATGATCAGCAGTCTTCAACCTCATTTTTGGGAACCAATAACTTTTTGAAATAAGTTCCGTCACTTTATCAACTCCTAGATGTCCCATCTCATTGTGATACTTGTATAGAATGTGATTCTCCATGTCCTCAGGAACATAGAACTTAAGGTTACCATCACTAGTCTTCCTATACAACACTCCATTTCTCATCTCGTGCAACGCGTGCTCTCCTTCCTGTAATGATTCCCTCAATTCCCTCAAGTTCCGATCCCTGTTCTGACATATAACTAAATTCTCCTCGAACGTGTTCGACTCTATAACCATAACATTTGTACTCCTACTTAGTGCATCGACATGCTGCATCCTCTCACCCGACCGATGTTCCAATACATAATCGTAGTTCTGAAGATCCAAAGCCCAGCGCGCTATTCTTGGATTTAGTTCCTTTTTATTCAGTGTCATAGTCAAAGAATTGCAGTCGGTAACGATTTTGAACTTCTTTCCCTGCAGATATATACGAAACCGCTTCAACGCATAAATTATGGCCAGCGTTTCAAGTTCAAAACTATGATACCTAGACTCAGTATCGGTCGTCCTTTTGAAAAATAAAAAATAGAGTGAAATCTGCCATCATCCTTCCTCTGCAGCAAAACAGCACCGAACCCAACGGAACTCGCATCACAATGAAGTTCCGTTTCATCCTTAGGGTCATAGAGCCCCAAAACTGGTGATTCCATCAATCTCCTTTTCAACAATTCAAATGCTTTGAGTTCGCCCTCACCAAACACGAACTTCTTGTCCCTTCTAGTCGAGTCGTACAATGGCTTAGCAATTAGAGAAAAATCCTTTACAAATCTACGAAAATATGAGCAAAAGCCCAAAAAACTCTGAACTGCTAGTTGCCTATCAGGTACCGGGAAGTCCCTAATCGACTGCAGCCCTTTTTCATCCGCTTGTATACCATTGCCATCAATGTTGTATCCCAGATACTTAACCGATCTCTGTAAGAATTCGCACTTATCGTACCTTAGTTCCAACTTGTTCTCGACCAACCGTGTAAAAACCTCCCTGAGAATCTCAAAATGCTCATCTATACCCACAGCGGCAATCATTATATCATCCAAATAGATTATAATTTTATCGTCTCTAATCATGTCGGAAAAAACTCTATTTACAAATCTTTGGAAAACAGAAGGTGCATTTCTCAAACCAAAAGGCATCCTTGTAAATTCAAATTGGCCCATGGGAGTCACAAACGATGTATACTTTACAGAATCAGGCTCAACGAACACATGAAAAAATCCATTCTTCAAATCCAACTTGGTAAAAAATTGTTTTCCTGAAAGCCTATCCAATAAATCATCAATCAAAGGTATAGGATAGCAGTCCCTCACCGTGACTTTGTTCAAATTCCTATAATCCACACACATTCGCAAATCTCCAGTATTTTTTCTAACCAAAACTATTGGTGAGGCAAACTCCGATTCACTCGGTCTGATGTATCCTTTATTCAAATATTCATCTAACAATTTTTGTAATTCGCCCTTTTCCGCGTATGATAATCTCCTGGGGCTACAACTAAATGGTTTATCATCACTCAGTCTGAGCCTAATCTCACTAAATACCCCTGGTTTAGAAGGACGCTCTGGTTTCACATAATATTCATCAAATAATTCCTTAAGTTTACATCTATCACTATGATTAATACAATTCCCAATAATACAATCAAATTCCCGATCACTACCCAAATCAATAGACAATATCTCTTTACAAAAATCTTCACCATTCCCGATACTCACTCTCTCCCCTACTCCACATACTAATTTATACCCCGCCTTTTCAAGAAAATCCCTTCCCAATACACATTGATAGGAAGTTGTCTCAGCAGACACGACTAACATATCCAAACACACCTTCTTATTATCAATATCAACAAAAAGTTTTACTTTTCCAAACGGGAAAAGTTTATTCCAAAAAATGCATTTTCATCACAAAAACATAAAAACCTATTCAAGTCAACGTACTTCGACATATCTGATCTTCTCATAAAACTGATCCTACTGCCCGAGTCCAGTAGACACTCTAAAGAGAAACTAGTTTTAAACTTAAAATCTAAAGAAAACTTACAATACTGAACATACTCATCGTTGATAAAATGTACGGCTGGTCTTTTTTCCGGGCAAGTAGCCACACGGTGCTCCATACTTCCACATCCGTAACAAGCCCCCATTTCACGTTTCGGTTTTTGGCACTGGGAGGCAAAGTGTCCAAATGAGTTGCAGTTATAACACCGGATTTTATTTTCTCCTACTTTGATGATTGACGCTCGAAGCAGCAACCCTTTTTCTGCATAAGATTGCAATTTTGCTTGTGTCTTAAGCTGTACATCAGGAATGCCATCAATAATTTCATCGATGAGTTCATCCTCGTCAATCCCAATTTTATTAGATAAAATAACCTTATCATTATAATATTCGGAAAACGCTTCACCATATCTCCACTTCCGCGTTTCAAAATTTCTTCTTAGAGTTGACTTATTTTCTTTAGAACAGAAAATTTGCTTCATTTCGTCCAATATTTTGTCAGAGCTTTCAAAGAAGAAATTTGGCTTTGAGTGTAGCCATGCCTGGGCTCTACCTTCCAATTTACACATCAAAAGTGTTTTCATCATACTTTCATCAGCTTCATACAACTCGTTTATGCTTCTAAATTGAGATATCCATATCTCTGGTAAAACTCCTCCATCATACTCTGGAATCATGTCTTTTAGTATAGTAAATGACATGCCCATTTTTTTATCAACATCGGTTTTCTTTAAGGTTTCATTCGCTCCTTGATCATTACTATATTTATTGTCTATTTCGAATTTTGCATTTTTCTGTTTCCTTTCATTTTCAACGACAATTTTAAGCAAATCATTTTCTCGACGAAGAAGTTCTTTTTCATGTTGAATCAATTTCAGTTCTTTTTCCAACAGAAGATTTAAAAGGTTGCTATCATTGTTGTTTTTGTTAGTACTACAATCATTTTTCTCTGCATGTTACTCATTTGTATTTACGCTATCATTTTCCGCAACATTTCGTTGTAAACCACCACTCCTTTGTTGTTGTAAACCACCACTCATTTGTTGTAAACCACCACTCATTTGTTGTAAATCACCACTAATTTGTTGTAAACCATTTCTAGCTGTTTCTTCAGAATCACTTGCCACTTCTTCTACATCATTTTCAGGAACACTCTCACGATCGTTTTCAGATAAATGGTTTACGTTGGGATTTTGATTACCCGCTTCTAAAATTGGGAACTCACGTCTAATCGCCACAGGAACATTATTAATTCTTATTAATAATTCACTTTTGGAACCTGCTGATGGAAGGCCAAGATGCTGTAGCCAGCGGCGCAACTGCGGAACAGTATAATTTGTGCCACAAACTTCCTCCATACCTTTCTATTTTATAATGCAATTTTTTTTACAGCGTCGTTAAAAAATGTTTACCTTCTTTAGCTATAATTTTTAATGCTTTTTATATTGGAAATCCCACTTCTAAAAAATTGTAGGCAAATTAAACACGTTTTCTCTGGTTGGTGTCTATTTTTTTATTAATTATTATTTTTCTTTTTTTCAAACATAACAAGCTTAATTCTAAACAGAAGTTTTTATTCTAGCCTACTTTAAAAAAAACCGTAACAGGTACCTACGGCTACAACTTAACTAACCGACGATATCATAAACTACTACATATGGTAATCAGATTTTCCCATATTCGCCTCTAATTTTTTATGCGGAACAATATTTTTTAGTCAATAAACGTTTAGTTACATATTGAGATACAATCAACAACATTATGTCATACATATATAAAAGAAAACTAGTTAAAAGTTTAACAGATCACTTCTAACGTTAAAACACATTGCAATTCTTGAAAGATAATCAAGTTCAAAAAGTTACCGTTGCAGTTCTAAATATACATACATAGAAAAAAAACCAAAAACAATTATATATAATAAATAAATTATGGATGACACCAACAATAAAAGTAGGCGATCGTTGGAAGTCGACCAAAATCGTCCGGGATTAATAAGACCCGTTGAACATTCTCCTCCCAGGCCTTCAGTTTTTCAGGAACCCAATTTTCAAGATTTGTCAGGAACTATAAGCAAGAACAGACAGGGTGATATTTCTAAGCGTAAGGATAAAGGTGTTGAGAATAGAAACAACTTACCAGATGATAGAACCACGCATGATAGGGAACAAATTTTGCTAGATATAGCTGACCAAGGGGCTGCATCTATCTTAGTTATAGAAGAGTCTGTTCGTAAGCGAGCGATGAAAGCTGAAATGACAGAAATGATACAAGTCGCATTAAGTGAGGTACTAAAAGGTATTATGAGTGAAGTTAACAAAACACTTAAGCCGTTCATGAGTTCTAAAGAAAATAGTCCAAGTCAGGGTGAGTCTAGGTCATATAGAAGTGGTTCAGAGAACAACACGAAGCTCAAGATAAACCAGCGATTAATGCTGAACAAAATAGGGCTGAACAAATAGGAGTAGAAAACAGTCGTCACCGGGTAGGAAGACCATATACGGTTAATGAGAGCAACAGAGTACACTGTACAAACTCTAGATGTGCCAATATCCTCTCCACTGCTCCAAATTGTTATTCATCTGATAGAAGTTTGAATGTGCGTCCGGTAGATGGCCAAATACGCATCGACAAGTGGGATGTAGTCTTTGAAGGTGGTGGCCGAGGGATGTCGATTGATGACATTGTGTTCCGAGTAGAACTACTCCAGGCTAGTTACGCTATGCAGTGGCAAAAGAATGGTACTGGCTACATTTGAAAACTCAAAGTGGGATAACTGATTGGCCTACATTTCGTCATAGCCTCTTAACCCAATTTAAATCGAATCGCAGTGATTTCGAAATTATGCAAGAAATTGTCGAAAGACAACAACAGCCCCATTAATCTTTAGAGGATTATTTCCACGCAATGGTGTCTCTAAGGGCACAACTTCGATCTCACATTCCGGAATATGAGATGATAAAAGTGCTAAAACGCAATGTTAAAGACCATCTGGCCAAATTAGTTTATCCCATGGCTATTTATAATATAGAGCAGTTGAGAGAGGAGTGTAAAGAAATTGAAAAACGTTTTCCCAAGCGTGAAATCAAAATTCAAGCTCCCATTACAAACTCTACGCGATATGTGCCGAGGCCCCGAGTAAGCGAAATATATAGTGAGGAGCAAGTTCTACGTAGAAAACCAGAACCAGCAAACAGTCGAAGAAGTATCAGAAATAAAGAAAAAATAAATTATTTGCTGGAATTGTAAATGTGTAGGACATACGTACATGGATTGTGACTCGGAGGTTCAAAACATTTTTTGTTTTAAATGTGGGTTAGAGATGGTATTCTCTAAGCAGGGAAACCGAAGAAGGAGCATGATAAAGGCGGGAGTGTCACGCTCAAAAGAACATATCGCATCTCCCCAGAAATAAAAGTTACAAGTCCCACAGACAAAAAAGAAATTAGTAGGATATCCGGTAATCGTACTGAGAGAATCTATAATAGTATTATATCTAATGCTAGTAGAGGATATCAAGAGAGATTATTAAATTACATAAAGGGTAGGAGTCGAATTTTTAATCAAAGTGATGAACCAAAGGTAGTGCAGTCATTGAACGTCATGAGAGCCAGAAAACGATATCAAGATAGAATGGCAATGAGAAACACAAAATTTGCGGCCAGGTCATCATTCCTGTGGAATATAAGGGTGAACTACAGCAAGTAAAATTTTATCTGTGTCCCTCTTTGGAACAGAATTTATACTTGGGAATTGATTTTTGGCGAAGATTCAAACTAGCCCCGATGTTATTGCTGTAGAATAAATAGAGATGGAGCCTGTGTCGAAACAGCAACCAGAACACCATGACTTAACGGCAGAACAAGAAGGACGTCTACAAGAGGTAAAAAATGTATTTAAGAGTTTTGAAAAGGATGGGTTAGGAAAAACGCATCTAGAAAGTCATAATATTGAATTAGTACCTGGTTATGTGCCATTTAAGGAGCGGTATTATCCGGTTTCACCAAATGTGCAAAAACTTTTGTATGAAGAGGTCGACAAAATATTAAAATTAGGTGTTATAGAAGAGAGCGAAAGCCCTTTTAATAATAGAGTAACACTGGTAAGGAAACCCGAAAAAAATCGTCTATGTCTGGATGCGAGAAAATTAAATGAAATGACTATAAAGGATGCATATCCCATACAAAATATTGAGGGAATACTCAGCAGGATTGACGATACGATTTTTATTAGCAGTGTAGACCTTAAATTTGCATTCTGGCAAGTAGAGTTAGTCCCGAAATGTCGCGAATACACGGCATTTACCATTCCTGGCAGGCCACATTACCAATACAAGGTCATGCCATTCGGCCTGTGTACTGCAGCCCAACGCCTTTGTCGCCTCATGGACAAGGTAATTCCCCAGCGGCTCAAAAATAATATATTTATATATTTAGATGACTTGTTAGTCATCTCTAAAGATTTTAATACACATATAAGACTTTTGAGAGAATTAGCTAAATGTCTTTCAGATGCTAATCTTACCATCAGAATGAAGAAAAGTGTTTTCTGTTTTAAGGAATTAAAGTATTTAGGTTTTGTGATAGGCGATGGAAAACTGCGAACCGATCCAGAAAAGATAAGGGTCATTCAACAGATCCCATTACCTAAAACTCCAAGGCAGGTTAGAAGTTTCTTAGGTACAGCGGGATGGTATGGGCGCTTCCTTAAGGATTTTGCCGTCATAGCCTCACCCCTTAGTGATACTCTGAAGAAGGGAAAGAAATTTGCACTATCTGAGGAAACGATTAATGAATTTAACGAATTAAGAAATTCGTTAATCACAGCACCTGTTCTGGTCCATCCAGATTTTAGAAGACCGTTTTTTATACAATGCAACGCATCACACGTAGGAGTCGGTGCCGTGCTATTTCAGAAGGATGACGAGAATAACGACCGACCAATCGCCTTCTTTTCGCAAAAATTTAATGGGGCACAAATCAATTATATTGTCACGGAGAGAGAGTGTCTGGCCGCGGTGCTAGCAGTGAAACGTTGTAGACTTTATGTCGAGTTAATGGAGTTTACCATTATAACCGACCACGCTAGTCCCTTAAGGATTTGAGTGGTGGTCGTTTAGCTCGCTGGGCACTTCAGCTTCAAGCTTTTAACTTTAAGGTCGAGCACCGGAAAGGATCCGAAAATGTGGTGCCCGACATACTTTCTAGGTCAACAAAGTGGATGAAATCGACTTTTTAGGATTCGAAACTACAGAATTCGATTCGCCTGAATACCAGGAATTAGTAGAAACAGTTTCCGAAAACCAACACAAATTGCCTGATTTAAAAATAGACGAAGGAATGATTTTTTAAAAAAACCAACTTTTCGAGAGATGACAGTGGCCTAGAACGGAAACTATGGGACCCAGAAAATTTAATTACTACCCTAATATCTAAAGCTCATGCCGTATAACAAAAGAGTCTAATGTAAGTGTAGACGAGAAAGTTTATAGCACATTCGTGCGTTCGATTTTATTAGCATACGTATTAGGTACGATGCTAGATAATAAATTTGTAGTAGAAATAGAGACGGCATAAAACAACTAATATGTGTACCTTATACCGCTGACAGACATAGGATTTCTATACCACATTAGTATTCTATACTACATGTGTGTCAGCCTATACTACAATTAAACCACAAAATAATGTGGTTTATATCTGGTTTCGATACTACGAAAATATACGTAGTATACTAATATATTAACCCATTTTGCACCCTTTAGCTTTGTTCAATTGCATTGGGAATGAGTCATCGTCCAATTTCGCCACTTCTACTTTCGAGAAGTTCGACGCCTCAACCTAATTAAAAAAAATGTCCATGAATATGTATAGTTATAATGGATTTATAAACCATAAAGACTTACACGTGTCCAAAAACGCCTGTACTTCTTTTTTATTATTTTAGAATGAAAAAAAAACATATTCTTCTTTTAAGGCGATTGTACATAATTAACGAATAGCGAAAACACTATTTCTTTTTTCGCATAAAATATGCAATTTTGTTGTTATTATTAACAATTATGCTAAAAAGGTTTTTCTTTTTCCATGTTTTTTATTACATGAAAATAAAAACAAAAATATTAGTATATATACCACATGTCTATCATGTCAAAGTAGTATCAAAAACCATAGTATTTATATCATGGTATACAAATCCTATATCTGTCAGGGATATTAGAGTTCCAGTAGGATATGTACAGTCTGAAAAAACTGTTCAAACAGATAACTGCTCGGATCGGGGATATGTATGTTGGGTGGATGCAAGAGCTTACTCCGCTTCCATTTACCAATGTAAAAAATTGTATTTCATGTACAACGCGCATGCATGGTGTGGCAGTATATGGTGGCAGTGTAGAATAATATATATAATTACAGCATGAATGTCGAACATAGATTTTCATTAGTGCAGCGTTGCGGCATATGCCAAAAGTTATAACAATACACAGGAAATTAGTAATATATGTGGGTGTGGGTTATTTATACATACCGTGGTAACTCGATTCTCACACCATATGTAGAAATATATATGTTTCATTACGCACTCAGTACTTGCAACATCCGAAAATTTGTTACTCGATACTTGCGTGCTGTTATTTTTTACGCTTTCTTAGATATGTATCTACTGTTATACGAATGAGTTGAACTTAAGTGTTTTGAACTTAGATTTTCAACAGATGTATGTTTCTTTTATTTTGTATGGAAAATGAGATTAAATTCGCGCAAATAGAAATAAAAATGTTCTTCGTTACATAGCGTCTATACCTGATATAATATCAAATATATTTCTATCAGCAAACGTCAAATTTTATAGCAGAGAGAATCATATTACGTGTGGACTGCAATATTAGTATTATATTAATATTATTCAAATATTATAATATTGTTTTCATAATATATATTTAGAAAACAATATCATGATATGAACTGTCAGAGAACGTGCAAATACACACATTTAGACACAAGACAATAACTTTTATGTATTAAAATAATTAAAATAGACTCCAAAAGTAATTTTTAAACAATCGCATTAAACAAATATATATATATATATATATATATATATATATATATATATATATATATATATAAATAATAATAAAAAACTATATATAAATAATATAAAACACTCTATATTATTAAAGTAAACGAAGATGTTTACTGCACGGCTGCATGATAATTATGATATTTACAATAGTACGTTTTCCACTCCATAGATATTAATATTTATGCAAATAAATTTTTCTCTTTATTCTCCTGACGTTCTCTTTCATATTATATCAGAATTAATATCAGGTATAGACGCTAAGTTAGACACTCATCTCAGGATATATATATATATATATATATATATATATATATATACATACATACACATATATATCTATATATATAAAGGTAACAAACTGTTGTTTATTTATATTTTATTTCAAAATTTCAAACAGTGTTATTCGACTATTTTTTATTGACTGCCTGTTAAGGAAATAATCCTTTTTAATTTGCAATAGTTTTTGTCTATTAAAAAACACTCTTGATATTTTTTATAATTAATTTAACATTTATCATCAAATAAGCGTCCGATCACTCTCCCTCTCTTTCTCTACTTGAAAATAAATAAATATATATATATATATATATATATATATATATATTATATATATATATACATATATATTATATATATATATATATATATATATATATACATATATATATATATATATATATATATATATATATATACATATATATATATATATATATATATATATATATATATATATATATATATATTTATATACATATATATATATATATACATATATATATATATATATATATAATAAACAAATAAATTAAATTATAGCCCACAGCTGACACTCCACCTACTCAGCAGAGCCAGCGCAGACTCCATACACTGAGATATGGTATCCAAGTGCTTACCCGATATCGCCACCGCTACGTCATCCGCGTACGCGACAGTCATAATCTGTCTGTGATCTAGACTTAGGAAAAGCTAATTAATGGTCAGGTTCCACAACAGAGGTGACAGAACACCTCCCTGTGGAGTGCCCCGATAGACTGCCGTATACTCAGTGACATCCCCAATCGAGGCCCTGACTACCCTGAAAGTTAGTAAGTTTCTAACAAACCGGCATAAATTGTCATCAATCCCTACTGCTACTATCCCATTGATGATGGAATCGGGGTTGACATAGTTGAAAGCACCTTCCATGTCCAAAAAAGCCCCCATAGTAAATTCCTTATAATCAACAGATTTTTCTATGTGGCTCACTAGAGAATGTAGTGCCGTTTCCACAGATTTGCCTTTAGTGTAGGCGTGCTGTGATTTGGAGAGAAGCTCATTCGGAATAGTCATTCTCAGATGAATATCAATTACCCTTTCTAAAGTTTTGAGTAAAAAAGAAGTAAGACTTATAGGTCTGAAGTCTTTAGGCTTGGTGTGTGACGTCTTACCCCCCTTCGGGATAAAGACAACCTCGCACGTACGCCAAAATATAGGTATATATGCCCTCCTAAGGCATTCACTGTAAATTACCGTGAGCCAAGGTAGGACAATGTCCGCATTTCTCTGTAGATCCGCTGGAATTATTCCATCTGGTCCCGGAGATTTGAACGGATCGAAGCTGTGTACAGCCCAGCGGAGCTTATCCATATCCAATGGAGTTGTGACTGCGCCTGTCCTCAAGCTGCCATCGACAGTGCCTGTTAAAGGTGCCGCCTGGCTACCAGGAAAATGAGTGTCGAGTAGTACGCTCAGCGTCTCTTGACTACTCATGGTCCAGCTACCGAAGGGTTTCTGTATGTAGCTGGGTACAACCGGTGCGGTTGATAGCATCTTACGCAGCCTGTTGGTTTCAGATAAACCCTCCACATTACTGCAGAAAGCCCTCCAAGAACTCCTATTTGCGTTTCTGACAAGATTCTTGAAGCGATTCAACGAGGTTTTGTATGTCGACCAGTCGCCTGATCGTTTAGCCTCGTTGAATATCTTACGACATTCTTTTCGTGAATGTGCAATTTCCGGCCTCCACCATGGTGGTTTGGCCGTTCCTCTGCAAACCGTTGGTTTGCAAGCCACATTAGTGGCACAGCGAAACGATTCACTTAGAATCTCCACAGCAGAGTCAATGTCCCCAATATTTCTAATAGTTGGAGACGTCGATAAGGAGTTGCAGAGTACATTGTTCAGTAGCTCCCAGTCAGTCTTCTTTCTGTTAACTATAGGATTAAATCTACTTACACCTAACCCTATGTTAAAGTCAATACAGCGATTATCGGATAGGGAGCAGTCATCCGCAACCCTTCAACCGCAAATGTTTCATCCCTCTCTACGGCTAGACACAATAAAAGTGGGTTATGAACCCCTGTTGACAATTTCAAGATTATTATTTAAAATGAAATGGAAGAGACACTCACCCCGCTCGTTAGTATCGCTACTACCCCAGGAGGTGTGGTGTGAATTGGCGTCAGCACTTATTATTATAGGCGTCCTCGTGCTTATTGCCCTGGACACAATACCACGCACCTTGCCATTTTGTGGACTGCCCTCGTGCATATAGCTCGAGACCAGCCAAACCGTACCGGACGGGGTCTCCAGAGCAGCTGCTACAGTATCCCCATCACTGAAATCAGATAGGATAAAGATACGCAAAGAGTTTTTAGCCAAGATACAAGATCTAATATTACCTGTGCCTTTGGCAAACAATAGCTTGTAGCCCTTTAGTGTCAGTCCATGAACCCGTCCTTGGTAGACCCAGGGTTCCTGGACCATAACCAGCTCCTCCTTCCACTCTACCACCCGGAGGAGCATCGCAGCGGATGCTGCTTTAGAGTGGTGAAGGTTTATTTGCGTCACCTTCACCATCATGGAGCGCAATTACGGTGGTGTTGGCGTTCTCTTGGCTGGATTCCAAGAGGGCGTCAGTGTCCTCATCCGCGACTGCCATCCGTTCAAAGAAGCCACCCACCATGTCTGAGACTGAGTGGGTGTCCTCTTGCCCGTATGAAGCTACGTCCGACACACCAGTAGCAGCGCAGTCAACAGCGCCGTCAGCAGCATCATCCCCTCGGTTGCGGTTCTTCTTGGCATCGGTCCGGTAGAGGCGCAACAGAATCGTACTGAAACAGTAGAAGATTTTGTTGCCTCTCTTACGCATCGGTGCCAAAGATTCTTTATTAAGAATCAGAACCACCTCCCTTCTAGACCTCTCGGGTGCATTCACCTTAGCTACCTTCCAGTGATGGGTGGGTAGATCCGGGTTACATTCCTTAAATATCTCCTTCGGGGAGGAAGGTTCGGCAGGTCAAGGCTCTTGGTCTTCTGGGTATGTCTTCCAAGGAAACCACATCCAGCCTAGAGCCTTCCCACACCTCGCCAATAGCTTCGATGGCCTTCTTCAACAGAGATGCTGAGCGTTCATCCGTGCAGGCCATCAATTTAACGCCGTGCTGGTGCCAGCCAGCATCGACGCATTGAGGCGGCGGTCCCGGATTCTCCTTGCGGATCTTCCAGCACACTCCCGCCAGTTTTTGGTTGACCAAGTCCCATCTGGCATGGGAAATTGCACCGTCTGACGCAACCCTATCGCTTATGGCCCTTATGAGCTTGCCTTTGGCGATCTCACTAAAGGTGCCTTTCGAAGGGATGTTCTTAGGACGTTTTGCCCTAGAAGCCCTATCCGCATCGTTCTCCTCTTTCGAACGTTGCCGTTTAGGCGCCGCAGCCGTGGCAGGTGCGGGGGAGGAGTTTATTTGCAGCCTCGACACATGAGCCTGTGCCCACTTTAGAGACGCTGCCTGCTTTTCAGAAAGCTGGTCAGCCGGGATCACACCAACGTGCGAAATGGTTCTGAAGGCGGAGCGCCTCGCATCATTGGCCCTGCGTGAAGCATTTTTGCGAGAAGGATTATTGATGTTTTTGTCGGGATTGGCAGTGGGTGACGCAGTACTGCGGCTAGAAGTAATCCTCTTTGCCTTTTACTGCGCAATGTGCGCTTTGGAGGCGACGGGTTTGGACGGCTTAGGCCTTTCCATTCCCTTCGCACCCGAAGAAGGGGGTTTTACCGGTAAGGACCTGAGCAGCTTTTGAGGTACTTGGAGCGAAAGACAGAGGTACCTCGCTGCTAGTGCTAGGGCGGCCACCCGTTGCCGGGTGTTTTGTCCCTTTCTCAACAGCAATCAGCCCGGTTAATACAGGGTGATTGCCCACCACGTTAGTAGTCCGCAGACTGGTCGGGCCAGATGTGAACACCCGGCCAGCCGGAGCAGCAGTAGCTTTCGATTCACCGCGGCCTGCTACTTGCGCCGCGGGAATAGGGTCCCCGGAGATTATTAAGCCCCTAACCGGGTACGTGGGGCTTGGCTTTTTATTTTTCATTTTGTGGTGGGTTTATTGGTGCATTTTATACCTACTGCCAGGTTAAAAAGCTGCCGACCCACCTGGATGCAGACGCAGACCAAAATGGGATACAGACGCTGATGGATTTGGACATGGTACCTTGGACCGAGAAACGGACTGACTCGATAGCCGCCCCATGGGGAAAAACAGACGCTATCGAGTCCAGGGAGGACAAAATCGGCTATATCTTTCTAAAATTCATGTTGTGGCCCTGAAAAGGTCCGTTTGTGTTTTCTCATTTATGTACATGCGTTTACTTTGAACTTGTATATTTTTTTTTTTTTTTATCTTGGACCAGCACTCAGGGGATGACCCCTATATATGCAATGCATTGCGCCGGAACTGAAAACGAGGGGATAGTATTGAGGGGACAGATTAGGATAGATCAGAAGATAGACAGTTGTTTTTGTAGCTATTTGGTTACGGCTTTAGTACCTTCACTGACAGCATGCTTAGCCAATTCACCAGGCAACAGTAGACGGACAGCAGTTTGAATTTCCCGACTGGTGATTGTTGAACGCTTGTTGTAGTGAGCCAAACGTGATGCTTCGGCAGCAATGCACTCAAAAATATCATTAACAAAACTATTCATGATACTCATGGCCTTTGATGAGATGCCAGTATCCGGATGTACTTGTTTCAAAACTTTGTAAATGTAGATGGGAAACTTTCCTTGCACTTAAGTCTTTTTCCCTTTTACAAACACCCTAATAAAATATAACATTTCACAATATAAAATTCGTTTATTATTTGTAGACCCAAAATCTTCTACCTCTTTTTGCAATTCATTTTGTGGCCCTGAAAAGGGCTGATTGTGTTTTCTCTCTGGTTATTTGTTAAAATATAAAATAGACATTAATTGGAATTTACCACTGTTGTTAGAACCGTTTTTCACAATTATGTCTTCACTTCAAATGCATATGATATATGTACTTTACCACACAATCAACAAAGCACTTGTAAGTATCAAGCAAATTAATTAATCAATATTGAAGTCATCTGAATCATAGGCACCACATATAGATTTTCTGGGACGATTGGTACACGTTACCCTTTAACACTGCTATTCTCCACTCAAGCATGTCGGTTGAGAAATCATCACAATTGGCACATCGCTGAAGATGACTTCAAAGAACTCTTTTTCATCATCAAATTTTTTTTAGGTACCATGACTCTTAAAGAGATAAAAATGTTGATCAACATTTTTATATAAATTGTAACACAGTGAAATACTTACATTTTTATGCACTCTTGCTTTTCCATATTTAACAATTTTTATTCTCTAATATGCAGTTCAATAATTGCGTTTAGATTAACTTAAATTGTACCTCTGATTTGGAATTTTGGTTCACTCCTGTTAGAGGAGTCACTAGAGCCACTAGAGAGGAATTATTTGGCAAGTATGTCCATATATTAATTTTCGCTTGGGTAATGTGCCAGCCATCATGGAATAAAAACTAGTGCTGCCATAATTAAAATTGCACATAAACCAACATTTAAGTAATATAGTAAGAAAATTATATATATATATATATATATATATATATATATATATATATATATATATATACATATGTATATATATTGTTACGTTTTTAGACCTTTTCGTAAAAACGCTTTTTACTTATCCTTCAAGGATTCGTTTAATTGCATCAAATTAAAAACGCAGACAATTAACTTTAGAAATATAATGCGGCAACACTTTATTTACTACTTTATTAACACGAGTATTTGTACTACTAAGCACTTAGCGATGTAACACGTCTAGATTTAAAATCACACTGATCCCGCTGATTACTGGCAGCGAAATATATATAGCAAAATGACTTCGTCTGGTAACTTCGCGAAGCATCTGGTCATGTAGCTATATACGTGTGTTTGTTTATATGACAATGCTGTCTTGTGTGTTTTGTTTATTGTAACTATGTGTGGTTGTATGAGTGTTCTGTGTGTTGCGTAGTTTTGTTTCTGCTTGTGCTATGTGTGTATGTTGCTGTGTATATTGCTGTGTATATTTGTGTACATGTTTAGCTTTTATTAACTACGAATACTTGCGTACAAGATCATTAAGAATAAACCATCATCTCTTAGCATTGATGTTGCTTGGTTTTTCGTTGTTGTTATTTACACTTATTATCGCACAGCCTCGAATGATCTTGTATATTCTCAACGATGTATACGGAATATTCCATTTCCGTTAATTCAAATATTATCTGCATTGTGTTGACCAGGGTTGTAACATTTTGACAACTAGAGATGATTTGGCAGTGCTGCCAAGTACATATAGCCACATTGTCGTTATATTTAAATCTACTTTTGAACTTTGTAACACTGCCGCCCACTTAAGCCTGTTCGACCCGAATAGGCATACAATCACCTCTTCCATAGCGCGCCAATCGTTCGAGATGTACTATCTTCATTTTCGACCTTGGGGTATTGTGCTTCTGTAAACGGTACACAACGTCATTCACTCTCGTAATCACTTTATACGGGCCATCCCATTGAGTCTGTAATTTTGGGGACAATCCTTTCTTCCGTTGTGGATTATAAAGTAGAACCAATTGACGTTCCATAAATCCCTTCGAATTTGCTGCGCGGTCATATCTAGCCTTCATCTTGTCACTGACCATCTTGATTCTATTACGCACGAACTCATGCAGTTCGTTTAAGTCTTCCTGCTCTTGGGGCGTAGTGGCTCCTTCCTCTACAGCTGGCTTAACACCAAATTCCAAGTCACCAGGCAGTTTTAATTCCGTCCCGAAGATAATTTTGGCTGGCGTTCTCGATGTTGAGTCGTGTACAGCTGACCTATATGCCATCAAAAATGTGGGAATGTGCTCGCCCCAATCCCTCTGATGGTGGCTTACAACTTTTCGCAGGTACTCTTCTAAGGTGCGATTGAACCTCTCTACCATGCCATCAGACTGTGGACTTCTGGTTTTCTTTGTCCCATATAGTTCGCACATTTCCCTGAATATGGCAGACTCGAAATTCCTTCCTTGGTCGGAATGTAATTCTATTGGGACACCAAAGCGACATACCCAGTTGTTGACGAATGCATTTACAACTGTCTTTGCTTCTTGGTTAGGTATAGCATATACCTCTGGCCATTTACTGAAATAGTCCATTACCACAAGAACATAACGATTCAGTGACGGGAAAAGGACCTGCTACATCCATTACGATCCGCTCGAATGGTGCTCCTGAGTTGTATTGCTGTAGCTGTCCCCGGCTTCTTTTTACAGGGTCTTTGGCTGCTATGCACTGTGGGCAGTTTGCTATCCAGTCGGCTACGGCTTGTTGACATCCAACCCAATAGAAACGCTGCTTCAGTTTCTCAAGTGTTTTTGTTAACCCAAGATGACCGCCACTAGGTCCATTGTGAAATTTTTGCAAAACTTTACTTATCTTGGAGCATGGCACAACTATCAAATTTGAAGTTGTTTTGCCATCTACACTTTCCCATACGCGGTATAGGCACCCTTTTATTACCTTGAGGCTGTTCCACTGAGCCCAATAAGATTTGGCGAGTGGACTCTCAGCCGAAATTTCATTCCGCGACGGTCTTCTGTCCTCCTCTTTGGCTGCTATAATTTTCCCCAGTATACTGTCGTCCCTCTGTGCCGCTGACCAGTCTTCATCAGAGTCGATGTGCATTAGCCGAACATCAACAACGCCTTCCTTTTGTTCGGTTCTAACGCAATGTTTACACTCTAAACAGCAGGGTCTTCTTGAAAGAGCATCCGCATTGCTATGTTTTGTGCCCCTTCTATGCTCAATACTGAAGTCGTAGCTCTGCAGGCGCTCAATCCACCTTGCCAGTTGCCCTTCAGGATTTTTAAACTGCAATAACCATCTCAGTGCAGAATGGTCAGTCCTTAATGTAAAGTG
Organism: Linnaemya tessellans; assembly: GCA_951800035.1. Classification (NCBI taxonomy): domain Eukaryota; kingdom Metazoa; phylum Arthropoda; class Insecta; order Diptera; family Tachinidae; genus Linnaemya; species Linnaemya tessellans. The sequence continues at coordinate 81,380,667 of OX637533.1, read as the reverse complement.
GTGACCATACAGGTACTTATGGTAATGTTTAATGCATTCCAATACTGCCAGAAGCTCACGTCGTGTCACACAGTAGTTCCGCTCAGGTTTTGAGAGTACACGGCTATAGTATCCTATGACTTTCTCAGTGCCATTAACTACTTGGGATAGCACGCCCCCTATGCCATAGCCGCTCGCATCAGTATCCAGCACAAATTTTTCTCCAGGTATGGGATACGCTAATACTGGTGACGTACACAATAATCCTTTAACTTTCTGGAATGCCTTTTCCTGTGGCTCACCCCAATGGTATGGTCTCGACTTCTTTGTCAGCTCATGGAGGCTTGCAGCTACACTGGCAAAATTTGGCACAAAGCGTCTGTAGTATGTACAAAGGCCCAAAAAGCTGCGCAATTCATGAAGATTGTTAGATTGATGCCAGTCCCTTACTGCTTGTATTTTATCTTCATCTGTTGAGATTCCGTCTGCTGTAACACGATGCCCCAAATACTTCACTTCTTTCTGGAACAATGCACATTTCTTCAGGCTGAATTTCAATCCAGCTGATGATATCCGTTGAAGAACTTCTGCCATGTTTTTGAGGTGTTCATCAAAAGTTTTCCCCATCTCGATTATGTCATCCAGATATACCAAGCATGTCTTCCAGTGGAGTCCTTTCAGTACCTTCTCCATTAGGCGTTCAAATGTGGCCGGAGCATTGCAGAGACCAAATGGCATAACTTTGAACTGCCATAATCCGTTACCGACACTGAAGGCAGTTTTCTCCTTGTCTTTCTCTGCAATCTCCACTTGCCAATATCCGCTTCGCAAGTCTAGCGTAGAGAACCATCTCGTACCAGCTAGCGTGTCCAAAGTGTCATCGATTCTGGGGAGCGGATAGCTGTCCTTCTTGGTTATGTCATTGAGCTTCCTGTAGTCTACGCAGAATCTAGTACTGCCATCTTTCTTTTTAACTAAGACTACTGGCGAACTCCAAGGACCAGAAGATTGCTCAATTACGCCTTCACGCTCCATTTCTCTTACAAGCTCTTTGACTTCATCTCGCTTTGCTAGGGGTACACTTCTGGGTGGCTGTTTAATCGGCCTAGCTTCGCCTGTGTTAATTTCATGTTTAACCAATGCAGTTCTACCCTGGCTTTGGTTTCCCATGGCGAAGATACTGGCATGCCTTTTTAGCAACTGTTTGACTTTATTTCTGTCTGTCGCTGACAGTCCTGCTACCCATTTTCCTACGTATTCCTCAAATTGTTCACGTTCTTTGGCGGACAAATTGGTCGGCTCTATCTTCCTCTCGCAGTTTATTATTGCCTCTGCTGGAGTACACTGGCCAATATCGCAATTTTCTTTGATGACCTTTTCATGGTCTGTCAAGTTAAGTACTCTTATAGGGACTATTCCTCCTTTACTAGTTTTTACTAGAGCTTTTGCTGTTATAAGCTCTCTCTTTAAATCTGCTGGTTCTACAACCCACAACCGATTGTCCTCACAATCTCCCTTCATACGTGCCCATATAACTGTTTCAGACTGCGGCGGTAACGTCTGACTCTCAATAGCAAATACTTTTCTTACTTGCGGCTTGCTGTCATACCCAACATCAAGGGGTATTTCCACATTACGCCAAATCATCAGCTGTTGCCCCATGTGTAGATTAATGCCATGGTTAATCATAAAATCGGCTCCAATAATTACCTCATCGACAATATCGGCAACAATAAACACATGCCTCACGTTGATGTTGGCTATAGTCACCTTCAATTCAATCTTACCATAGACAGTGGCAGGCTCTCCAGTAGCTGTACGTAGCCGTATATTGCTTAAACGATCGCATTTCCCCTTTACTATATCGGGCCTTATTATTGACTGCGACGCCCCTGTGTCTATGGTAAGTACGTGCTTTTCCCCGTTGATGTGTCCAGACGCAGTAAGGTTGCTATTTTTCTGCTGCATCACTGATATGGAGATTGTGGGAGCTAGCTCTTGCCCCTTAGCGCTAGCTCGTTTTAGTTTAACGGGGACTCTTGTGATGTTGTTTGGTTCACCCGTTTGCTGTTTCTTGGTGTCGAAACAGATCTACCTCTTTTCCTTGGTGCTTTGCAGCTGCGCTGAAAATGACCGATTTTTCCGCAGTTAAAGCACTTAGGCTTTTCTTTGATAGCACTTTCCGCCAACAATTGTCGCATTGCTTTTTTAACACTAGCAACTAGGCTGTTATCCTCCTCAGACAAAACCTCCACATTCCGCACCTTGCATATCTGCGGTTTGAAAACCATCCTTGCAGTCTCTTGAGCCAGCGCAAATGAAACCGTCTCAGCGAAAGTGGATTTCTGCGTTGCGCACACAGCTAGTTTAACATCAGAGTCGCGAATGCCATTAACGAACGCCTCAGTTTTAAAGTGGTCCAGAAACGGGTGACTCTCGCCTGGATATGTGAGCTGCACTAAACGCTCGATTTCCATTGCGAAATCTTGTAGAGACTCGTTAGGCTTTTGTATAAATCGCGCTTGTGCTCACCACCATACTTGCGCTGCAATGCTGCAATTATTTCATTATAGTTGTTTCTGCTGCTTACTGGCATGGTCTCAAGTACCTCTGCGGCTGTACCCTTTAAGGACAAAATCAACTCTATGGCTTTTTCTTCAGCATCCCAACCATTTCTGCTAGCAACCGTCTCGAACTGGAATCTAAAGATGCCCAATGGTACGCTGCCGTCAAAGCATGGCGCTTTTATTCGCGCAGAAACCTCCGCAACTGCTCGTACTGGCCCGCCGCTACACTCAAGGTTATGCATTTTGTCCTCCAGAGCATGCAATTTTTCTTCAAACTCTTTTGCATGCTGTTCCAGACCACCGCTTTCTAGATGCTGGACTCTATCTGCCAGCTCTGAGAATTTATTCTCAATAGAATCCACCCTCCTATTAATGGCCTCAGAAACCTCTACCAGAGTCTCGTTGGTGGCTCTATTTGACTCCAACAGTTTTGTTTCCACTCCCTGTATTTCGGCTACCAGCTTTTCAGTGCTGATCTTTGATGCTTCATGCATCTGATGAGAGTTATGTTTTATTTCAGTTATTTCGGCTACAAGCTTTTCTCTGCTGATTTCTGAGTTATGTTTTATTTGAGTTATTTCGGCAACAAGCTTTTTAGTGCTGATCCTTGATGCCTCTTGCATCTGCTGAGAGTTCTGTTTAATTTCAACTTGTGCATCATTGATTCCTTTTATCTGAATCATCATAGCAGCAAACATTGAATTTATGTCCATGATGCTGGTCGTGGCAGGAGGACATACCTCTACATCGTCTTTATCCTCAAACTCGTATGTCCCGATGTCCATGCCGCGATTCTTAAGCTCATCTATCAGCCTCTTCTGCAGTTCAGCCTTGTTACCTGCTGTTGGCAATTCCCGCTTACTAAGCTCCTCTTTTAGCTGTTCAACTTTTAGCTCATCAAATTTCATAATTATTTATTTTTTTTATGTCCTTTTTTTCCTTAAATTGCAATGTCCTTTTTAATTATTTTTGCAATCCCACTTCTGACACCAATTGTTACGTTTTTAGACCTTTTCGTAAAAACGCTTTTTACTTATCCTTCAAGGATTCGTTTAATTGCATCAAATTAAAAACACAGACAATTAACTTTAGAAATATAATGCGGCAGCACTTTATTTACTACTTTATTAACACGAGTATTTGTACTACTAAACACTTAGCGATGTAACACGTCTAGATTTAAAATCACACTGATCCCGCTGATTACTGGCAGCGACTTTATATAGCAAAATGACATCGTCTGGTAACTTCGCGAAGCATCTGGTCATGGTTGTTGTTGGTTGTGCTTTACTTAACATGTAGCTATATACGTGTGTTTGTTTATATGACAATGCTGTCTTGTGTGTTTTGTTTATTGTAACTATGTGTGGTTGTATGTATGAGTGTTCTGTGTGTTGTGTAGTTTTGTTTCTTCTTGTACTATGTGGGTATGTTTATGTGCATATTTGTGTGTATGTTGCTGTATATATTGGTGTACATGTTTAGCTTTTGTTAGCAGCGAATACTTGCGTACAAGATCATTAAGAATAACAGCATCATCTCTTAGCATTGATGTTGCTAGGTTTTTCGTTGTTGTTATTTACACTTATTATTGCACAGCCTCAAATGATCTTGTATATTCTCGAAGATATATCCGGAATATTCCACTTCCGTTAATTCAAATATTATCTGCTTTGTGTTTACCAGGGTTGTAACATTGTGACAACTTGAGATGATTTGGCAGTGCTGCCAAGTACATATATCCACATTGTCGTTATATTTGAATCTATTTTTAAACTTTGTAACAATATATATATATATATATATATATATATATATATGTATATATATATATACATATATATATATATATATATATATATATATATATATATATATATATGTATATATATATATATATATATATATATATATATATATATATATTTATTTATATATATATATATATATATATATATATATATATATATATATGTGTATATATATTTATATATGTATATATATATATTTTTTTTTTAATTTATTTATTTTAATAAAGTTTATTAGTATTCAAAATACTTTTCAATATCCATTTTCAATTTTACAATTTCCATTATACACATGAAGTTGTTTTTTACAAATTGTACACATTGTCTCTTAAATGTATAATAATTTCGTTCTATTTTTATGTATTCTCGCGTTTTATTATATAATTTTAGTCCTTTGTCAAATAGTGATCTTTGCATCGCTGTTGATGTTGTTCTCTGCAGCCTGAAGTTTTGTAGACCATATGGTTGTACTTCCCCCACATATTTAATATTTTCGCATAGGTATTCCGGCGCGTTTCCTGTTTTCATTTTTTGTACAAAGTATAAAGTATTTGTCTGCAATCGTTGTTTCATATTTAACCATCTAAGTGACTTCAGCATAAAATTAATAGGTGTATACCGACTACAGTTTAAAATACATCGCATCGCTTTGTTTTGCAATTTCTGCATCCTTTCTATTTGTGACTCTAAACAGCATATATCTAAAATCGTTGACCCGTATTCAAAATGTGGCTTAATTATGGTGTTATATATATTTAATGCAGTTGTTATCTTCTTATTTGTTCTTTCTTATTCTCTTACCAATTTTTTTGCAAACGTGTTCTATATGATCTTTAAATTTTAGTTCATTATCTATTATAAAACCAAGGTATTTTATTTTCTTCGCCTTTTCTATTGTTTCATTGTTAATTTTAAAATGTATATCACTGTTCATATTAATTTCCATAAGTTTTGTCTTATTTTCATTAAGTTTTAGTTTGTTCATCTTTAAGCAATCGTTTATATTGTTTATATCATGATTTAAATCGTCTCTACATTCATCTTCAGTTTCGCCTTCCGCATATATTAGAGTATCATCCGCATATAGAACTATTTTACATTTTCTTACAACATTTGGCATATCATTTATGTATATTATGAAAAGGAGTGCACCTAAGATAGGACCCTGTGGGACACCATAATCATTTCTTATGCTATAAGATTTGGCACCATTTACTTTTGTCTTCTACATTCTATTTCTCAAATATGATTTAAACCATCCTAATTCGACACCTCTTATACCGTACATGTAAAGTTTCTGTATTATTATTTTCCGATCAATTGTTTCAAAAGCTCTCTTAAAGTCTAAAAACAGTGCCATGATCTTTTTGTTTTTATCTATGTATTTCCATTGATTTATTACATAATTTAGCTCAGTTTCACATGAATATTTTCTTCGAAATCCAGATTGATATTTTGTTAAAAGACAGTTGTCTTCAATATATTTTTCTAATTGATCCTTAACCACCTTCTCCAATATCTTTTCAAATGTTTTTAATGTGTTAATTGGCCTAAATTCTTCACATTTATCTGTCTTAGCTACTTTTTCTATCGGTGATACCATCGTGTGTTTCCAACTTTCGGGGAATATACCTGCCTCTAATGATTTATTTATTATATCTTGTAAAATTACGTCTGAAGTGTTCCAGTTTTCAAGAATCATTTTAGTTGTTATTTTGCAATAATCTGGCTTGCCTTTCAATTCTCTTACAACTTTCTTAAGTTCTAAAACTGTTATTAATTTAAATTTAAAATTTATGTTCATCATATTGATTTGGTCTACATATTGCACATTTTCTATCGATTCTCTTATTGATCTAACGCTATTTACAAAATATTCATTGAAATTATTAGCTATTTGTTTATCATTCTGAACCTTCTCGTCATTAAATATCACAGAATCTATCACAGTATGACTTTTTCTAAGTACCAGTTTCTTTATCTCTTTCCACATCTGTTTTTGATCGTTTGCCTTATTTATCTGATCGTTTATATATTTGTTTTTCTGATTTTCAATATTTACTTTATATATGTTTCTAATGTATTTATAATTTGACCATGCTTCTGTAGAATTTAGATAATTTGCTATTTGGTATCTTCTAATTTTTTCGTTTTTCATTATGTTTAAATCCCTATTAAACCATCCTGTATTACTATCTTGCTCTTTTACTATAACTTTTTTACTAAATTTTTGTATCGTTACCTCAAAACATTTATCAAAATTAAAAACATTCTCATTAAGATCTTTGGTTTCGTCAAATCTTAACATGGCATTGAGTTCTCTGTTAAATACTGCCGTATTGTATCTTAAAATTTCAATTTTCCTTTACCAATCTTTTTTGTCCATACTGCTAACTTCTATCGCAATTTCAATTATTTCATGATCTGATATCTTTGCTTTTTTACTATTTTGTGTTGTAATTTTTTTACTATTCGTAATTACATAATCAATCAAAGTTCTTGTGTTTTTCGTTACTCTAGTATAAGACTACAATTTGTTTAAATGCATTATCATTTAAAAGTCTCTCGAGTTGTTGTTTATAGAAACTGTCTTTTGACCAATCTATATTAAAATCTCCTCTAATTAGAGTATCACAGTTCAGTTCACAAACTTCCTCAACTACTTCTCCAAATATATCACAGAAGTCAGACATACTACTACTATGTGATTTATATACCGCTACAATTGTCATGTTACTCCCTTTATATTTAGGTGTACAGCCTAAAATCCAATATTTAGAGTCCTCAAATTTCTCAAATTGTTTGTTTATTGTCCACTCATTTTTATAGTAAATGACTACAACTCCTGATCGACTAGAGTTAGATAAACAATCAACTTTATTATAATTTTTCAATGCTACTTCCTGCTCACCAACATCCTTAGTTAAATGTGTCTCTGATAAAATAAAAAACTCTGGTTTTTACGTTTCCGCCAGTATCTCCAGCTGACTAAAGTTATTAATAAGTCCCTGTATATTTGTATAAAGCACTTTAATTTTCTTTGGTTGTTATCCTGTTAACCCTATTTTCCTTCTTCTATTATTTAATTTGTTTTGTACTGGACACTGCTTATCATTAGTTAAATGATTATCATCTAGACCCATATTCAACTTTTCATTCATACGCCTACAGTTTATACATTTTGATACTAATTCATTCTTACATTCCTTACTTTGGTGGTTTCCAAGGCAATTTATACATACTTCCTCGTTTTTACAATTTTTCGCCAGATGATTATAACCTTTGCACCTATAACATCGGATCACCTCCGTTCCATCAAAAACTCTAGATCTCTCCCACCCTATATTTACTTTTTGAGCCTCGATCAATTTTGTACACGTTTCTCCGTCTGTTGCAAGTTTTATTGTATGCATTATTCTATTATTCCTTCTATATTCAAATGTTTTTATTATCTCAATCTCGGTGCCACTCAAAATATTATTCTGTTTTCTCAATTAACACTTCTTCAGAATATTTAATTGATATGTCAGTTATGTTTATCTTCATATCCTTGGGTTTTGCCACCTTCACTATATATTCTTCACTCATTTCATTTTGAATAGCATTCTTGATCTTTTCTCGTTCCACATCATTATCTGTTTGTATTACCACAGTACCATTTTTTCTACTTTCAATGTTTGTTATCTTTAAATTAGCTGGATCCACTTTTTTATTCAGATCCTCTCTTGTTTTTTCACCACTTTGTTTTTTCACCACATTGTTTTTTCACCACCTTTTGGCTTTACTATCACAGGCCTTTGTTTACTTAGATCTTGCAACATTACTGTTTTCTTTACAGCATCCGAATAAGAGATTTTTGTTTGCTTAACACCTGTTTCATTAATTACTTTCTTTATGTCATCGCACATTTTGCTATTGTTTTCTTCTATTTGGTTACACATTTCCTTGTTCTTATTTTCTACTTCTTTTAGTTGACCACACATCTTTTGCATCTCTTGCACATTATTTTCACATGCATTTTGTATTCTATCTATTTTTTTATTCTTTCTTCATAACGGCTTTCAACTGCTTTTAATAATTGTTTAATTTCACTTTCGTTTTGTTTAAGAGATATATTAAGATCATTTTTGCATTCTATTATGTATTGCTTATTTATCTTATTTTATTGCTTATTTATCTTATTTTATTTTATTTTATCTTATTTTGTGTAAGCAGGATGGTAAATAGAAAAAGAATTTCATTCAGTGAAAAAATTAAAATTGTTGAAGAGTGTAAAAAAGGTGTAACTCTTTCTGTTATATCAAAAAAGTATGGAATACCTAAGTCTTCAATATGCACTCTAGAAAAGATGGAAACTACAATTTTGGACAATTTAAAGAATACAAACAATGGGACTACAAATCGGCGATCGCTCAAAAAAGGAGAATATCCCGATATGGAAAAAGAGTTATATACCTGGTTTCTCAAGCAAAGAAACAACCATGTTCCGGTCAATGGGATTGTTTTAAAAACTAAAGCTTTAGAAATCCACAAACGAACTTGTCGCTCTGGATTTCATGCAAGTGATGGTTGGCTATAGCGATTTAAAAAAAGATATGGCATACGACTTTTGAAGCTGTCTGGCGAAAAGTTATCTGCTCGTCAAGACTTAGTGAAGGAGTTTAAGAGTCAATTCCAATCTGTGTTAAAGGAACACAATTTATCAGAAGACGCCATATTCAATGCTGATGAAACTGGGCTCTTCTGGAAATTATTGCCGGATAAAACGTTTGTGCATGCAGGAGAAGCCAGTGCTCCTGGTAGGAAGCTGTCTGAGGAAAGAGTCACATTTCTGTTATGCGCAAATGCTTCTGGCTCCAAAAAAAATTAAACCGCTGCTGATAGGAAAAGCTAAAAAGCCACGTTCATTTAGGAACAGAGTTCTTCCATCAAATTACACCCACTCACAAAATGCATGGATGAATGCCGGAATTTTTAAAATGTGGTTCTTTGAAATGTTTGTTCCGGAGGTAGGAAGTGTTACAATTCAAACGAAATTTTGTTACTGACTTTATATTATGCTCAATTTTTCAGGTAGAAGAATTTTTAAAAAATAAAAAACTACCAATGAAAGCATTATTATTCCTTGACAATGCTCCAAGTCATCCTCCCGCCGAAGAACTTATCAAAACAACAAAAAATTTAAAAATATGGGCTCTTTATTTACCCGCTAATGTTACACCCCTAATACAGCCAATGGATCAAAATGCCACTCGTCTAGTTAAAATGCATTACAGAAACCATTTGCTCTCAAAAATAATTTCTTCAAAGACTGAAAATGTGGTCGAATTTCTAAAAACCCTTACTTTATATGAAGCAGTTAATATCATTGATTTAGCATGGAAAAAAGTAAATGAAAGAAGCTTAGAAAATTGCTGGAAAAAGACTTTGAGCACAAATGACGAACATTTTGATGAGGAGGATGATATTCCTTTATCACGTTTAATACAACAAGATGATGTTGAATGTACGAGACGTGGTATCCGTCTATTAAGCGTGGTATTTCCAAGTGTAGGTGCAATTGAACACTTTTATTTTTAAAGGTTTAGCTTTTACATATGTGAAATTTTAGATAACATTTAGTGCAGATGACATAAACACTTGGAATGAAGATGCTATTATTGATAATACAGACGTTGAGAATGAAGAAAATGACAATAATGGTCCACAAGTGGAGGCAGAAACACCAACCATTAAGAACACAGATGCCATAACAGCGTTTCAAACCTGTATATTATGGTGTGATCAAAATAGAATTGATTACGCTAAGTCTTCAGTGCTAAGAGAACTGCAAGAAGACGCAATTCAAAAGAATTTATTAATGGCATACAAACAATCATTAATTACTGATTTCTTACATAATTAATTTGTATTAATGTATAAGTATGTTTAATTATATGAAATATAAATAAAACTATTTGAATTCTATGATAAATGCACTTTATTATTGGAAAAACATTAGTTCGGTATAACGAAAATCTCACTTTAACGAAAGTGCCTGACATTATATCATTCGTTATACCGGGCTTCGACTATATATATATATATATATATATATATATATATATATATATATATATATAAATATATATATATATATATATATATATATATAAATATATATATATATATATATATATATATATATATGTATATACATATATATATATATATATATATATATATATATACATATATATATATATATATATATATATATATATATATATATATATACATATATATATATATATATATATATATATATATATATAATAAACAAATAATTTAAATTATAAATAACTAGTTAATTACCAAAAAAAACCTTATTTAAAATTTTTTGAAAATCTAAGAAGAAATTTGGTTTATTTTGATCATTTTCCTTTTTAGAATAAATTTAACTTTTGGAAACTGTTGCTACATGCTCAATCAAAAAAATTTTTTTTTATATTTTAAAATGGAGCAACACGCAGTTCTTGTTTTAAAACAAGTTAAAGCTTTACAATGCGTAGGTTTCCACACTACCATAGAGGTACTACACTTATCTCGTTGCCATTTTTTAATGGAAGGCTTCCCCAATAGGCCTAAACCATTGTTTACATAATTCTATAAAGTACATAACCAATATACTACTTGAGCCTAAAACGGCTATTAGACACGCATACTTGTCTGCAGACATGTACGATGGCACACTTTGTCTTTTGCTCTTACACTGTCGAACACTGACGGCATACTTCAGTACACAGAAATTTTTGAAGCGAAAACATGGCAATGAATCGGAAAGTTGTAACGGCTATGGTTATCAATGAAATACTATTACAATCTATTTTTATTAATTTTTCTTTTAATTTATTGTATCCAATAAATTTTAATTGCTTATTGTGTTAAAATCTGATTTTATTTGCCACAATTACGGCAGGCATTTATATTGTTTAATTAATTCTTCCCAAAAAATAATGTTACCAATACTTTTTTTTATAACTTTCCGATTAGCACACATCAGAGTCAACAAACGAACTGAATTTTTATATGAAGTATGACAGACACGCTATTAGACGAGTATGTTGGTATGCGACAGACATCAGAAAATCAAAATTTTTTGAAAACCAACATACATACATGTCTGACGTACATGCTATTAGACAGTGAGATTTGGTATGCCATCACACGTGTCTGCAGACAAGTATGCGTGTCTAATAGCCCTTTAAGGCAAATAATTTATAATTATATAATATATTTACATACATGTATACCTATTTTAAATCATGCAGTATAGCCATCATATAAGGAGTGCTTTGAAAAGAAGTGCGAGTTTTTGTTTTTCACTCATACTCATTGAGGCAATTCACACTGGATGAATTATGCTGGCATAACATGGCAGCTTGTAGGCATTTTCGGTGAAGAGGGTAGTTTTTGGTTGGAATATTTTCAACCAGCTTCAACCCCGCATAACCAAAACAAAACTAATACATATACACTTATGAAAACACAGGTTCTGCGTTTTGTTTTTTACAGAGCGTTTTTTAGTATTTAGTTGTCCATCTTTGTGTAAACATGAATTTCAAAACACAAGGTTGGTCGCGCCAAGAACCATTAAAATTGATAAATGAGTCAGTGTTTTTTCGGTAATTTCAGAAACTTATAAAAATTTTTGCAGTAATTTTAGTAACTAGTAAAAGTTTTTGGTTACTGAAAATTTCAGCAAAATTTTACTGAAATTACTTAAATAACTTTTACTGGTGACCAAATAAACTTATATGAATGTACCTTTAAAAATTCACTTTTCACGTTTAGATTAAAAAATATGAAGGTGTCCTTTTTTAATTGATGTGTCCTTTTTTCTTTTTTGACTATTAATTTTTTTCTGTCTTCAAACTCCTATATTAAAAGTCTTATTTTCTCAACACAATAAAATTTATAATCATCAAAAGATTTGAAAACTTTTTATCAAATTACTGTAATATATTTGAACATATTTTATTGTTTAAAAAACATTAATATATTGTTACGTTTTTAGACCTTCTCGTAAAAACACTTTTTACTTATCCTTCAAGGATTCGCTTAATTGCATCAAATTAAAAACACAGACAATTAACTTTAGAAATATAATGCGGCAACACTTTATTTACTACTTTATTAGCACGAGTATTTGTACTACTAAACACTTAGCGATGTTAACACGTCTAGATTTAAAATCACACTGATCCCGCTGATTACTGGCAGCGACTTTATATAGCAAAATGACGTCGTCTGGTAACTTCGCGAAGCATCTGGTCATAGTTGTTGTTGGTTGTGCTTTACTTAACATGTAGCTATATACGTGTGTTTGTTTATATGACAATAGTTGTGTTTTTTTACTCTACTTTGCACGAAAAGCGTTTCCGTACTTTTAATTTGTGTAAATGAGAGTGTTGTTGAGAGAATAAGATTCTTCTTCTTCTTGCACGAAACAGCCCGTACTTTTTCTTCGGGCTAGTTTGGGCAAGTAAATAAACAAACAGCTGTTTGAAAAATAAACAACATCAAAGAAAAATTAAATTGACAAAAAAACATAAAAAAATTGGAAAGTTGTTGCAAAAAAGATTTAAAAACTTCTGGCGAACAAAGTTTTATAAGTTTTTACATAAAATTAAGAAAGAAAATATTATAGATACGCTGCAACATGTAAGTAAAACATACGTAAGTAAGTATGTATGTATATACTACATGCAAGTTTTTATTTAATAATTTTGACATAGTACAATAGTTTTGGTTTTTCGCGTTCGCGTACTTTTGCACATTTTTGTCTTTTATTGAGAGAATTTATAGTTAGCTCTCATTTTACCGAACTTTACCCAAAAAGTAAAGAAACACACCTAAGGCTGTCTTGTGTGTTTTGTTTATTGTAACTATGTGTGGTTGTATGTATGAGTGTCCTATGTGTTGCGTAGTTTTGTTTCTTCTTGTGCTATGTGGGTATGTTTATGTGTATATTTGTGTGTATGTTGCTGTGTATATTGGTGTACATGTTTAGCTTTTGTTAGTAGCGAATACTTGCGTACAAGATCATTAAGAATAACATCATCATCTCTTAGCATTGATGTTGCTAGGTTTTTCAAAATGATCTTGTATATTCTCGAAGATGTATCCGGAATATTCCATTTCCGTTAATTCAAATATTATTTGCATTGTGTTGACCAGGGTTGTAACATTTTGACAACTTGAGATGAGTTGGCAGTGCTGCCAAGTACATATAGCCACATTGTCGTTATATTTGAATCTATTTTTAAACGTTGTAACAATATGCTAGTTAGAGGGCCATGCCTAAAATATATGCAATTGTTTGTAATTAGTGAATACAATTTTTATTACATTTCTAAATGTAATAAAAATGAAAAACATGGTCATCGTAATCATAGCTGATCTTAAATAGGGTGCAGACAATTTACTATTTTCGGCAATTTCCTTAAAGGTTTCTCCTGTAGCTAAAAATCTTAAAATTGCAGACAATTTTTCTTCAACCGGAATACATTTTCTCAAATGTACTCGCTTCTTCTCTTTGCCTTCTCATCTTCTAGAAGTAATGCTGCAGCTTCAAAGTTACAGGCACTAGAAATTCCTCCTAAGATTATTGCTAATTTTTCATCACTTATTCCAGCCATATTTGCGCTAACTTTGTTTCATAATGGATGTGTACAGCGAACGAAAGACAAACATCAAATAAACAAAAAAATACTAACACACACAAAGCTGTGTATACGTATACAATTTAACGCCAGATGAATTAATCCAGTGTGTTTTGAAAAGAACAAAAATTAAGCGGACTAAAAATTCATCCAGTGTGAATTGCCTCATTGATATATTTTAATAAAGACATGCATAAGTCAATAAAATCAATTTTTACTTTTGGCTTTTGTGGCATATTAGACACACTTCTTTACTTAAAAATATTGTCAGTACATATTTTCTAATGCCTTTTTTTTCGCTCAATTGAATGAATGATTCATTTGAATTAATTCATTCGAGAGCCGTACAACTCTAACAAAAGCACAGAAGGGCAAAAAATGCGTTACAAATCAGTGGTACCAGCAACAAAATGTAAGTATATATTGTGCATATAATATTTTTATAAAACTTATAAAAGTAAATGCGTAATGGGATGCAAGGAAGGACACTCATAAATGCATTACAAATTTTGCATCATTCGTATCCAATTACAATTGGTGTTCACCTTCGAATAGCAGCGAAGCAAAACCCATCAGAAGGACTGGCACCATGAACGCAAAACCCACCAAAAAGAAACCAGCAACCAAAACAAAAGCACCCAAAGCTAAAAGTGAAACCGAAAAAGCTGACCCCTACAAAAAATCCATCAGCGAAGAAGACCCCATGAAGCACGCAAATTGATTTCGCTTCAATTTAAACTATTTTTCGACAATCGAAATAAAACAAGTGAAAGTGCTATATACCCTTCACAGATGTAATTCTTCTTTCTCTCTTTCTTGCCAAAACAGAAAGTAGGTTTAATTAAAAAATCAAAATGATGTTATAGGTTACTTTTATATTTAAGAAAACGTTTAAATTTTGCGGCTAGGAAGGTTAATGTTTGGCTTTTCTTAAATCTAATACCTCTGAACGTCTTTCAAAAATATTATATATATTTAATTTACAAACAAAACAAAAAATCCGTTTCATGTACCCCAAAAAGATCTAACTGTCCAACCGTAAAATCGTCTTTTAGATTTCTTTCGTTTTTAATACCAGTTTACTTCTTTCTGATATGGGCATTTCCAAGATTGCGAATGGGACATTCGTACGCATTCAAGTTAAAAAAAAATATGAAAACATAACAATTTTTTAAGCTCTTTATAACGGTTTAATTGCATTTCAGTAGCACTATTTTTGAGTGCAAAATGCAAATTGTACAACTCTTACATTCTCAAAATACTTTAAAAAAACATAGCATTGCAAACGGGACAAGAAATGGAAGTCATTTTTGGCAGCATGTGGAATAATTGAAAAATTAGCGAATTTAGTCGTATTTTTTAGGAGCAAATTTTTTTTAAATATAATAGAATAATAAAGCTTGCTTCATAAAGTTATTCCTTTCCAATAGCTTTTATTATCAAAAAAATAAAAAAATTTATAACTATTGCAAACGGGACATTGCAAACGGGACATAATTTCCAAAAATTATTTTTTAGTGTTTTCTTTTTATTACATATTTGAAATAAATAAAAAATATACATATTTCAAGTAAAAGAAACTAAATATAATAAAATATCAAGATAATTCCGGAATTTTCATTTTTAAAGAAATTTAACCGTTATTCGTGCTTTACTAGATCTCTGCAACTTTTTTTAAACTATTTGTTGTTGATACAATAAGTGTATAAAATGAGTGCAATCGTTATGATACTTAAGAGTCAGTAATAACAAAAGGAAAAAATTACAAAAAGAGACGCAAAGTGTAAGAAAACATACATCTTGCAAACAAATTTACTCAAAATAAAAATGGAAATATATTTTTAAGTTAATAAATTATAAAAATTTAGACAGTTCTCTAATTAAATTTGAAAAAAAAAAATTTTTTCGCGGTTTTTAATATTTCGGTCGTGGTTGACCTTTTTCTGGAAATGCCCATATATAAAGTAGATATAATTCATCATAAAAATCAAAAATAACAAATGAAATGGCTGCTTTTATGAATCAGAAAATGTCGATTTTCCAACCCCGGAAATGAATTTTTTATTACTAATTTAATTTTTTCTCATATATAAAATTGGTTTAATTCACTAAAAACACAAAATTTGAAATTTATGTATGTACTTTTATATACCAAAAATATTTCAATTTTCCAACCCTGGAACCGAATTTATAATTTTTTGATACTAGTTTAATTTTTTCTGAAATACCTAATAGGTTTAATTCACTAAAAGCACAAAATTTGAATTTATGTATGTACTTTTATGTACGAAAAATATTTCGATTTTCCAACTCTGGAGGCGAATTTTTATTTTTTTACCAATGCAATTCGTAGTAAGGTGTAACATAGTTTTACTTGACAAAAAAATTAAAATTTTTAAACTTTTTGGTCATTTTCATGTACCATAAAATATTTTATTTGTCCAACCCTGGAGTCGAAATTTTGATTTTTTAAGATTTTAATACCAACTTTGTTCTTCCTGAATTATAAAACAGCTTTAATTAGCAAAAAGATACAACGTCAATTGCCTTTTTGGCTACTTTTATGCAGAATAAATATATCAATTTCCCAACCCTGGAAACGAAATTTAAATTTTTTTACGAATGCAACTCTTAATGAGGCATGAAATAGTTTTATTTAAGAAAATCTTAATATTTATAACCACATAGGTTATAAATATAGTTTTAATTAGTAAAAAAACAACGTCAATTGCCTTTTTGGTTACTTTTATGTATAAAAAAATTTCAATTTCCCAAGCCTGGAAGCGAAATTTAAATTTTTTAAAATTAAAATGCATATCTTCATGAGGTATAAAGTAGTTTTGTTTAAGAAAAACTCGAATTTTGCAACCATTTTGGTTATTAAATTTTAATTTAATTTTATTAATTTTTCCAACCCTGGAAACGAAATTTTATTTTTTTTATGTTTTTTATCAGTGTAACGCTTCTTGAGGTATAAAGTAGTTTTATTTAAGAAAAATTGCAAATTTTTTACCATTTTGGTAACTTTCATGTACCAAAAAATATTGCACTTGTCCATCCCTGGATTCGAAATTTTTTTATTTTTGAATTTTTGATACCAATTTTGTTCTTCCTAAATTATAAGACAGTTTTAGTTATCAAAAAACAAAAAAAAACAACATCAGTTGCCTGTTTGATTACTTTCATGTATAAAAAAATTCAATTTCCCACCCCTGGAAGCAAAATTTAAATTAAAAAAAATCAATGAGTGTTCGAACTCACGGGCGATGTGTTAACACCTTTTTGTTTATTTATTTTATATTAAACCCACAAAAAACAAAGAGAATGCAAAGCAACAGACAAATGTACATACATACATTGTTATGTTTGTACATAAGCTACATACGTTGCTGTCTTGCTATCTCATTTTTATATATGTACGTATAAACACGTCACTATTCTCTTTGCTATGCATAAGACAAAACCGAAGATCAACATAAAACACTTTTTTAATATTACTCCAAATTAATACTCCGAATTAAAACACTTAAATCTCCGCTCGCCGATATCGGATCGCTTTAATTTTGGCCTAAACTCTTCGTCGAAACCCGCACTAGCATTTTAATCCAAAAATTAATAAAAATTAATAAACATTAAAAAAATAATTGATTTTTGGTATAAATTTTGCGTCGAGAAATAGGTGTAAGCTTTCCAGCTCTGGAACCGTACTTCGAATCTTTCTGAATTTCAATAGCACTCTATTTAACCCTTTCGGCCCCGCTCCTGAACCAATTGTCGGAAAAATTCTTTTTTATGATTTCCTTGGTTAGTAGATCTAAATTAAGGATTTTTGAAGATTTCGGACTTCTGGAGTTATCGGGTCACTAGATATAGGAAGTTGCTTATAAGCAACTTTGGGCCGTTGAGGAACTATTTATTGGCAATGAAAAAACAAGATTTTTTCTATTATTTATTTATTAATCAAGAATCCTTTTTGGTATTATAATAAACTAGGTATGATATTCTACACAACAATTGTTACTGGTATTGCAACATAGGTGAACACCACATTTTACACATTTTGAGAGCGGTGTTCCCGTCTTGCATAGGCGGCATCGGCCTTTTCCTTCCCATTCCATCAATGGCCGCTTATATCGTATCTCTTCGAATTCGGAGGATCATGATTAATTGTATGGCACTTGGAACTGGAACTAAACGAAAGAGAAGACGGAGACGACTGTGCTGAACTTATTTTCTCTTGTTCGAAAGTATTTCCACTGGGTCGTCCTCTTTTCCTTTGTACTGAACCCGAGGATGATGATGCAGCATTTAGCAACTCATTCGCTATTTCCATTTGAAATTTTATTAGTGGAATATGTTTTGCGTTCGGGTCCACCATTTTGAGGTGCTTGCGATACAAAAGCCTCGAATTGGTTACTACCGTTCCCAAAGCCCAGTAAAATATTCGCATGTACCATTTAGTAGAGCGATGATTAATTTTATAAAGATCCATTAGCATGTCAGATAGATCAACTTTTGGATCAAATTGTTTTTTCGTCCATCGCAACGTAGACAATTTTATTTTTTCCGCCACAAAGCGCTCAGGCCTCTCTGGATACTCTTCGGCATTCTCTTCAGTGGCGATAACTTCTAGTAAGTTTATCTCGATTTCCTCACCTTTCTCCAAAATTTCTTTTAACCCTTTCTCCAAAAATTCTGCCTCATCATCTTCACACTCCTCATCAGAAGACTCGTCCCAATCAAACTTCAGGGCAGCCTCTATATCTGCTTTACAAAGTCCTTTGCGTGGTTTGGACATGCCTGCGATATCAATGTTTTTACTACCACCGTTGCCCAAAGTTGCTTATAAGCAACTCCAATAAACAAAAAAATATTGCTCCGTAACAATGCAACTTTTTTAACTTCTTTTTTTTTTAACTTTTTATTACAACTTTAATTGTTAAAACTGCGAACTTATTTTTTAAAATTATATTTTCTAAGTATTTTTATTTATTTTTTACTTTTTGCACTAAAATTTCAACACCTGCGTTTTCCTGGACTTCACACCAAAGAATGAATTGTATTTATGTTGATCGCGACGCTGCTGCTACTTTTTTGTTGTTTTTTAGTTCTAAGAACTGTAATCAACCAACTCTATGTGCACTTTCATGTTACAATTGTTTGAAATAAAATGGTACCTAAAAATCAAAGTTGCTTATAAGCAACTTTGGGGGCGAAAGGGTTAAGTTCATTTTCAATCCAACGGTCCAAGAACGAGGTCTCTAGCTCTTCTGAGGGCTTGGGAAAACCGATTTCACGTACAGACGGACATCGCTCAATCGTCATGGCTATTCATAAGGATCCAGAATATATATACTTTATATTGTCCCATGTGCATATCGAAGAAATTACACACGGAATGACAAACCTATATATACCCCTTCACTTTTTTGTGAAGGGTATAAAAAGCCCTTCTAAGGGCTACAATATTTTAAAAAAATATTGTAGCCCTTAGAAGGGCTACCCTTTGTGAAGGGTATAAAAAGCCCTTCTAAGGGCTACAATATTTTAAAAAAAAGAGTTCAATTTACCAACACCCTAAAACAAATCATTTCACAATATAAAATTTTTTAATAAAAGAATTTTATAATTATTTGTAGACACAAAATCGGTCACCTCTTTTTGAAATTAATTTTATAGCCCTGAAAAGGGCTGTTTGTGTTTTCTTTTTGGTTTTTTGTTAAAATAAACATTCATTGGCATTTACTTCACTGCGAGCATGATTAGCCAATTCACCAGGCAACAGTAGGGGAACATCAAATTGAATTTCACTACTGCTAATTGTTGAGATAAACGTGATGCTTCGGCAGCAATGCCCTCAAAAATATCATTAATATAACTATTCATTATATTTCATGGCCTTTTATGAGATGCCAGTATCCGGATGTACTTGTTTCAAAACTTTGTAAATGTAGAAGGGAAACTTTCCTTGCGCTTAAGTCGTTTTCCATTTTACAAACACCCTAAAACATTTCACAATATAAAATTCGTTTATTATTTGTAGTCCCAAAATCTTCTACCTCTTTTTATACCCTCCAAAAAAGAATTTGGAGGGTATATTCACTTTGTCATTCCGTTTGTAACGCATGGAAATATCCATCTCAGACCCCATAAAGTATATATATTGTTACAAAGTTTAAAAATAGATTCAAATATAACGACAATGTGGCTATATGTACTTGGCAGCACTGCCAAATCATCTCTAGTTGTCAAAATGTTACAACCCTGGTCAACACAATGCAGATAATATTTGAATTAACGGAAATGGAATATTCCGGATACATCGTTGAGAATATACAAGATAATTCGAGGCTGTGCGATAATAAGTGTAAATAACAACAACGAAAAAACCAAGCAACATCAATGCTAAGAAATGATGATTTATTCTTAATGATCTTGTACGCAAGTATTCGCTGCTAGTGAAAGCTAAACATGTACACAGCAATATACACAGCAACATACACACATAGCACAAGCAGAAACAAAACTACGCAACTCACAGACCACTCATACATACAACCGCACATAGTTACCATAAACAAAACACACAAGCCAACATTGTCATATATACAAACACACGTATATAGCTACATGTTAATTAAAGCACAACAAACAACAACCATGACCAGATGCTTCGCGAAGTTACCAGACGACGTCATTTTGCTATATAAAGTCGCTGCCAGTAATCAGCGGGATCAGTACGGGGAAGGCCAATACGTTGGCGGATGCTTTTTTCGGGTCATCTCAGACAAGGGTTGATGATCCATTCGAGGCTGAAGTACAGAGAGCTATCTCGACATTGGATAGGTCGGCACCTATGACGACATTTGGAGAGACTATGACAGCTGACGGGGACATTGTACGTGTGGACATTGGTGATATTGGATTCGTCAATGCTGAGGCAGTTGGCTGCGCTCTAAGGCAGAGATCGAGTAAGAAGTCCAGTGGTTTCGACAACATACCGGACTTTGTGCTAAAAAGGACGCACACCACTGCATGGCGTTTACTTGCAGTCGTTTTTAACCATTGCTTGAACATTGGCTATTTTCCCAGGGCGTGGAGAAGGGCATTGGTTGTACCGATACCGAAACGGGGATGTGATCTCTCTGAGAGTGGCAGCTACAGACCGATATCACTTTTGTCAGCCTTTGCAAAACTGTTTGAATCATTCATATTGGCGGCAATTAATTGCACAATTGATGAGAGAAATATTGTAAAGGACTTCCAATTTGGATTTCGACGTGGACTTTCAACGTCACATGCACTGATGGTGCTGACTGACTATGTTGCCAGAGGACTTAACAAAAGGTATGGGACGACTGTTGTAAGCTTAGATTTTGCAAAGGCGTTTGATACAGTTTGGCAGGATGGTATTGTTTTCAAAATGCTAGGGATGGGATTTGATAGGAATGTGTGTCGGCTTGTGGCCGGTTTTTTGGAGGATAGGAGATTTTCGGTTCGAGTTGGGGACTCATTGTCGGAGGAGGGACGAATTACTGCCGGTGTACCACAGGGCTCATTACTGGGTCCAGTGCTGTACAACTTGTATGTATCTGACATACCTCAGCCACCGGATGGTGATCTCATTATAATATATGCCGATGACATACTTCTTGCGTCTTCTGGCGCCAGGGCCAGCAATGTTAATAGACGTCTGGGGGATTATCTTAATCTACTCAATGACTATTTTGCTAGGTGGAGGCTTAATCTGAACTTAAGCAAGACCGTTGCTATGGCATTTAAGGGTAAATATAAGTATATTTATCCTAATTGGAGATCGTACGTTCCGCATTTGAGTATAGGTGGGACTTTGATTGGGACTTCGGACAAGATAAAGTATTTGGGAGTAATATTTCACGAAAAGTTTGAGTATTATCGCCACGTGGACAATACTTTAGTTGGAGTGAAGAGGGCTTACAACGCATATCAGAGTGTGCTTAGACGTAGAGGGGGCCTTGACCGTAGGATACGCTTTTTAGTATACCGTCAGGTAGTTCGACCTCTCATTTCCTATGCCTTTCCAGTCTGGTTTGGAATCTCTTCCTGCCAGATGGAGAGGCTTAGGAGGTGGGAGAGGCGAGTGCTGGTCGCTTGCCTGAGTCTTAGACCTGTGGTTGGGTTCGATGGGACAATTCGCAGGCCATCGAACAAGAGTATCTACGCTCTAGCTGACTGTGAAAGGGTTGACGTCTTCATGACAAAGAATGCCATAAAATTTTTGGAGAGGGCACGTTCACTCGACAACATTTTGGTGAGGAACTGTTTCCATAGGGTGAATAATCTAGAGGCTGTTCGGCTTTCCAAATACCTCACTCCTGCTGACTTGCTGACGTTGGATGGAGCTGGTCTCCTTTTTAACGGTGCAGACCTCCTGTTTTATCATAGGAGGATAGGAACGCTGAATATCGTTGACCAGGTCTACAGCACTGCTCAATAAACTCTATCTCTATATCTTTTGTAAATACATTATTCAATCTTTAGTTTATAAGCATATACTAGTTTTAAGTTTATTATATAAGATATTATAAAAGCGTCTCCTTTTTAATCCCTTTTTGGAGAATATAACAGAAAAATGTCAATATAATTTTAAGCAACAGTATGCACTTAATTGCAAATATTTCTTCATTAGAAGATCTTAAGAGTGGAATGTTCTTGTTTAGTACTATAGTATGTAAGAAATGATGTTAGTTTAAGGATATGATAGTTTTAACTTTAGAACTACTGCAAATGTAAACTTTTTTTTGGGATTTAATAAAGATGAAATGAAATGAAATGAAATCAGCGGGATCAGTGTGATTTTAAATCTAGACGTGTTAACATTGCTAAGTGTTTAGTAGTACAAATACTCGTGTTAATAAAGTAGAAAATAAAGTGTTGCCGCATTATATTTCTAAAATTAATTGTCTGTGTTTTTAATTTGATGCAATTAAACGAATCCTTGAAGGATAAGTAAAAAGCGTTTTTACGAAAAGGTCTAAAAACGTAACAATATCCGGCCGCCTGTGGAAATCACGATTCAGTCCAAACGAAAAGAGCTAGACTCTTGAAATTTGGCATAAATATATTTTGAAATTAAGTTCGAAGATGGGCTAAATCGGGCAAGAGGGAAAAAAGTTCCCCTAAGAAGAACTAAACCAACCCAGAAAAAACAACATAATTTTTAAAGTTTTTTGGTTATTTTGTTAAGCAAATGATATATTTTTATGTCAAATACGGTCCAACGCCTTAAACTTGGAGCCATTAAATAAATTAAAAATATTTTTTGACCCCGCCCACTTTAGTGGGCGTTAGTATAGGCAAAAATAGCATAAAAATTCAACAAATAGTTTTACTTAAGCCTACATTCCTTAAAAATAACATTTTTAAGCTTTAATGACGAAGCTGAGACGAAACCTGGTACTTCTCTGCCCTACCCCTTCCTTCCCCATCGCCACCTAAATGACCCTAACAAAAAAATAAATTTTTTTTTTATATTTTGTAGATAATCATCCCAAGCATTTATCTTTAGAGTTTTATGACTGCCGAATTTTGCCCTACCCCCCCCTTCCTCCCCCTCTTCCCGCTAAATGACCCTATTAAAAATAAATAACATTTTTTTTTAATTTTGTGTATAATCATCCCAAGCATTTATTTTTAAAGTTCTATGTGTACCTGTTTCTGCCCTACTTCCTCTCCCCCTTTGCCCTCTAAATGACCCTATCAAAAAAAAAAAATTTTAATTTTGTATATAATTATCCAAAGCATTTATTTTTAGAGCTTTATGACAAAGGTGAAATGTTTCCCCCACTGCCCTTGCCAGAGCGACCCCGCCAAAATACAGTTTTAATACCCTCCAAAGAGAATTGGACCCCATAAAGTAAATATATTTTTGATCAGTGATGAAGTCTAAGACGGTCTAGCAATGCCCATACGTTCGTCTGTGGAAAACATTATATTGTATATATTTTGAACCCCGCCCCCTTTAGTGGGCGTTGACGTACGATATTATATAAAGGAACTCTGTCCCACCAAGTTAAACATTTTAAATTCACTTACTAAATATTTCGAGGGTATTTAAGATTCGACCCGGTCGAATATAACGTTTTTACTTGTTGCAATTCATTTTGTAGCCCTGAAAAGGGCTGATTGTGTTTTCTCTCTGGTTATTTGTTAAAATATAAAATAGACATTAATTGGAATTTACCACTGTTGTTAGAACCATTTTTCACAATTATGTCTTCACTTCAAATGCATATGATATATGTACTTTACCACACAATCAACAAAGCACTTGTAAGTATCAAGCAAATTAATTAATCAATATTGAAGTCATCTGAATCATAGCCACCACGTATAGATTTTCTGGGACGATTGATACACGTTCCCCTTTAACACTGCTATTCTCCACTCAAGCATGTCGGTTGAGAAATCATCACAATTGGCACATCGCTGAAGATAACTTCAAAGAACTCTTTTTCATCATAAAATTTTTTTTAGGTACCATGACTCTGAAAGAGATACAAATTTTTATCAAATTTTTATATAAATTGTAATACAGTGAAATACCTACATTTTTATGCACTCTTGCTTTTCCATATTTAACAATCTTTGTTCTCTAATATGCAGTTCAATAATTGCGTTTAGATTAACTTAAATTGTACCTCTGATTTGGAATTTTGGATCACTCCTGTTAGAGGAGTCACTAGAGCCACTAGAGAGGAATTATTTGGCAAGTATGTCTATATCAAGCACAGAATACCCAAAAGTGAGAGTTCAATTTGGCCCGTATCAGATTTTCTTTGTTCGAAGTCAAGGCGAGTACAAAAGATATAACATTGTGATGGATTACGTATGTTAGTAGAAATGGCGGCTTACATCTAGATCACGTAACATTACCAGAATTTAATGAAAATTTGGTCACAGGTAGTACTAATTAATCTAAGAATTATGGTAAAAAAAATTGGAGCGGACTCCCTTAGTTTGGGAGTTATAGCCCTCTAAAGTTCAAACATAAATATGGCTATAACATCCTTCATATTAACACCACATGATTGATATTGGTATCGTAAGAAAGGTCTTTCAAAAGATATATAACAACCTGAGATTATATTGGTTTGAAAGCGCTAGGGGTTAAAAATTCATTTTTTTATACTGACTTTTTTTACAAAAGTACCGTTAAATCGAAACGGGGTCAATATAACGGTACTTTATTATAATGTAAAATAAATAGAAGACATTCACACCTTTCATTTGACACCTATATCAAAAATATCTGATAAGAAATAAAGACGCTACAAAGAAATTAAAACGTAAAATAAGTGCAGGTATGTTTTACAATTTTCCTACTTGTATATTTGTTCTTGCAATATACATAGGAGTATGCACATACATATGTAAGTATGTTTGTAAATTAGTTTTTGCAAAATATTAACATGCTGATATGTAAGTATGTTTGTAAATTAGTTTTTTCAAAATATTAACATGCTTATATGTATGTATATATGTTTTTATTTCTTTACATTTTCAAGGTTTTCTTATTATTAATAAAAAGAAATAAAAAATTAAAGCAATTAAAAAAATACCGTTACTTTAAATATGAGAAAATGTAAAGAAGTATGAGCATGTTACAAGTAAAGTGAATTTCTAAGTATAAACATGCGTGTTGGGGAAATATTTAAATTATTTAATTGTGTGGAAAATGGAAAACTTTCCGAAGAAGTTGTCCAAAAATTAATAGAGTGGGGTCTTGTTCCCAAAGAAGGGGACTATAAATGTAAAAATGGTCATGTGCTGAAGCTAATAAAAAATGGTTGTAAAGACATATGGAAATGGAAGTGAGTCTAAATTTGTCATAATTTTTAAGTATATTATTAACTAATTCAAATATAAATTTTTGCATGCGAAAATATGTAGGTGTTTTAAGAAGATAAAGAAATATAAAAAAAATCATCGACATGCCGCTCAAGTATAAGCATTAGGACTGGGACATTTTTTGAGAAATCTAAGCTAAGTGTCTTCCAAATTATACTATTTGCTTATTTTTGGGTCAAAAATAGTCCACTAAGTTTTATAAAGGAGGAGTTCGCAATTGCGTTACAAACCGCCGTCGACTTCAATTCTTTTTGTCGAGAGGTTTGTATATTTGGCTCTTTTCAAACCAATTTGGTGATTGGGGTTCCAAATATAGTTGTAGAAGTCGACGAATCGAAACTAGGTAAGCGGAAGTACCACCGAGGACACCATGTTGATGGCCAATGGATATTTGGTGGGGTAGAACGGGAATCAGGGAAGTCATTTATGATTCCCGTGGAAACTAGATCCCGAAAAGTTTTAGTACCATTAATAAAAAAATATATCAGACCGGGGTCCACAATCGTTTCCGGTTGCTGGAAGGTATGAATATATTTTTTAGTATAACTATACTTTTTTCCATTTATCGTTGAAATAATTATTTTTCCATTATTAGGCGTACGATACTATATCGGAAGAAGGATACATTCACCACAAGGTGAATCACAGTGTATCCTTCAGAGATGACCAATCTGGACATCATACAGATACAATAGAGGGGTTATGGCGCCATATGAAAAAGTCCATTCCGGAATACAACCGGAGGAAGATTTTTTATAATGGATATGTCCAAAAATTTATATTTTTAAGGTGGTGTAAAGCTCGCAAGCAAGACCCCTTCCTTAAATATCTAAATTTTGCCGGCATGCTTTTATAACCCCTTAAACCCACCGAATTAGTTATTAATTTTTATATTCATTTTATATTTATTTATTCATACATTTTCCTTATAATTTAATTTACTATATATGTATAAGTAGAATTAATATATTATAGTTTTAGTTTTTTAGAAATGGGTTAAAAGGTATTTCTGAAAAGTTTCATGTCTATCGGACAAATTCTTAGGATTCCATTTTTAATTTGAAAATTTTAAGTTTTTGTTAAAATCAAATTTTTTTATGTAGTTCTTGTTAGTATTTTTGGATTTAATTTTTGATGACTAGACCACCGAAGGGAGCTAGTTTTTTCCAAATTACAAAATTGTTCGGGTATTTACAATTACTCATCGTGATTATTTTAAACAGAGTTGCTACAAATCCAAAAATTGTCCTACCAAGATGTTACTTAAAATTCCTCAAAAAATACCACACACTTGTTTTATTACACTACTTTTTATCTTAAAAAAATATATGAACTGATCTCCAACAAGTGAGTTCAAAATAGATAAATACGATTTCTTCGCAGTACCAATAATAAAATAACAATTTTTAAATTATGTATGAATTTTTATTATCCGAACTCTCTTATGTAAATTGTTAATTTTATCAACGGGCTTAAGTTCGAATCTGCAAGACCGCAAACCATTTTTTTATTATTTTATTAATAAATGAATTTGTTCAAATTCTATTTTTATTAATTTATATTAAGATTGGAATATTAAGAATATTTTTCAATAATCATCAAACCAGCAGAAAGGATCAGTACTGATTTCGAGGCCGCTACGCCATCTCATCAGCGTTCTTTGTTCAATTTTTCCACTTTTGCAAGTTGTGCTAGTTAGTAGGAATATCAACTATTTAACCAATATTTTAACGAAAATTGAATATGAGAAGTTATCACATTCATATTTTTAAGTTATTACATTTTTGGTTAGTACGAAATTGCACAACCCTGACGATTAATATTCCCAATATTCCATGTATCTCTTTCGCTTTTTCCAGATCCATCGGCTGCTGATAACTAAAGCTTCTTTGTTATTTATGTTCAAGTAATTGAATTTAGTTGTTAATTTACAATGAACAAGTGCGCGTGCCCCCGCAATGTTTTAAATTATGTATGAATTTTTATTAGTCGAACTTTCTTATGTAAATTGTTAATTATATTAACGGGCTTAAGTTCGAATCTGCAAGACTGCAAACCATTTTTTTATTATTTTATTATTAAATGAATTTGTTCAAATTCTATTTTTATTAATTTATATTAAGATTGGAATATTAAGAATATTTTTCAATAATCATCAAACCAGCAGAAAGGATCAGTACTGATTTCGAGGTCGCTACGCCATCTCATCAGCGTTCTTTGTTCAATTTTTCCACTTTTGCAAGTTGTGCTAGTTAGTAGGAATATCAACTATTTAACCAATATTTTAACGAAAATTGAATATGAGAAGTTATCACATTCATATTTTTAAGTTATTACATTTTTGGTTAGTACGAAATTCCACAACCCTGACGATTAATATTCCCAATATTCCATGTATATCTTTCGCTTTTTCCAGAGCCATCGGCCGCTGATAACTAAAGCTTCTTTGTTATTTATGTTCAAGTAATTGAATTTAGTTGTCAATTTACAATGAACAAGTGCGCGTGCCCCCGCAATGTTTTAAATTATGTATGAATTTTTATTAGTCGAACTTTCTTATGTAAATTGTTAATTTTATCAACGGGCTTAAGTTCGAATCTGCAAGACTGCAAACCATTTTTTTATTATTTTATTAATAAATGAATTTGTTCAAATTCTATTTTTATTAATTTATATTAAGATTGGAATATTAAGAATGTTTTTCAATAATCATCAAACCAGCAGAACGGATCAGTACTGATTTCGAGGCCGCTACGCCATCTCATCAGCGTTCTTTGTTCAATTTTTCCACTTTTGCAAGTGGTGCTAGTTAGTAGGAATATCAACTATTTAACCAATATTTTAACGAAAATTGAATATGAGAAGTTATCACATTCATATTTTTAAATTATTACATTTTTGGTTAGTACGAAAGTTGTCAAGTTGTCTTATGTATGGTAAGTCTTACAACTTTAAATACTTGAAGCTTATGCGTGATATAACATTTTAATATTTGTAAATTGTACAATTTTTTACTCAGCGCCAGTGTATTGCTCCTTTTGCAAAATATGCCAAGTACGCGTAATTACTTCAATTGTCCAATATTTGGGCATGCATCAGATTTTGCACAAAATAAACTTCCGACCTACGTTGATGTAGCACGATGTTACACATTTATTCAAAAAACTTCAGGAAATTCAAATTATTATCAAAGTTTTTCCCAAATTTCCAAAATATTGACAAAAAAATAATAACAATTTGGGAAAAAGCATCTCTGCCAATTTTAAGTACGCCAAGAATAATTGCAAAATTAAAAGATTTTCATGAGCAAATGCAAAAAATAAAAAAAATATTCAAATAAACAACAAATTTTTAAATTAAAATGCAAGACCTTTACATCCAGTTATGAGAATAAACTTTTCGATGTATGTTCTTGTAAGTGCGTCGATTTTTCTATTTGCCGGTGTATAAAGAAAGTTCCTATCTTAGAAAGACCTTTCCTGCTGGATCAAAGACAATGTAGAACAATGGTGATTGGTGCAATAGACTTTCTAACGACAAGAAAGCTCGAAAAAGGAAGAAAAAGGAAAATTGCTGACCAAACAAGACTTCATAACGTCCAAAATCTTACATCCGTATCAGGTTCAGCAGATACAATAATTTTCGAATCTGATACAGATTCTGAATCTGAAAACGAAAAAAAAAACACTATTGCCTTCATCCACTACTACAGATAATCAAAGCTCTGACGCTACATCCCAACAAATTATTTCTCTCACAGAAAATGGTAGAGCAAGCATTTCAACCCGAAATAATTTGTTGAAATTTGTGACGACCAAAAGTCGCCACCCTCGTTTTTGGCGCACACTATAGATAAGTTATCCTTGTACGTTAGAATAGAATTTATTTTATGTTTTTATTTTCTTTATGAATCGGTATCAAACCGACCCAATGAATTATTGTACCCATGAAATATTGTACTTGAGAATAGAATTTGATTTTATATTTTTATTTTTTATGAATTGGTATTAAACAGACCATATGAATTATTGTACTTATGAAATATTGTACTTTAGTGAAGAGTTTGACTAATCCGGATTAATACAGTAAGATCCTATTATATAACTACATAATTACGAAACATCCCCACTGTGCTAATGAACTGGCAAACTAGCTGATATATATTAAAATACGTACATACATACATGCCTATACACATACGACATTAGTAACGGTCGCCATCCAAAATATCAATTTGTGTTACATACTGCTTGTACATAAACATACATACATGCATTGGTTAGTTGTAACTGTGATCTGCTTTGCTCTTCATCGCACAGCCGTGATCATATAGTTGGCATGTACGCGGTTACCTACTCATGTATGTCGGTATGTACACATACTGGTTGTGGTTTATTTGTAATATTTAAGCTGGTTGTCAACGAAGTAGAGTGGTGATGAATTGCTTATACATATATTAATTTAACATACGCGCTATGATTTCAAGAATTGTTCGTAGTTATTACGTTGCTTATACATTATTCTTATATATTGTAAGAACTGTAAATTTTGATAGAATTGTATAGTAAATGTTAAGTTAAGAAAACAGACAAGAAAATATTGTACACATACATGCATGACCAGGGCAATGTGTGTATGCTGCGCACAGCTATAAAAAGCGAAGCATTTCGCACAAACAGGGAGTTCCTGTGCAGCCGGCGTGGAGGTAAGTCATTTATAAGATTAAATATTAAATTTATTTTGTTCGTTTAGCTTCATATTGGGAAGCATTTGTGCTGGTTAGAAGAGAATTTACCAGCTAAACGGGATTGAAATCCCTACCTGAGGATATATTCTTTGCTCACCAACACCGCGTTGTAAAGACACTTGTCCGAGCCACTCCCTGCGTTTAGCTTCATATTGGGAAGCATTTGTGCTGGTTAGAGGAGAATTTATCAGCTAAACGGGATTGAAATCCCTACCTGAGGATATATTCTTTGCTCACCAACACCGCGTTGTATAAACACTTGTCCGAGCCACTCCCTGCGTTTAGCTTCATATTGGGAAGCATTTGTGCTGGTTAGAGGAGAATTTATCAGCTAAACGGGATTGAAATCCCTACCTGAGGATATATTCTTTGCTCACCAACACCGCGTTGTACCTTATCCGCATCGCTTCATATTGGGAAGCATTAGTGAACGTTAGGGGTGAACTGCTATCTATACGGGATTGAAATCCCTACCTGATAGTACGCTCACTGCTCACCGACACCGCGTGTTAGTCAGGCCGGCTAAACCTCGTAAAGTAAATACGTTAATGGCCACTGTGCCACCCGCCACGCCGCTGCGATCATCACCACTTCGTCGAAGCCCAGTTGTCTACAATAAAGAGCCCAATTAATTCAATCTCTGGAGTTTAATTTTCGCATCCCTGCAAAATTAAAAATTTATGTAACGACCCTGGACGCCGCTGAGCCATACCCCAGCATACCAGCGGCAACGTGTCGACACAAATTGCCGAGTGTAGCGATAGCTTGCGATAGATACGGAATTCCTGATCGAGCCGCTGCCATAGTTGTAAGTTCGACCTTGAAAGATTTAGGATTGGTTGGTCCTGAAAACTCTCATATGGTCGTCGATCGGCATAAAATTCGAAGAGCTCGTAAGACAGCTAGAGCTGATACTCAAAGCTCTCAACCAACGCAAGATCTTGAATTACTTGGCATTTATTTCGATGGAAGAAAAGATCAAACTATATCCCAAGTTAGATCTGAGAACAACTTAAAGAAAAAAAACAGTTTTAGAAGAATATATTGTAATTGTTTCTGAACCAAGCTCAGAATACATTGGTCATTTTACTGCTTCATCTAGCACAGCTCTATCAATAAAAACTGACTTTTGTGATTATCTAGCTACAAAAAAATTTAACATAAACAATTTAGTTGTCATCGGATTTGATGGGACTGCAGTCAATACCGGAAAGAATGGGGGAGTCTTAAGATTATTAGAATTAGAATTGCAAAGGCCTTTACAATGGTTCATATGCCTTTTCCATTGCAATGAGCTCCCATTGCGGCATTTGTTCCTAAAACTAGATGGAAGAACTGTTGGTCCGAAAGCGTTCTCTGGTCCTATTGGAAAAAAACGTTTAATTTGTGAGAATTTTCCAGTTGCAACATTCCAACCAATTGCATCAGATATAACGATC
The DNA here is from genome assembly GCA_951800035.1 of Linnaemya tessellans. NCBI lineage: Eukaryota > Metazoa > Arthropoda > Insecta > Diptera > Tachinidae > Linnaemya > Linnaemya tessellans. The sequence goes on along the minus strand of OX637533.1, from coordinate 81,348,534 downwards.
ATAGACTTTTCTGAACTCAGTACAGATCAGAAATATTTGTACCAAATGACTGCAGCTATTACTGGTAATAACTTATCACCAGAACTTGCTAAAAGAAATCCTGGAAAAATGGTTCACTCAAGGTGGCTTACAACTGCAAATCGAATTCTTCGTTTGTATGTATCCCAGGAAAGACCAAGTTCAAATCTTAAAATACTAGCCGAATTTATTATCAAAGTATAAGCACCAGTTTGGTTCGAAATTAAAAGAAATTCAACATGTAAGCATGGAAGTTTACATTTATGGGGCATGATTAACAAATCAAGGCATTTTGATATATCGGAACGAAATATCATTGATCCTGTAATTCAGCGCAATGGGTATTTTGCGCATCCTGAAAATATACTGCTTGCCATGCTTGCTGATGAAAGACAGCATATTCGAGAACTTGCTATAAGACGCATTTTACAAATAAGATCAAATATTGACACCGATGAAACACAAATTCGACGATTCGAAGTGCCACTCATTAACTTTTCTGCCAAAGATTTCACCGAAATGATTGACTGGCAAACAAATAAAATATATGTTCCTCCACTCTTAAAGAAATTTTCTAGTGAATATTTAAAGGAATTTAACGTGAATGCTCCCGAGATAATAGATATCTTCAAATTTCCCTGCCACTCACAAGCAGTAGAACGATGTGTTAAACTCGTAACAGAAGCATCATCTCTTGTCTGCGGAGTGGATAAAAGAGACGGATTTATTCGGGTTAGAATTGCATCAAGACAAACGCTACCTAAGTTTGAGACCAAATCTGACTACCAGAAAAGTCTTGTATGAAATAAATAAAAATAAAAAACAAATATCTTTTTATATAAAAATATATTTAAAAATTATAACAATAACATAAGAAATATACAAAACATTACTAATATAAAATTTTGTATTTAGGTATAAAAAAAATACAAAATATATGAATTGAAACTATAAACACACATAAAAAAAATTAAAAAAAGCATGTATGGATTTTAAACATAATAATTTCATGATGCATATGAAAAAAACAAAAAATAAAACTATATTAAAAAAAAATAATAAAAATTAAAAAAAATATATATGGATTTCAAACATTATAATTTCTTTATAAAAATGCAACAATAAACAAAATATTAAAAAATTATAAATTAAAAAAAAATTAAATAAAAAGAAATATACATTTCAAACAATAATTTTTTTATACATATTAAACAATAAACAAACAAAAAATATAAATTAAAAATTGAAAAAAAATTAAAAAAAGTTTATATAAAAAATATATGGATTTCGAACAACAGCTACCTCCACGTGGTGAAATCTGGATGATCACAATTTATTAGATTAGCTGAATGCTGTTATAAGTATGTATATTTATATTCCTTATTGTTCAGTGATTTACTTTTTAAGTTTTGAACGAGAAATGGAATCCTAAGATCTTAGCCGATTGAACTGAAACTTTACAGAAATACTTTTTAGACCCACTCACAACTTTTAAGCCGTAGTCATTCACAAAAATTAAAAAAAAATAAACGCTCCACCAAAATATATATATATATATATATATATATATGTATATGAAAACTTTTTATTTGACACATTGTTGTCACAATACTACTATATATAAATGAAATTTATTTGTTGGTGGTTAAGCAATGTCTATATAAATTTCATTTATATATAGTAGTATTGTGACAACAATGTGTCAAATAAAAAGTTTTCATAACAGTTTAATTTAGATTTTATTTTTCATTTTGCCTTATAAATACTTTTCTTGTTATCCAATGGATTTCTGATTGTATAAAGGTGTAGAAAAATAAAATAGATTCATATCGAACATACTTTATTTGTTGGTTTAGTTTTGTATGAGTTGCAAGCCTATGTTCTTGTTCTGTTGTTATTTTTGAAAATAGTTTGTAATTTACAAGTTGTGAATTCTCAGATGGTTTTCGGAAGTATATGCATAAGATAAGAGGTTTTTAACTTTTCAAAACTGTGGTTAAAGTCTACTGACGATTTGGTAAAGCACCAATGAAATGCATATAGACATTGCTTAACCACCAACAAATAAATTTCATTTATATATAGTAGTATTGTGACAACAATGTGTCAAATAAAAAGTTTTCATAACAGTTAAATTTAGATTTTATTTTTCATTTTGCCTTATAAATACTTTTCTTGTTATCCAATGGATTTCTGATTGTATAAAGGTGTAGAAAAATAAAATAGATTCATATCGAACATACTTTATTTGTTGGTTTAGTTTTGTATGAGTTGCAAGCCTATGTTCTTGTTCTGTTGTTATTTTTGAAAATAGTTTGTAATTTACAAGTTGTGAATTCTCAGATGGTTTTCGGAAGTATATGCATAAGATAAAAGGTTTTTAACTTTTCAAAACTGTGGTTAAAGTCTACTGACGATTTGGTAAAGCACCAATGAAATGCATATAGACATTGCTTAACCACCAACAAATAAATTTCATTTATATATATATATATATATATATATATATATATATATATATATATATGTACAATAGATTTAAAAGATGAGTTAATATAAAAAACATGAAAATTAAAAATATAAAATATATAAAAACCAGGGACCGGAAATAAGAGTTATTTTTCAATTTTTGAAGAAATAAATCATACATAAATGAACATCGTAGAAAACTTTTAATTACACCATCATGATTTTTAGGCGAAATGCATTCAACATATTGCATGGCATTAACAATCAAAAGTAAGAGTTATTTTTGATATTTATTTTTTTAAATGAAAAATAAGAGTTATTTTTGATTTTAATTTTTTTAAATGAAAAATAAAAGTTATTTTTGATTTTTATATTTTTAAATGGAAAATAAAAGTTATTTTTGATTTTTATATTTTTATATCAATAATAAAAATCAATAAAAAACTCTTATTTGTTTGTTGATGCCGTATGTATTATAATATGCTGCTTCATTCAAATTTCTATATGAATATAATATATTATGTGACTTATCCATTATCAGCTATAAAAACAAGAATGCATAGAAATAGCTTATAAGTTTTGGCTGCCATTTAAGTCAGTGTTAAGAGGTCGTTTTCAGGTGTTCAATTTGACCATCATAATTGATTTTGAATGTTGCTCAGATAAATTATATCTCAAATCTCCCAATATTAACCTGAGTGCTGAAAATGACCTTTCTACACTGACTTGAGTGGCAGGTACAGAATGAACAATTAAAGCTAATTTTCGAAGCCATGGAAACACAAACATATTACCTATGTCACGAATTTTGAGTTGATTTTTATTATTGATATAAAAATCGAAAATAACTTTCATTTTTCATTTAAAAATATAAAAATCAAATATAACTTTTATTTTTTATTTAAAAATATAAAAATCAAAAATAACTTATTTTTCATTTAAAATAATATATATCAAAAATAACTCTTATTTTCTATCTAAAAATATAAAAATCAAAAATAACTCTTATTTCTTGATTTTTTTGATAAAAGTCATAAGAGTCCCTGATAAAAACTATTTTAGGTAAAAATGTTTTTTAAGGTGGAATGTGGTGCGAAATACCATTGGGAATAAAATTATTAAGCCCGGCCGAAAATGCAGAAAATCATTACTCAGCGAAGCCACTTTTGGACATACATAGAGGAGAAAATTCCTTAAGCCGAAGGCCGACAATGCAAAAAATCATTACTCAGCGAAGCCACTGTTCGACATACAGTAAAATCAAGCCTGCCCTTATTTTTTACGTTTTAATTCCTTTGTAGCGTCTTTATTTCTTATCAAAAATTTTTGATATAGGCATCAAATGAAAGGTGTGAATGTCTTCTATTTATTTTACATTATAATAAAGTACCGTTTTATAGACCCCGTTTCGATTTAACGGTACTTATGTAAAAAAAGTCAGTATAAAAAATTAAAAACCCCTAGCGCTTTCAAACCAATATAATCTCAAGTTGTTATATATATTGTTTGAAAGGTATTTCAAGGACCTTTCCAACGATACCAATATCAATCATGTGGTGTTAATATGAAGGATGTTATAGACATATTTATGTTTGAACTTTAGAGGGCTATAACTCCCAAACTAAGGGAGTCCGCTCCAATTTTTTTTACCATAATTCTTAGATTAATTAGTACTACCTGTGACCAAATTTTCATTAAATTCTGCGAATGTTACGTGATTTAGATTTGTTCCGAAATGGCTATACATATCCATCTTTGAACACATGTTTTACAATTTTAAGCAAACAATGGTGGTTGAAAATCAAACAAAAATTTACTTTTAGAGAAAAATTGTGAAATAATTAACACAAATAGTGTTAAATGTTTTTAAGCAAGTAATAATCTGTTTGTAAACAGTAAACGAAGATACCGAAACTCCTAAATAGTGGCTGGCAGTCAATGATCTTAAGAAATCAGTATAAAAACGTGCCCACATTCCCAATGATTCGGAAATCGAAGATATTAGTTTGAATTACATTTTTAAGAATATTAGTGCCCGAAAAAGCAATTAATAAAGTTAAATGAAATGCCTAAAACAAAGAAAATCGTTGCAATGACCACCAATTACTAAGGTTCAATATCTGAAATGTGACTAAAATGCAGAAGTTGCAGGCACAACAAAGGTTCACAGTGATGATTAGAAATAAATCAAACATTTTGTTTCTGTGAACAAACATAAATATTTAATAAAATTTAGTCTTTAGTGCATCAAAACGGACAGTACAACTTAAGTTGATCTAAACGCAGTTATTGAACTACATATTGGAGAACTAAAACGGTTGAATTTGGAAAAGCAAGTGTATAAAAATGTAAGTATTTCACTGTGTTTATTACAATTTATATAAAAATGTTCATCAAAATTTGTATAACTCTTTCAGTCACAGCACCTACAAAGAATTTGCTGATGAAAAAGAGTTCTTTGAAGTCATCTTCAGTGATGTGCCAATTGCGATGATTTCTCCACCGACATGCTTGAATGGAGAATAGCAAAGTGTTAAAAGGTGTATCAATCGTCCCAAAAAATCTATACGTGGTGGCTGATTCAGATGACTTCAATATTTAATTTCATGGTTAATTAATTTGCATTACACTTACTAAGAGTACAAGATACAAATGCTTTTCTTATTGTGTGGTGAAGTACATATAATTCATATGCATTTGAAGTGAATGTGTAATTCTGAAAAATCATTGGCAAAGCTCAGATCAGTGGTAAAGCAGCAAAGAAAGCTGGTATGCGCAAGAAAAGTTATGCCATCTACATTTACAAAGTTTTGAAACAAGTACATCCGGATACTGGCACCTCATCAAAGGTCATGAATAAATTTATGAATGAGGCAATTCACACTGGATGAATTTTTAGTCCGCTTAATTTTTGTTCTCTTCAAAACACACGTTTTTTTTATACACAGCTTTGTGTGTATTAGTATTTTTTTGTTTATTTGATGTTTGTCTTTCCTTCGCTGAACACATCCATTTTGAAACAAACTAAGCGGAAAAATGGATGGAATAAGTGATGAAGAATTGGCAATAATCTTAGTAGGAATCTCTAGTGCCTGTAACTGAAGCTGCAGCATTACTTCTAGAAGATGAGAAGGCAAAGAAAAGAAGCGATACACATTTGAGAAAATGTATTCCGGTTGAAGAAAAATTGGCTGCAACTTAAGAGTTTTAGCCACAAGAGAAACCTTCGGAAATTGCCGAAAATAGTAAATTTTCTGCACCTTATTGAAGCTCAGCTATGATTACGATAACCATATTTTTCAGTGCAAAAAGAAGGACATTTAGAAATGTAATAAAAATTGTATTCACTATTTATAAACGATTTCATATACTCTAGCCATGGCACACTAACTAACATATGTTAATGTTATTTGAACAATAAAATATGTCAAAATATATTACATTAATTTGATAAAAAGATTTTCATATCTCCACACTCCATTTGATGATTACAATATTTTATTGGTGATTATAGTTTGAAGAAAAAAACAATAATAAAAAAAGGACACTAAAGGACATATCAATTAAAACAAGGACACTTTATTTTTTTTTATTCTAAGAGGACATCGTGTAAAAAAAGAGGGCCGTCCTCTTAAAAAAAGGACACCGTAGCTATGATGGAAGCATGTTGTGCAATTTACACAAACATGAAAAGTGTATTTTTAAAGGTTGTAACGTGAAACACTTTACATGAAGTTAGTTTCCACGGCGTAGCTCAGTACTGCAGGGCAGTGTGTATGTTAAGAACCGCAGGGCAGAAGGAATGCGTAATAATTAAATGCTCGCTGCTTGTGTACAACAATAAACACAACATACACAATCTGCTGTATGCAACTTATCAAAACATTTATTTGGTTTTCTAAAAATATTATATCTTCAAGATACCAACCGTACCTTGAAGTATTCTTTATTTAATATTATCTTAACATTAAAATACTTAATTCTATGTGCTCTGTTCGAACTGTCTAATTACCACTGCACGACTGTTTTACAATTTTAATTTCTTTTTCTTAAATACTAGAATTTTCTTAATCTTAGACACATTTGGGTTTTTCTTAAACATGTAAACATGTTTTTTTCTGAAACTAATTACCTAGAATTGGTCGACCTTTCTTATCGTAAATTAATAATAACAACGAATTTGTTTAAAATATTTGAGTCGACCTTTTTTATACAACATTTGAGTCGACCTTCTTTTTTCTTAAACTAATAATTACTTTCTATGGAAATTTCTTATCATCTATCTTATCGTAAACTAATAACCTTGTTTACAATATTTGAGTCGACCTTTTTTTTCTTAAACTAATAATTAGGTTAGGTTGGGTTAGAGGGCCGTTATCCCTGGCGGGACAATCCACTTGGGTCCGTCAATTCGGTCCCTTTGTGATGCCCTTAAGCAGAGGACCTCCTAAGGGATGTCCTCCGCCGTTTCAAACCATCCTGTACCCCTAAGGAAGGATGATACCCCTGAAAGCTCCATGTTTGCCAGGCTGTCTAAGTCTGACAGGAATCGGGAGCCTAGCGCCACTGCCCTTGCATTAGCAAGGGCAGGACACTAACACAGAAGATGGAGGACAGTTTCTTCCTCCTCTTCATCATTGCAGCTTCTGCAATATTCGTTGTATATTAGACCCATCCTCCTCGCATGAGTCCCAAAGCTACAGTGTCCTGTCAGAACAGTCACCAGTTGACGCATGCGCGCCTTGTTAAACTTGAGAAGGTCGTGTGTTTTGCGTAAATCATAATGGGGCCACGTGGCTCTTGCCACGAGACAGTTAGCCACGCTTTCCCACCTAAGTTGAGCTAGTTTGTATGATTCGCTTTGAATCAGAAACTTGCATCGCGCTAATGGAATGCCAGTGAAGTGACTGATCGTTGAACTGTTCAATTCAGTCCCTTGTCTGGCAATCTCATCCGCAGTATGGTTGCCTGGACATCCAGAATGCCCCGGCACCCAAATCAGTGTCACCCTCGAATGTCTCGCTATCTCGTTGATAGACAGTCGGCATTCGACCACAGTTTTTGATGTACTGTACACACCACTAATAGCAGAGATGGCTGCTTTGCTATCGGTAACAATGAAGATATCATTCGATATCCTATAGTACCTTAGCAATCTCGCTGCCCGAGTAATAGCAGAGATTTCGGCTTGCAAGACAGTACAACCGTCCTGAAGCCGGAATGGAGATCTTACATTGAAGTTCTCCACATAGAAGCCTCCGCCCGTTCTTGTTCCCCTTTTGGATTCGTCAGTGAAAACTCTAACTGAATCCTCGAGAAAGGAAAGCCTGTCCACCTGTTCTCTGTCAACGACAACGGAACGGAAGAGTCCACCAAAGAAGGGTCTTGGTACACAGTAGTCAATGTTGGCATGAATTTCCGAGTGCTCTCTTAAAATCCTAGCATGCCCATAGTCAGTCCTAGTCCATGGACATACTGTATTCAACCTGACCGCAGAGAATAGAGCTAGTTGTCTGGCCAGAATGTCAACCGGGAGCCAATTTAGCATTGCAAAAATTGCTCCCGTTGGTGTAGATCGTAGTGCGCCTGTCATCAGTCTCGCTACGACCCGAAAGACTTTTTCAAAGGTCCTGCGATGAGCCTGCTTGTCCATCGCATTCCATCAAACCAATACCCCGTAAAAGAGTACTGGTTTAATAACAGCTTCAAGGATCCAATTGATCCCCTTAGGGTTGATGCCCCATTTGAGGCCTACTGCCCTTTTGCATGTATAATAGCCACTAAGGCCCTTTCCGCTCTCGCCTGTATGTTCTGATTCCATGATAGCTTACTATCCAGAATCACACCCAGGTACTTGGCGGTTTTAGATAGTTTCAAGGAGGTGCCGTTAAGCTTTGGGTGTATGAAGCTATCGGTTTTGTACCTCCTAGTGAAGAGCACCAACTCAGTCTTGGCTGGGTTGATGCTGAGCCTCCACCTGATACTCCACCTACTCAGCAGAGCCAGCGCAGACTCCATACACTGAGATATGGTATCCAAGTGCTTACCCGATATCGCCACCGCTACGTCATCCGCGTACGCGACAGTCATAATCTGTCTGCGTTCTAGACTTAGCAAAAGCGAATTAGTGGTCAGGTTCCACAACAGAGGTGACAGAACACCTCCCTGTGGAGTACCCCGATAGACTGCCCTATACTCAGTGACATCCCCAATCGAGGCCCTGACTACCCTGAAAGTTAGTAAGTTTCTAACAAACCGGCATAAATTGTCATCAATCCCTACTGCTACCATCCCATTGATGATGGAATCGGGGTTGACATAGTTGAAAGCACCTTCCATGTCCAAAAAAGCCCCCATAGTAAATTCCTTATACTCAACAGATTTTTCTATGTGGCCCACTAGAGAATGTAGTGCCGTTTCCACAGATTTGCCTTTAGTGTAGGCGTGCTGTGATTTGGAGAGAAGCTCATTCGGAATGGTCATTCTCAGATAAATATCAATTACCCTTTCTAAAGTTTTGAGTAAAAAAGAAGTAAGAGTTATCGGTCTGAAGTCTTTAGGCTTGGTGTGTGACGTCTTACCTCCCTTCGGGATAAAGACAACCTTGTACGTACGCCAAAATATAGGTATATATGCCCTCCTAAGGCATTCACTGTAAATAACCGTGAGCCAAGGTAGGACAATGTCCGCATTTCTCTGTAGATCCGCTGGAATTATTCCATCTGGTCCCGGAGATTTGAACGGATCGAAGCAGTGTACAGCCCAGCGGAGTCTATCCATATCCAATGGAGTTGTGACTGTGCCTGTCGTCAAGCTGCCATCGACAGTGCCTGTTAAAGGTGCCGCCTGGCTACCAGGAAAATGAGTAACGAGTAGTACTCTCAGCGTCTCTTGACTACTCATGGTCCAGCTACCACAGGGTTTCTGTATGTAGCTGGGTACAACCGGTGCGGTTGATAGCATCTTACGCAACCAGTTGGTTTCAGATGAACCCTCCACATTACTGCAGAAAGCCCTCCAAGACCTCCTTTCTGCGTTTCTGACAAGATTCTTGAAGCGATTCAGCGAGGTTTTGTATGTCGACCAGTCGCCTGATCGTTTAGCCTCGTTGAATAGCCTACGACATTCTTTTCGTGAATGTGCAATTTCCGGGCTCCACCATAGTGGTTTGGCCCTTCCCCTGCAAACCGTTGGTTTGCAAGCCACATTAGTGGCATAGCGAAACTATTCACTTAGAATCTCCACAGCAGAGTCAATGTCCCCAATATTTCTAATAGTTGGAGACGTCGATAAGGAGTTGCAGAGTACATTGTTCTGTAGCTCCCAGTCAGTCTTCTTTCTGTTAACTATAGGATTATATCTACTTACACCTAACCCTATGTCAAAGTCAATATAGCGATGATCGGATAGGGAGCAGTCATCCGCAACCCTCCAACCGCTAACCAGATTGGTGTGCTCTGCACTAACCAATGTTACATCTAAAACCTCTTTACGGTTAGACAAAATAAAAGTGGGTTGACAGTTTCAAGATTATTATTTAAAATGAAATCGAAGAGACACTCACCCCGCTCGTTAGTATCGCTACTACCCCAGGAGGTGTGGTGTGAATTGGCGTCAGCACTTATTATAGGCGTCCTCGTGCTTATCGCCCTGGACACAATGCCACGCACCTTGCCATTTGGTGGGCTGCCCTCATGGTCATGCGCCATATAGCTCGAGACCAGCCAAACCGTACCGGACGGGGTCTCCAGAGCAGCTGCTACAGTATCCCCATCACTGAAATCAGATAGGATAAAGATACGCAAAGAGTTTTTAGCCAAGACACAAGATCTAATATTACCTGTGCCTTTGGCAAACAATAGCTTGTAGCCCTTTAGTGTCAGTCCATGAACCCGTCCTTGGTGGACCCAGGGTTCCTGGACCATAACCAGCTCCTCCTTCCTCTAAACTAATAATTACTTTCTATGGAAATTTCTTATCATCTATCTTATCGTAAACTAATAACCTTGTTTACAATATTTGAGTCGACCTTTTTTTTCTTAAACTAATAATTACTTTCTATGGAAATTTCTTATCGCCTATTTTATGGAAATTTCCTACTGTCTATCTTAACTCTCTCCCTACTTAAAAATGAATCGTCCCGATTCGTATCTAAGCTGTAACTCTCCCCTCACAAAAATGAATCGACTCGATTCATATGTGGTTAGTAATTAATTCCTGTCTTGCATTTTCTAACTTTTTGTTATATATTACCTGAAAATTTTCTCTAGCCCTGATTTCTCTTAGGGTTAAATAATATTTTGTTACTTTTAGAATACTATATGTATTTTTGTCCCTCGATGTGCTTTATCTCAGTTATTGCTTTCGACGTCTGGAATAATATTGCCAGTACGGCAATAATCTGGTATACTTGCTTCATCATGTCTGAAAGTGATATTCTTTATGTTGCTTTTATGTACACTTTTTCCTTTTTTTGTTATGATTATGTCTCCTAAGTCTTCCTCGACAATTTCTTTTTTGTAACGTGGTAGATTTTTATTTCTGATGCCGACTATTTTTACTAATACCTGTGTGCCCTTTGTGAACGTTCTGTGTTTTGCGTTTTTGTTTAATCGGTTAAGCACTTTTTCAGACGTGTCCTTTAGATTTTTTATTATCTCTTCTTTGTTTGCATTAATTAAACCGAAATATATGTCCTTTGGTCGATATTTTACTACACTGTGCACTGTATTATTGAGCTCTTTAATGGCTCTGAATATTTCATCTCTGCTTGTGGAGTGGTTGTTAAATTTAAAAATTCTTGTTAGTTCACTAATTGAGTTGTGCGCTCTTTCAACTTGTCCGTTCGCTGCTGATCTATGAACTGGCGTTTCTAATTTTTGAATACCGTATTTATGGCACATTTGTTTAAAGGCTGGTGTGACAAAAGATGCTTCGTTGTCAGTTATCAATCGTTTACATTCGGGAAAACTTGTAGTGATTATTTCTTCTAACTCGTTTTCAATTCCTGCTTTTGTTTTGATTTCGCGTGCTACTATGTATTTGGAAAATTTATCTATGGTTACGAGGTACATCATTTTATCATTGAAATAAATATCTGCGTGTATAAATTCTCTGGGTTGTGTTGGTATAGTCGAGTTGCGTAAGGGTTCTTTGATAGGGTTTCTTTCATATCTACCATATAAGCATGCTGAACAATTGTTATTATATTTTTTTGCATCTCTTTTTATTTCTGTCCAATAGTATTTCTCGAGTATTTCATTTATAGTATTTTTGTAGCTTCTATGAGCTCTATCATGTGTTTCTTTAACAATGCGAATTTGCTCATTCTTATCTACTACGTCTTTTAATTTTTTAGGGGCATAGACAAAATTGGTCCCAATAAATGTGTTTGTGATTGTTTTTCCATATTTATATATGTTTTCAATATCTGTGTGTAATGATATAACTTTGGGGGTATGAATTTTTTTAACTCTGTTATTAAATTATCATGGTTAGTAAAATTAATAGTATATCGTATTTTCCCCGAAAAAATAGTTCGTGTTCTTGTTTCTACCAAATTATTCGTGGGTACCAATTCTATTTGTATGCCGTATGAATTAAATGGCTGTGAAACTGATTTAATAATATCACTACGTGAACTTTCGGCTGAGTGTACGGTGTCAATTGAAGACGTGTTTGTAATCTGTCGGGATAGTGCGTCAGCTACTACATTTTCTGTACCTGGTTTGTATTTCATTTTTGCACCGTAATCTTCTATTATAGCTTTCCAGCGTTTTAATTTGGGGTTAGGGTTTTTTTCTGAGATGGCATATGTTAGGGATTGATGGTCTGTGAAGATCGTAAGGTCGGCTATGCCGTATATATAATTCCTAAGCTTTTGCAAGGCCCATATTATGGCTAATAATTCTTTCTCATTTGTACTATACCTTTGCTCTGTTTCACTCAAAGTTCTTGATAAAAAGTAAATGGGGTTCTTATTTTGGCTTAACACGGCTCCAATAGCTATGTTGGATGCATCCGTTGTTAATTCGAATGATTTTTTAAAGTCGGGTTGAAATAGTTCCACGTGTTCTTTTAAATTCAATTTTAATTTTTCTATAGCTGCTATGGCTATTTGATCCAATTCGATTTGCTTATTTGCACTTTTGTTTTTGCCTATATGTGCGTTTTCACCCTTCAAATGTATGGTTAGAGGTTTTGTAATTTAAGCGTAGTCTTTTACAAATCTACGGTAATAACCTGTTAATCCTAAAAATCCTCTCAAATCCTTGAGAGTTTTGGGAATGGGAAAATTTTCAATGGCTCTTATTTTCTCTGGGTCTGTCGTTATTTTATTGTGTTTGATGATGTGGCCCAGGTACTCAACTTCGGACATAAAGAATTTTGATTTTTTATCCGAGACTTTTAGGGTAGCTTTATTTAATGCTTCAAAAATTATGTTTATGTGTTTCATGTGCTCTTCTGGTGTAGATGAATAGATCAAAACATCATCTATGTAGACGTACACGAATTTTCCTATGAATTCCCTTAAAATGTCGTCTACGCACCGTTGAAAAATGGAAGGTGCATTCTTCAATCCGAAAGGCATTCGTATGAATTCATACTTGCCTCCATTAACACAAAAGGCTGTCTTTTCTCTGTCACTTTCTTTAATTTTAATTTGATGAAAGCCAGATTCCAAATCCAAGACAGTGAAGAATTTAGCATTACCCAAATTTTGCAAAGTTGTGTTAACGTTAGGGATAATGTACCTATCTGTAATTGTATGCTCATTTAATTTGCGGAAATCTATTACCATTCTCCTTTTAGGTTTACCGTTTTCATCAACACCTTTTTTCTTTACTGTTAACATTGGAGAATTATATGGACTGAAACTCCTTTGGATTATTCCATCTTTTAATAACTTTTCTATTTCTTTATTGACGAATTCCATATCACTCATATTTCCAGGGTATTGTTTCATCCAAATAGGATCCTTATTAATTGTTCTGATACTCGCTTCGATTGTTGTCGTGAAAGGCAAAGGACCTATTTTATTGTTTTCCTGCATCAAACTATCTATTTCTACTTCATATTGTTTTTCTCTTATAGAGTAATTTATTCTATGTGATAATTCTGGGACACTGAACAATTTTCCTTCCATGTCTGTGACCGCGTTTAATTGTATCATTCCCTGAACTCCTAACATTAGATCAAAATCGACGTCATTTTTTAATTCAAAAAATTCTAATTCTTTCTTAAATAGTTTTATCTTCTGCTTGGACGTTATGATCGATTCACCGTGCATGGTGGTCATTTTTAAAGGTTTGGTTCTAATTCTAGGTCCTAAGACTAAGTTTTTTTATTATAATTGTGGGTTGCTCCACAGTCTATGAATATCTTATACTTTTTGTTGTCATCAGTCATAGTTATATAGAACAACCCGTCTATTAGTTTAAATTTTTATAAATATGGTTAGAATTATATTTGGACTTACTACTTTTTTTAGATATAATGCTGCTATTGTCCTCTATAGGTTGAGTAGCCTCTATTCTATTATTTCGTTGTATCTTTGACTGCTGATGATAATTTCCACTGTGTAATCTCTTCCAGGGTTGACTGTGGGATCCTTGAATGTTGTACTGGACTTGCTTGGTGTTACCAGAGGAGATGTCCATTGGTTCTGGCTTGGGGAAGTTATTTTGGTGCTGATGTTGATGTGATGAATGGTAAGACGGTCTTCTGAAATGCTGTTCATTTTTGAATGGTTGTCGTGGTTGTGTCTTCTGGTGCATTTTCTCATGATGACTTCTCTTTTCTTCACGATGGACATTGTTATAATGAAGACCTCTATGGTTATTGTCATGCTCTATGGTTTGTGCAATGGCATAGGCATGTTCTAAATCTCTGATTGGGTTCCCGTAGAGTGTTGACTGAATAAAATCGTTATTTATGCCATTTTTAAACGTTCGAACTGCATCTTCCATTGCATGTCCCGTCATACACTTAATCGACTCTGGGGGATCTCCGGACATTGCAATTTTTGAAGTAACTACTGTCAGTGTTTAACTAACTTCATCGTGGAATTCTGACAGAGTTAATTTGCCTTGGGTTAATCTTATTAATTCGTGTTTAAGGACATACAGTGGTCGCTGGTCACAATAAGTGTAGTCAAATCTGTTCAGAATTGCCTCGAAGTTAAAAATAGTGTTGTGATTCAAAAGGATATTAGCTGCTGGCCCGATTATTTTGGATTTCACAATGGTCAGTGCTTCGACATATTTGTTGGAATTCACATGACGGTTAATGCTATTCATTAAGCGTGTAGCATCCTCTCTCCATAATCGATAGTTGCTCTTTGTTCCGTCAAACGTGGATAATGACTTGAATATCTCAAGGTTGATCTCGTTCGGGCTGTTATATGTAGCTACCTTGGGTTCTAGAGCTTCGGCATGTGCCTGCCCTACGACCGGATTTATTGGGATCTGTTCTAGTCTGCTGCGTAGTGAAACATTTTCCTGCTGGACGCCTTGCAAAGCTACTTGTAGGTTTGCTATTTGTTGCATCAACTGGTTTAAAGTTTCTTGGTTCATGTTTCTGTTATTTTCGAAGATTTTTATTCTTGCGGCTTTTCTCATCAAGGCTTAATTACTGCATTTTATTTTTTGAGTTTTTTGTATCCTGTTCTATGCAGGATTTAGTTTTTAATTTGTTAAATATCCTATTTTATCTAGGATTTGTTGTTTAATTTCTTCCTATGAAAAATTTTTTTTTCTTATGTCTTCTTTTTATAAAGAAGTTGTTCTGGTTCCTTGCTGCGACAAGTATTCCAGTGGGCCGCTCTTCGAAGGATATAAATATAATATCCTCCTGGCAGATCGCCAGTTATGAAAACACTTATTTGGTTTTCTAAAAATATTATATCTTCAAGATACTAACCGTACCTTGAAGTATTCTTTATTTAATATTATCTTAACATTAAAATACTTAATTCTATGTGTTCTGTTCGAACTGTCTAATTACCACTGCACGAGTGTTTTACAATTTTAATTTCTTTTTCTTAAATACTAGAATTTTCTTAATCTTAGACACATTTGGGTTTTTCTTAAACTTGTAAACATGTTTTTTTCTGAAACTAATTACCTAGAATTGGCCGACCTTTCTTATCGTAAACTAATAACCTTGAATTTCTTTACAATATTTGAGTCAACCTTTTTTTTACAACATTTGAGTCGACCTTCATTTTTCTTAAACTAATAATTACTTTCTATGGAAATTTCTTATCATCTATCTTATCGTAAACTAATAACCTTGTTTACAATATTTGAGTCGACCTTTTTTTTATTAAACTAATAATTACTTTCTATGGAAATTTCTTATCGTCTATTTTATGGAAATTCCCTACTGTCTATCTTAACTTGCATGGTAGCAAACCAACAGCAGCAACCTCGCTGCTTGTGCACAACCATGCACACACACTCATACGACATACACACTGCTCATAGTACATTTGCAGTATACGCAAGCCACTGTTTGTACACAATAATTCTCAGAAGCTTCATAAGTGGTACGGCATAAGAAACATAAGTTAAGACAAAATCGAGGCGATTCGATACGAACACGCCTTATACTTCGTCTCAGCACGAAGGGAAACGATTGATAATATACCGAGGGATTTAGGAAAGGAAACGAATCCTACTAATACCGAGGTCGAGCACACTCTGCCTAGGGATTCCGTAGTGGAAGGCTAGCCAAGGACCCCTCACTGTTTTACTAAATTTGAACAGCAGCTTCGGCTGACTCTTTTCCACAGCGGTTTCGGCTGACTGTTTTCCACAGCGGCTTTGGCTGACTGTTTTCCACAGCGGCCTCGGCTGACTGTTTTCCACAGCGGCTTCGGCTGACTGCTTTCCACAGCGGTTCCGGCTGACTGTTTTCCACAGCGGCTTCGGCTGACTGTTTTCCACAGCGGCTCCGGCTGACTGTTTTCCACAGCGGCTTCGGCTGACTGTTTACCACTGTAGAACGTAGTCCGACTAGCGGAAGTAGATTACCGTAGTTAGCCTTTAGTTATAACTAGCTATAAGATTTATTGTACTTATTTTACGATTAATTACAAGACATCTCCGACCGTCAACGATTTCAAACCGACTACCGTCGTCACCGAACCTGCACCGAAGATTAACGAACCTGGGCCGATAAGCCAAACTACCGAACCTAAACCGGAGAGAAATTTTACCGAACTTATGCCGAAGAGCTAAGCCACCGATCCTGCGCTTTCATCGCACCTGATCATCGCCTCTGCTGATATTATATTTTGATATAAAACTTTAAATAAAGAAGATTGTTAATTTTGTCCAAGAAACGAAAAATATTGGTGTTATTATTTACTTAAGGTTTGTGGATCCGTAAGTCGACCTTGGACAATCGCTGAACTACCTCCGCCGACGACAAAACCACGTTACAAGGTACATATATTCATATAAGTTTATTTCGTCACCAGTAAAAGTTATTTAAGTAATTTCAGTAAAATTTTCAGTCAACAAAAACTTTTACTAGTTACTAAAATGCCTGCAAAAATTTTTATAAGTTTCTGAAATTACCGAAAAAACCCTTAAGCTGGATTTACCCATTGTTTCGGAACAAATTTTTTTATATGTAGTTTGACGTCTCTCTTTTTGAGAGAGAGAGAGAGAGCGAAAGAGAGTTAACTTTGTTCGGAAGATGAATTGGTTTAATTTTAATTTTTGTTCTGAAACATTTCAACTGGTATGCCAGTTACTTTAAATTTTTAAGTAAAGTTGAACTGAGATGCCACATCATATTATATGTACATATACATATATACATATACGAGTATATATACCAAAACCAAAGACCAAAAACAAATGTGGAGAGAAATCAAAGACTTAGTCCTTAAGAAAAATAAAACTGTGATTAAAAATGTGATATTTAATGATATAGAATATAAGGATAACTACCAAATAGCCACCCAATTCAACAATTATTTTGTAAATAGCATTAAGTCAATTAATAATATGATAGAAAACGTGCAATATATAAACAATATACCTGTGATAACTAATAGATTTAAATTCCGTGCAATAACACTGCAAGAAATTCAAAATATTTGTAAAAACATGAAAAATAAACCAGACTTCAACAACGTTACAGTTAAACTTATTATTGATAATTGGAATGTTTTAGGAAAAATCATACATGATATAATAAATAAATCACTTGCAACAGGAGTTTTCCCAGACAATTGGAAATACTCAATGATAACGCCAATAGAAAAAATTGCAAAAACAAATAAAGTTGATGAATTCCGCCCAATAAATACTTTAAAAACATGTGAAAAAATTATCGAAACAATTGTTAAGTATCAACTGGAAACATACATGGAACAACATAAATTATTCTCAAAATATCAGTCTGGATTTAGAAAACATTTTTCATGTGAAAGAACGGTCAATTATGTGATAAATAAATGGAAATACATTGATAGAAAGAAAAATATAATGGCAATATTTTTGGATTTCAAAAGGGCATTTGAGACTATTGATAGAAGGATACTGATCCAAAAATTATATATGTATGGTATCAGAGAAACTGAATTAAATTGGTTTAAATCTTATCTTACAAATAGAAAACAAATCACAAAGGTTAATGGCATAAAGTCAAAAGAATTGAACAATGAGTTTCGAGTACCTCAAGGTTCCATTCTAGGCGCACTATTATTTATAATATACATAAATGATATGCCAAATATACTAAACAAATGCCAAACAATTCTCTATGCAGATGACACATTAATTTACGCAGAAGGAGAAACAGATGAACTATGTAGGGAAAACCTTATGCACGACATAAATAACATAAATAATTGGCTTAAAATGAATAAATTAAAACTTAATGAAAATAAAACTAAACTACTTGAAATAAATATGAACAGTGACTCGATCTTTACAATTAACAATGAAACAATAGAAAAAGTAAATAAAATCAAATACCTCGGTTTTATAATCGATAAAGACTTAAAACTTAATGAACACATTGAATATATATGTAAAAAAATAGGCAAAAAAATTGGTTTTTTTAAACGGGTTAGAAATAGTATATCACAAATAACTGCAATACATATGTATAATACAATGATAAAACCGCACTTTGAATTCGGCTCCACAATCTTATACACTTGCTGCTCCACAACACAAATAGAAAGACTACAAAAACTACAAAATAAAGCTATGAGGGCAATACTAAAATACAATATATATGCTCCAATCCAACTAATGCTAAACACACTAAAATGGTTAAGTGTTCAACAAAGACTGGAACTAAATACTTTGCATTTCATCCAAAAAATGAAAATAGGTAACGCACCTGAATACCTCACTGAACAACTCGACTATGTAAGAGAAGTACAACCATACCATCTTAAGCTGTGTTCACATTATATGTATTTTCCTTATGGAATGTCAATTTTTTATACACATGATATTTTATGTGTACGTCAAAATCTGAGTTTTACATAAGGTTTATAATTTTTGTGTTCACACATTGGTATGTTACGTACATTTGACATAACCTAGAATTTGGCGCCTTCAAAAATAAAAACAATATTAAAAGAAGCTTTGTGATTTTACTTATTTTAAAGACTAAAAAAATTAATTAAATACGAGATGGAAAAAAGAAAAGCTGAGCAAATAATTGCATTCGGCTCTTTTGCAATTGCCGCTTACATCAAAATTAAAAAGAAAAAAGAACAAAAATCAAAGAGGAACAGAGCGTTATGGAGTCATAAGTGGCTGCTACGGAGGGACACTGTTCTGGGATTTACTTCAATGGCTATTGATGAGCTACGTTTGGAGGATCCCAAAGCATTTAGAATCTTCTGCAGGATGTCGTACTCGTCCTTTGCAGAGTTGCTTGAAATGGTAACGCCTCTAATTTCTAGACAAAGCACTCAAATGCGAGAAGCTGTTTCTCCTACTGCAAAGTTGATACAATTTTTGTTCTCAACACCTGTTCCATAAATTGAGTATTCCTTTCTTTTATTCAGATTACTCCTAACCCTGCGATTTTTAGCCACTGGTGAAAAATATAAAGAACTGTCATATGGATTTAGAATTTCTGTAGCAGCAATAAGTAACATCATACCGGAAACGATTGATGCTATATATTCAGTTTTGAAAAATGAATTTTTAAAGGTTTTTCTTAGCCCTTTTTTATATATTACAAATATACATACATATGCATGTATGTTCATTAGAATGATTATATCCAAAATCCATTGTAAACTTATAGTTTCAATGGCAAAGTTGCTTAAAGTTCTTCTTATAATCATTTTTAGAATCAGGGGGGTTACTCTGTATTGCGATACGAACGGAATTGCTTTCGCATTTCAATGTAAATAGCATACAAATGCGTTCAGTTTTTCATTCGCATCGCATTACAGAGTAGCCCCCCAGAATTTTTGTACAAATAAATCGACATCCGTGTTAATGTATGTATCTTCTTATATTTTAAGTTTCCTCAAAACGTAAGTGAATGGAAGATTATTGCCGAAGATTTTGAAAAGAAATGGAATTTCCCCTTTTGCTTAGGAGCCATAGGTAATAAAACAAACAAATTTAAATTTATTTAAAAAATTACATGCATACATACATAATTACATTTAATTAAAAAGATGGCAAACATATCTCTATAAAAGCCAAGAGAGAATACGGTTCCCTTTATTACAATTATAAAGGATTTCATAGCGTCGTATTAATGGCAGTTGTGGACGCAAACTACAATTTTTTGTATGTAAATATTGGGTCTAATGGAAGAGCGCATGATGCAGCAGTTTTTAATGAGTCATCATTGCATGAAGGCATAAGGAATAATTTGTTTGATTTTCCACCCGACACTGCGTTACCTGGCACTCCAAATAAAGTTCCTTACGTTTTTGTTGCTGATGAGGCCTTCCGTCTAACCCCAAGGGTGTTAAAGCCATATGGGGAGAGGTCACTGAACTCAAATAAGGTCTTTAACTACAGACTGAGTCGGGCACGACGCGTAGTTGAAAACGCATTTGGCATTTTAGCCAACAAATTTCAAATTTTCCAGACAGAAATTGATTTACCTGTGGAGAAAGTAAATAAAATTACATTTGCTGCATGTGCTCTACACAATTTCCTTAGAGCACGAGATGGCTTTGATGCAAAATTGATTGATTTTGAAAATACTGGCACTGGAAGCTATAAATATGGGTCTTGGAGAAATGAGATCATGCTGACAGATCTCCAAAGAGCTCAGAGTAACCGTTCAGGAGAAGATGGAAGGAAAGTAAGGAATACATATTCCGAATACTTTAACACAAAAGGTTCGGTTCCTTGGCAAAATGATGCCATACATAATTTCAATTTTTAAAATTTTAAATAAGTAACGACAGGTAAGATTATACCATTTACTCAAATCTGTATACCTAAGTAATTTGTTTTTAATTTCATTTCTCTTACACAGACATGACGAAATGTATGTATGTATGTGCATATACTGTGCATCAAGCCAAGCATTGACCAATCAGATCAACCCTAAAGCTCCTCTGTTCTAACTATATGAAATTTCATTCAAATATCTTTAACCGATTAAAAGTTAAAAAAACCACTGTGTGTTCTATTTTGTTTTTTGTTTCTGTTGCAAAAAAATAAATGTGTACTTACGCCCTTTTGCGTTTAAGGTGACGATGTGTTTGTTTTCCTCTTTCAAAATAAAAATTTTGTACAATTTTTAAATATGTAATGAATGAAATTTATTATTTATTCATTAATTCGAAAAATTTATTTCAAATAACATACATACATATATAATACGTATATAAACATAAAAAATATCACATTTCAATTGATTTATTTTAATTAATTAATGTATGTATATATGCATATATGTTTACTATTTATTTTTACCAGTTGAATAAAAAAACGCACGAAACGCGTTAAATAAAAAGTTACGATTAAAAATGACTAAAAATTCAAATTTACTATTCTAGTAGTTAGCTTTTTTTATATCTTTGGAAGCTAGTGAGATCTAATATTATGGTTATGGTTAGAGTATTTTGACTACACTAAGTCGGTCTGCTTTCGACATCTTTGTTCTCTTTTGGTTTCGAGGAGAGCTAAAGTTATTGTTTCCAAAAACTGATTTTTTAAATCCTCATCTATTTCTTCCATCTCCGTTTTTAAATAATTGCAAAATGCATCATCCTTTTCATTTCCAATTTTTCGGCTGTTAGCCATTGTTTCAAGCGCTGATGTTGCTGCTGATAACATGGCGTTTTCTTGGCTCATGGTACTTGAAACGGACGTATCGTTTTTTGTTCTTTTACGAGGGTGGGAAGGCGAGAGATCAACTTCCAGCAAGGAATCATCCAGTTCTGGTTGTTGCTGTAGATTAAAATTTCTATTTATATCTCAATAAAAACAAAAATAACCGGATTGTAAAAAAGATTTTGGTATTATTTTAAAGCGATAATTATTTTGTTTAAGAAACATTATTTCTTTATTTGAAAAATGTGATGGTTTGGGCATGTATGTCAGCTTCTGGTACTGGCAATTTAACATTTGTTGAGTCAACAATGGATAGATTTAAATATCTAGATATTCTAAAGGGAAATTTATTACAGAGCGCGGAAAAACTAGGTATTAAATCAAATTTTTGCAATAAATTTCCGTTGTTTGTTAAACAAGAGCATTTGTTCTTTTAAATTATACCAAATTCAGTTTTTTTTCCTGTAAGTTTTATTTTAATAGCGTTTTCAAAAGCAGAAAGTGCTTCACATAAAATAAGCTGTGAGCCACTGTATGTTTGAAAAAACAATTTTGGGAAAATACTCACATATAGATTACATGCACCTTTTTTAATTTTAATAAATTCTTCCAGGAAGCCCATTTCGTTGTACCAAAACACACAGGGCACATGTACATCATCGGCACCGGACCCACTTCTTTTATCTTTTGCTTTTGCCATTTCTCTGCTATATTGACCGCGCAAATAAGTTATTTTGTTCTGTGAAAGAAACTATTGGATGACATTTATTGAACATAAATAGCATTATCACTAGTTTTTACCTTTACTTCATTGGGGCCAATAGATGGGTTAAAAGCTTTCAACTTGTCGGCCATATCATTGAGGGCTGCGTACCGGGCATGCTTGTTGTGGTAAAACCTGTGTTGGGGATTATATAAACACTCCTTGTCCTGCCACATTTCAATCAATTGTAGCACCGCTTCTTTGGTCCATTCCAACTAGAACAACACAAAAATATACATATTTACAATGTACATAAATTGTATATGCTTATATAAAAACCTAATACTTACCTTTGTTAATTCCTTATCAACTTTTTCCTCCATTTTTATTGTATGTACTTCAAATTAAATATAATTTATCTTAAAACCGCACTTCCACAAAAATGTGTTCAATTTAAAAACAGCTGATGTCAAACGCTTTGTCACTTGAAAATAGAACGCGCTCTAAATCAGAATTGTCGTTTGTACTACACACAGAGAAATAACACATGCTATTGTTTAAAGGTGTTCACACTATATGTACGAATTTACCATGTGAAAAAGTGACATTCCACAAGGCAAATACATATAATGTGAACACAGCTTTAGAAACGCCGAAAACTTCAGACTACCAAAGGTGGCAACAACAGCAATGCAACGATCTCTGTTCTACAAAGGACTAATATTATACAACTCTCTACCAGATAATATAAAAAAATAATTATATTTGAATAATTTTAAAGTATTATAAATACTACTAAATAAATAAATACTAATACTATATATATATGTATATATATATATATATATATATATATATATATATATATATATATATATATATATATAAATATATATATATATATATATATATATATATATACATATATATATATATATATATATATATATATATATATATATATATATATATATATGTATATATATAATACCATACAATTTTTTTTATTAAGATTTTTTAATTTACAATTTGTTTATTACACAATAAAATATATGAGTGACGCCAAGAAAACAAGCAAATTGGATTTATCTGCTACTGTGCTGCCTAATTGAAAAACTAACACGCATCGTTTACAAAAATATCTCATATGTTACCCTTGTTTTTCCAGAACAATTGTTCGAAGAGGGTGAATCGTTTCAGAACAAACTCTCAAAAAATTAAAATTGTGAATCCAGCTTTACTGACTCATTTATAAATTTTAATGGTTGTTGGCGCGACCAACCTCCTTCTGTTTTTTGAAGTTCATGTTTACACAAAGATGGACAACTAAAGACTAAAAAACGCTCTGTAAAAGACAAAACGCAGAACCTGTGTTTTCATAAGTGTGTATGTATTAGTTTTGTTCTGCTTGTGCGGGGTTGAAGCTGGTCATGGCGTAATAGAACCAGGTGGCAGCGTAAGGGCTACAAGTACAACAATACAACAACATAGGTGTTTTTGTTTGTGGAATAAAGTTGAGATTGTCAAAACAATGACTTAAGATATAAATGTCAAAAGCGTAAGAAAAAGAAGCATTTAAAATTTAAGCAATAATATATCTTGCATCATGCCAACATACAAAAGTGAAGAAAAAGTAAAAAAATAGATTTAATCAAAACACAATATTTTCTTGTGACCTGAGATCGGAAATGGGTCTTTATATGATATAATCTGATTCTTCAAAAAGTGATCACTGCTTATAAGCGAACCCTTTGTGATTTGCTTTTGGCACGAGCTACTCCACTTTTTCATTGTTATGGAGCACTAAGGCACACGAAAAAATGAGTCGCCATTACCAAGAACATTTTTTTTATTTGCACAGCTCACAAAGGCATATTTTTATAAAATTTGATAATTAATTTTGACCAATTAAAGAAACAATATATAGTTCCACTATGAAATGCAATATAATTGCAATATTAAACGAATTTGTTCCAAATATATTGAAAGCATAAATTTGAAAATAACAGAAAAATCGACTGTAGCTAACATAAAACAACTTTTATCGTGTTTAACTAGTTTTTTATCTAGATTGTTATTATTATTATTATTAGTATTTTCTTTTAGTTCACTTTTTTCACAACAATAATTTAAAATATTCGTTTTTCAATAAACAGTTTTTATTCATATATCAGCTCTGGGGCCAAATTACCGCATTCGATATCGATCGAAATTTCTATACATTTTTAAATACAAATTTCGATCGATATCGAATGCCGTAATTTGCCCCCTGAACATAAATATAATTACGCCGTACTTTGACAGTTTAAGCTCACAACAAACAAAAATTCAATAGGAGCAAAAAATTGTTTACATTCCTAACGATGCCACCTGGTTTAGTACGCCCTGAAGCTGGTTGAAAAATTATGCCAACCAAAAACTACCCTCTTCACCGAAAATGCCTACAAGCTGCCATGTTATGCCAGCATAATTCATTCAGTGTAAATTGGCTCAATGGTATATTTGAGCGTGTTGGTGCCGAAGCATTACGTTTATGTCAATACAAGAGTTAGCCTATGACATCAAGACAGTTTAACCTGCCTTGGTCTCAGAGACCTGCACAGTGAGATTTTCTCGTCGGCGGCGGCTGGTCGAAACATTTTCGGCGGCGGCTGGAATTCGGTTCACAGCCGGCTGGTAGAATGCATTTAACAATTGGGGCATTCACAGTGTAGTCAAAGTCATCAGTGATAAAATAATATCACTAAATATATAACTAGTGTGAACAATCCGTCATAACTTAATATGCTATTTCAAACATCGATCAGCAGATACAAAAACCATTTTGGAATTAGATTTTATATAAGCAAAAGATAACTAAGATAATTGTAATAAAGTTGTTTGCAAATGCCAAAAAGTCTAAAAACTCCATTTCTATTTAAAATTATTATACATATTTGTCTTCTGGTGCACAAGAATATCTACATAAATGAATTTGTATGTATAAAGTAAAACAGCTGCTGCCTTGATATGAACTGAATAAATTTTTTTTGCGGCAGCATACTGAAAAACGTTCAGTGGCTAAACGAGAAAAACTTTTCACTTGTATATAATTAGCTTTTGCGATTTAGTTCTCTTTTAATATTTGTTTAATATTTTTTATGTTATAATATATATATATATATATATATATATATATAAATATATATATGTATATATATATATATATATATATATATATATATATATATATGTATATATATATATATATATATATATATATATATATATATATGTATATACATATATATATATATATATATATATATATATATATATATATATATATATATATTGTCACCCTAATGTTTTTCATTTATTTAAGCGACACCAAATACATTCCATATAAATTGCTGACGGCATGTTTAGCAATAAATTCATTCGTTTAATAATTATTTCCCAGCAAATTTGGTGTAACCTGACTCCCCACACGAGGTGCATTGTCGACAAAGTAAATAGTATGGGAACAATAAGCTTGCTGTATTTCGATTCTTTTTATATTATTGTATTTTACTTAGTTTTAGCTAGTCTGTAACCAGCACTCAAAATAGAAAGACAAATTCAAAACTGGATTTGCCTTCAATAAAGAATAATTATACTAAACCCACTTATAAAAATATAATTGGCGCCCAACGCGGTTTTTATAATAAAGTTTAAAAAATTAAAAATTAAGAAAAAACTCTTAAAAAAACAAAAGGAAACAAGTGAACAATTTTTTTTCTTTGAAAATAAAAATTAAAGAAAAAACTTTTAAAATACAAGGACCTTTTATTCTAAAAAAAAGGAGAAACTATTGTGAACACAAATAACGAAAAAGTGCTCTCAACATAAAATTAAAACCCTTTTTGTCTTTCACAAGAACAAAGGGCATAAATAGAAACAGTGCAAACCCAAAATAAACTATTAAAAAAAAATTAAAGTTAAAAACTATTAGCATCCAGAGCAACAACAAGCCTGGGCAAATACAGAAAAAAGAACAACAAAGTGCGTGAGCAATTAGACGATTAAACAAGTGCATTTCTGCATGAACAAATAAAGTTTAAAAAGAGGATCTAAAGTCACCAGCGTTTCGAAACAGCCTGGTCAGCGTAGAAAAGGACAAACAACACCGAGAGACGACATCGAGGAAATAACACTCCAGAACAAACAACGCAGCAGAAATAATATGAAGTATAAATACCTGTAAGTAGAGTGCGTGTAAAAAAAAAATAATAAAAAATAAATATTTTGGTTCAAACTCGATATAAATCCTTGTCAGGACATTAAATCAGGTGCCTGCGTTTCATTTTATATCAGTTTGTTTTCTTTGTTTGTTTTTTTTTTTGCGTTTGATGTAGTGGTAGTAAAGTTTTATGAGTGATAATAAAGACCAGGCTAGATTACAGCAGGTAATAGAGGGACTCAACAGAATAGAGGTTGATAGGAGAGAGAATATAAGATATTTAAGGGAAGCTAATTGGTGGGAAAGCGAAGCAATGGCTGTAACACCGGAACAATTGAGGGCAACGGTGGAAGTTGCTATAAACACCGCCCTACAGTCTCAGAAACTGATTTTTGAAAAAAATATTGAAGATCTTAATAAAAAATTCAATGAGTGTTTTGTTCAGACCCCCGACGTCGAAACTTACAGGGACATAGAAATAGTATCAGGGCGACAGTGCGACGAACCGCTTGACATAGTAAAGTCTCTACCTGACTTCGAGGGTAAACAAGAGACGTACGTTTCATGGCGCCAGCCGGCGCAAACCGCCTACAAAGTTTTTGAAAAATTTGAAGGCAGTTCTAAACATTACCAGGCCGTAGCCATAATTAGGAACAATATAAAAGGGCCGGCCGATATGGTGTTGTCCTCCTTTAACACAGTTCTAAACTTCAAAGCAATCATTGCTCGGCTCGACTTTACGTATTCGGACAAACGGCCGATTTACTTAATTGAACAGGAACTTTCAGTTCTCCGACAGGGTAAGTTGACCCTTTTGCAATTTTATGACGAAGTTGAGAAAAAATTGACTTTACTGACAAATAAAACTATCATGACATATTATAAGGCCACTGCAGCAATTATTAACGAAAAATACAGAATGGACGCGCTTCGCGTGTTCATATCCGGAACAAAAAAATGGTTAAGTGACTTGCTTTTTTCGGCTCGTCCGAGCGATCTACCTTCAGCCCTGGCGTTAGCACAGGAAGTTGAATCTAATCGGGAAAGGTATTTATTCGCAACCAACTTTGCTAAGAGCCTTGAAAACAAAGAAAAGGATAGGTTCGAATCAAGGCAGCAAAATGGAAACCCTACTGCGGGAACCCGCTCAATTAAGAACCCCCATTTTTCCAGACGTCAAGGTCCGGGTAACGGGGTCCACCGAAATGGGGAAGTGGTTCTATCAGTTGACACTGACCAATCGATGCGCACTATGCAGTCGGCGAGACCAGCTACTAACGGACCTCCTCAGAGCCGGTGTTATGAAAATCAAACGACAAATCGTTATTATAATAATCAAACCTCGGGGCAGGCAATAAAACGTCAAAACAATGGCTCCGCTAGATTTACCGGACCCAAGCAACAGAGGATCAATCATATTTCCCAGGACATTGGTTTGGCAGAACAAGAACAGGACGAGTATGAACACCAGGCAGAATTAGTGGCATCAGAAATCGATGCTGAGGAGGGATTTGATGAAATAAATTTTTTAGTCAAAACTCCCTGCTGCCATTCATAGAAAGGACAATTGCAGGGAGAAACATTAGATTATTGATAGATACAGGAGCTTCAAAAAATTACATAAAACCCCTTAGCGGGCTTAAAAACATAGTTTCAGTAGAAAATCCTTTTTTATTAAAATCTATCCATGGCTTTAATACCGTCGATAAAAAGTGTAACCTTAACATATTCGACACGAATAGTACGTTTTTTATATTACCATCATTGTCAACCTTTGATGGCATACTAGGCCTTGATCTGCTAACGCAGTTAAATTCGAAGCAAGATTTCAAAAACAGTGAACTCCAAACTCTACATGTTTTGGAGAAAATAAAATTTTTGAAGTGTACAAATGTGAATTTCACACAAGTGGAGGACATACTAGTACCCCACACAGTCCTTACGAAATTTCGAGGTATGATGAAGAGTTTGTTGGGAGTTTTTGCAAACCCTAATGAATCTTTACCTTTCAACACTAACATAGTCGCCACTATCCGAACCGAGACTAACGACCCGGTTTATTCAAAGCTCTACCCTTACCCAATGGGCGTGGCTGACTTCGTTAACTCGGGAGATACGTAATTTGCTGAAAAATGGCATAATCAGACCTTCTAGGTCCCCTTATAACAGTCCCATCTGGGTCGTCGATAAGAAGGGCAAGGATGATCGCGGAAACGCTCTGAAATGGCTCGTTATTGATTTTAGGAAACTAAATCAAAAAACTGTTGATGATAAATACCCCATCCCGGTTGTGCCATCAATTTTGTCAAAACTTGGGTAAAGCGAAGTTTTTCACAACGCTTGACCTAAAATCAGGCTTTCACCAGATAACGCTTGCAGAAAAGGATAGGGAGAAAACGGCTTTCTCGGTCGGAAGTGGGAAATATGAATTCTGTAGGCTCCCTTTCGGTTTAAAGAATGCTCCCAGTATTTTTCAACGGGCCATTGATGATGTATTGAGGGAGCAGATAGGGAAATCTTGCTATGTTTACGTTGACGACGTAATTATTTTCTCGGACAGCGAAGACGATCATGTTAATCACATAGCATGGGTATTGGGTAAACTGTATGAGGCAAATATGAGAGTCTCTCGTGAGAAGTCGCATTTCTTTAAAGAAAGTGTCGAATATCTCGGCTTTGTGGTGTCCAGAGGTGGCTTTACAACAAGCCCCGATAAGGTGAATGCAATTCGCAACTACGAACAGCCTAAAACACTGTCCAATGTTAGATCTTTTTTGGGACTCGCAAGCTATTATAGATGCTTCATTAGGGATTTTGCTTCGATAGGAAAACCGCTTACCGATATTTTGAAGGGTGAAAACGGCAAGGTTAGCGCTCACCAGTCGAAAAAAATTAAGGTAAACTTCAATGAGAGCCAAGTTCAGGCTTTTGACAGGTTGAAGGAGATACTATCCTCAGAGGAAGTCATGTTACTCTACCCGGATTTTAAGAAGCCTTTCGATCTAACCACGGATGCTTCCTCGCTGGGTTTGGGGGCAGTCCTATCACAAGGGGGTAGAGCGATAACAATGATTTCTAGGACTTTAAAAGACAGGGAATTGAATTACGCAACTAATGAGCGCGAGCTGCTGGCTATAGTGTGGGCCCTACAGAAGCTTAGAAACTACCTCTATGGTGTAAAAATTTGAATATTTATACGGATCACCAGCCACTCACGTTTGCGGTTTCAGATAGAAATCCGAATGCTAAGATAAAACGTTGGAAGGCTTTTGTGGATGAGCATAATGCAAACATCTTTCACAAACCTGGCAGGGAAAATTATGTTGCCGACGCTTTGTCACGTCAAAATATTCATGCTCTGGAAGAAAGTGCTCCCTCTGATGTTGCTACGGTACACGGCGAGAAGTCATTTACCTACACGATAGAAGCAACAGATAAACCAGTCAATTGCTTTAGAAATCAGATGGTCTTGGAAGAATCGCGCGTTGCTAGGAAGCGAAACTTCATACTTTTCAGTGAAAAGACTCGACACCTGATTGACTTTACTGATAGAAACATGCTCATTGATGAAGTAAAACTGGCAGTTAATCCAGGAGTGGTGAATGCAATTTACTGTGATTTGCCAACATTAGCTAGTATTCAGAATGAGTTAGTCAGGTGCTTTCCGGCAACCAAATTTTGGCACTGCAGGAAAATGGTATTGGATATTTTTGATAAAACTGAACAGATCGAAATAGTTAACACTGAACATAATCGTGCTCATAGGGCAGCGCAGGAAAATGTAAAACAGATTCTTGATGACTATTACTTCCCAAAAATGGCTAAGTTGGCAGCCGAAATCGTGACAAACTGTAAGATCTGTAACAGGGCCAAATACGTTAGACATCCACGCAAACAAGAGATGGGAGCGACCCCAATACCATCTTACACGGGGGAAATGCTCCACATCGATATTTTATCTATGTACAAAAAGTATTTCCTCACGTGTGTTGATAAGTTTTCGAAATTTGCTGTGGTTCAACAAATACCATCTCGTACAATCATAGATCTGAAAATTCCAATTATACAACTAATGAACCTTTTCCCTGACACAAAGAATATCTATTGTGACAACGAACCAGCATTGAAGTCAGAGACTATCACGTCAATGTTGGAGAATCAATTTGGCGTCGTGATCACAGTTGCCACTTTTGGTAACATTCTACCAAAATTGGTAATCTTTTTTAGGGTTGGTAACTTGGTAACTTTGTTTTTAAGGCTTGACAAACTATCAAATTATTGCTTTTCTTTTATCATTTTTCCGCATTACTCAACACTGAGAAAAAAATCATTAAAAACAACTGTGTGAATGTGCGCCAAATTGTTCAACGGCGTAATATGCAAATTTCATTATGTTTGGTCAGCAAAAGATTATTTTAAATGACTGCAATATTGAATAATTTATTTGAATTATATACGGAATTCGTAGGTATAATGAATTGAAATATTTATTTATGTTCTAAAATGAATTAAAACGTTTTATGTTATGTTTTTTATTAATAAAAGTTGTTGTTTTTATTATAATAAAAATAAAGATTTTGGTTTTTATAAAAAAATTTTGGTAACATTTTCGGAAAATTTTGGAAAAAATTATTTTCCTCAGTGGTAACCGTGGTCGTGATCGCAAACGCGCCTCCGCTCCATAGCACTTCAAATGGTCAGGTCGAGCTCTTCCATAGCACTCTCTCAGAGATTGCGAGGTGCCTTAAGCTTGAGAAGAAAATCGAGAATACAACCGAGCTTATACTGTTGGCTACTGCAGAATATAATAGAACTATTCATTCAGTGACCAACAGAAGACCTGTAGATGTTATCCACAGTACATCGGTAGAAATAAGGGAAGAAATAAAAGAGAAAATTATGAGATCTCAACGAACCCAACTTGATAGGGATAACCCCTACAGACGGAATAGGACCTTTGAAATTGGGGAATGTGTGCTTGTGAAGAATAATAAGAGATTAGGGAACAAATTAACACATTTGTATAGTGAAGAAAAAATAGAAGCAGACCTGGGAACTACAGTTCTTATAAAAGGGAGGGTAGTCCATAAGGACAACCTAAGATAAAAAAAACAACTTCTTAACCTTTTAGCACCGCTTCATCATAACTTTTTCGTTCTGTCTCTTTCTATAGGATTTTACTCATAGTACTTCCAATCCGGATAGTGACTGCAAAATTAATGGACTACTCTAACTCGGATTACATTCCCGTTACGGACGGAGACGTAGTTATATGGAAAGATTTTGACTACTTGAGACATACTACAAATCTGATGATGTACTCCGAAATAGCTGACGAAACGATGCATCTTACAGAACATTTTCCTTTATCCCATATGGTGCAAATTTTGGTCTCGGACGTTACTCGAATTAGGGCAATTGTGGAATCATTCGAAATTCACCACAGGCATGCCAGAAGTATTAATATTTTAGGCACTGCCCTTAAGGTAGTCGCTGGTACACCAGATTTCGACGACTTTAAGAACGTAAAATTTAAGCAACAGGAACTCATCGAGTCCGAAAACAGGCAAATACTGATAAATACAAAAACGCAAGCCCAGATAAATAAACTTACACAGGCAGTTAATATAATCATTAAAAATTCTAAAATCGAACAGATTGACACGGGTCATCTGTATGAAACACTTCTCGCAAGAAATAGAATAATGATGTCGGAACTTGAGACTTTAATGCTATCTGTCACTCTTGCAAAGATAAGAATAATCAACCCTGCAATTTTGGATTCTAATGATCTAAAAAATATTGTAAACAAGCACTCTACAAATATTACTGTATCTGATCTAATGGAAGTGTCATATGTTAAGGTCCTTTTAGATAATAATTTTATACATTTTATAATCAAGTATCCTAATCCTAGACTAGAATGTAAGAAAGTAAGCTTATTCCCTGTTCAACATAATGGAATGATTTTGCACCTCGGCAAAGATAACAATGTGGCCGATTGTGGAAATGAAATACTGCTGGAAACTGCAGCGCTACACTCACGACAACGTTTTGCAGAGAACTATTATATCCCACGTGTGCCCAACAGCTCCACTCGGGTGGTATAGCTCACTGCAGCACTCAACCAAGTCACCTTAGTCCACTGGTCGTAGTCGATGATGGCATTGTCATCATCAATGATGACACCGTCGAAATCAAAAATAATGGAACTTCAGAAAAGACTATCACTGGAACCTTCTTACTCATCTTTGATGATGAGATTCAAGTTAATGGGTCCATTTATAAAAATTTGAAGCAAAATGTTAAGAAAATACCAACTTCGGCATCCGTGGCAATTCCTAATGTCACTGGTTATCAAGAAATATTAAGCCTCCCATATCTCCAAAAGTTGGGCATCCAAAATCTGAATTATATTAAAGAGGTCGAAGGGAAACTTATCATAGGACTAACTGTCTCCATGTTGATCGTAATTTTAATTCTTTTAGCCTATTGTTTGATTTCAAAAGTACGCATGAGATAAATGAAAAAGCACCAAGATCATGTCATTCAAGGCACAATCGATAGCTTTAGGAGAACCGAGGACGGCTCTCACTTAAGTAGGGGAGGAGTTAACGTTGGCATATCTGAAGTGTCACCCTAATGTTTTTCATTTATTTAAGCGACACCAAATACATTCCATATAAATTGCTGACGGCATGTCTAGCAATAAATTCATTCGTTTAATAATTATTTCCCAGCAAATTTGGTGTAACCTGACTCCCCACACGAGGTGCATTGTCGACAAAGTATATAGTATGGGAACAATAAGCTTGCCGTATTTCGATTCTTTTTATATTATTGTATTTTACTTAGTTTTAGCTAGTCTGTAACCAGCACTCAAAATAGAAAGACAAATTCTAAACTGGATTTGCCTTCAATAAAGAATAATTATACTAAACCCACTTTAGTATAAGCACTGGTCTCTGCTTGGTCTATAGTATATCAAGTGTGCTCAAAAGTTCCTTATGGAAGAGTAAACACCAATACATTGAAAAAAAACTAATTTTTATTCAATATTTCTTGTTGTAAAAACATATACATACAAAACGATATCATACGCTAAGCAAAAACAAAGTCTTCACTGATGATCGCTGTCGTCAATGTTTACCAGCAAACCTTACGAAAGTGTTGTTGCTTTCCACTTGCTTTTATGGAATGAAGAACAACAACAAAATATCAGACAAAGTTGTTTGTGTATTTCGTATTGCTAGTGCTGGGTACTGTATGTGAGTATTAAAACACACAGCCTATAGCTAAGCGCTTTTACAAAAACAAATGAGCATCAAGCGCATAGGGCCTGGGCACTCTTGGTCTATATCAAGGCAGATTTACCAGGTACTCTTACTAATACAACAATGAAACAACACCAAAAACCACACGTATTTTGTTGGTAAAATACTTCAGGTTTCTGTCAAAATTTTTTTCTCATCTGCTTAAAAACATGGTGGATTCAGTGCTTTTGTTTACTTGTTTACAATTTTGTAAAATAATAATTTTATTTATTAAATTTAATCTGTATAGACAAATTGTTCGAAAAGTGGTTTTTTAAATTCACAAGGCATTGTTAATATTCCAATGCACAAGTGAAAGTACACGGCGCTTTATATTAAATGGTGGAACCGCCTGTAACAACAATAGAAATGCCAACGGTGTACATGCAGTATAAAATACTTAGTTATTAGCGCAAGCCAAGCTAATTGCAGAAGATCATTGATCGATCACTCACCAATACAAGAACTGCTTATTAAATTTTGTAATCTGCCTATACGAACTTTCATGCCATCACAGTAGCCTTTCTTAAGCATAGCTAACAAATTTAACATTTCTTTAAATTGTGGATCACGCATATGTTCCTCACGTATTAAAAGGCAAACAGTTGGTCTGCCAGACAAACGCCAATATTTACCAACGAATTGTAATTCCGTTTTTATATCTTCAATTAATAGTGCCATATCGCGATATAAATAATAATCTGATACTTCGAAAATCAAAGGATAACAGAGAACTGTCATGCCACAAATACGATACACCTTACTAGTGCCAAGGAACCCACAGGTCTGGAGGGACGGCCAGAGAGACCCACTTTGTTATTTACACCCAAATGTTGATAAACTTTAATTAGTTCGGTGGAAGACCAAATTTGTACTGGTTCAACCTATAACAATATAAATTGAAAAAATTATAGTAATAATAAATGAGTAACCAGTCACTAATTGCGTAAAACTTACTTCATGAGGTGTTTGCATTTGTATACCATAAGTAGCCATCATGGCTTGTAGACGCATTGATTCAGCAATTAGAACAATGCAGCAATGTCAGTCCAGACGTTGTCGTCAATTATCATTTGTTGCGAAGATTCTTTCACTTGAGCCACTTCTACAATGGGCACTACACTAGGCCTTAAATAAATTTTGCCGCTTTTTACAATCTGTCCTTGATCAAAGTGATCCGAACAGATGGAAGATGTTGCCGAGAACTTCCTCTTACCAATTTCCCT
Organism: Linnaemya tessellans; assembly: GCA_951800035.1. Classification (NCBI taxonomy): domain Eukaryota; kingdom Metazoa; phylum Arthropoda; class Insecta; order Diptera; family Tachinidae; genus Linnaemya; species Linnaemya tessellans. The sequence continues at coordinate 81,313,309 of OX637533.1, read as the reverse complement.
CCATATTTTGCGTTTGCGTTCATCACTGGGAACGGTAAAGAATGTTTGGTTCCTTTCTTTTTTCTTTTTACATGTGGAACAGCTACGCAAGTTAGTTTTTGCTTTATGCATTTTATTCACTCAAGTTTTGATTTGAATTGTATATTTTAAACTTTTTTCACTTTTCTATGTTTTTATCTCACCAATTTTTAATTTTTAGCTTCTTTCACTTTTCTTTCACAGCACAGACATAAAAAGCACAGGTTAGTTTACTCATGAAAAATAAAGCTTGTAAATAAACATTTGACAGTTGTCTGAAGAATAAACAGGGGACAGCTGCGCTAGTAAGAGTACCTGTTTAATCTGCCTTGGTCTATATATTCATTTTCGCTTGGGTTATGTGGCAGCCATCATGGAATAAAAGCTAGTGTTGCCATACTGAATAGTTTATGATAACATACATTCATTAGGAACAATTGAAATTTAAACAGTATATCTCACCAAACACTGCAAAGTTTCTAAAAACCTAAATTATACACTGTATAATTACACTTTATGTTAACATAAGTGGCGCTTTTAATACTAATGCAAATCTTGCTGCAGATAATTTTTTTTACAAAGCACTTCCGAATATGGCAATTATTGATATCGACGCGTAATTTAGCTAATATTCGAATGAGGGTAGTGCCAAATGTACACCCGACACAGTTTTTGTGTTATTAGCATGAAACTAATATAAGATATTTTCACTTTTTTACACCGATGCAAATCTTGCTGCACTTAAAACCTTTATTTTACAAAGCACTTCAGAATATGGCATTTATTGATATCGACGCTTAATTTAGCTCCCTTTCGAATGAGGGTAGCATCATATG